>JAJOZX010000763.1:1132500-1165000 GCA_023014485.1 Bathynomus jamesi | reverse complement strand
TAGCTAAGAAAAAACCTCTAACAAGGTGGGTCACAATGGCCCTGTAGCCTTAACTCTGCCGCTGTTTTCATGATACGTCGAAGTATTCACAAGATAAAGGCCTCTGGAGTTGTTTGAGCGGTGATAATTCATGGGATCCCGTTATCTTAATTGAAGGAAAGGACAGGCCAAAGATCCAATCGTGAAATAAAATCCAAAGTTTGTCTCATCAAAACTTTCTTTATTCCTGATGCCTTCGAAATAAATGTGAAATAGAAGCAATCATGGACCTGGAAGCGGAGCCGAATAGCCATTAAGCTCAATATTTACGCTGACCTGAACAGAGGACGAAGAAAGTTACTGTCGTTCCTCGAGTAATTTCAAAGTTATTAAAATGTTTCTCTTCTCGTGACACGGGAGTGCCACGATTTCCAGCGGGGGAAATTTTATGAACTGAGCAGATTGCATTCGGCCAGAAGGAAATTTCCTTAAAGAAATAGTTTAAAATGTCATAAATAAAATCCCGAACACCTGCTATAACTAGCGTTTTTAAACCGAATAAAATAAATGTTTAAATTTATAGATGTGATATCTCATTCGTATTAACACATTTAATATTTGTATATGAAACGCGCGGCAAACAATAAAATTTTTAATAAGCAATTACGTTTGGTGACACATTTTACTGCATACACTTATTGGTTCTGTATCGTAAAATACATTTCTTATAACTGTTTACTTATATTCCAAGTAAAATCGGCTACATTATCACGTTTTGGTTAAAATATGGATTTTGAGTCGAACGCAGGATAAGAGTTACTGTAGTTATTGTTCGAAATTATAGATTTTCGGTCGTATCAGAAACTTTCTAAATTTGCAAAACAATGGGTGGTAAAACATTGAAATGGGTGGGGCCATAGTTAGGGTTGCCAGACGTCCTGTATTTTACAGGACAGTCCCGCATTTGATCCAAAAATCCCGCGTTAAAATCCCGTGTCAAAATCCCGCGTTCGAAATGTCCCGCAAAAAATATTTTTTAAGCAAATTTTTTAGGGCTGAATTGATTTAGAATTTCAATATTATGTATAATAATTTCAATTTATTCACGATGTTTAATTGTTAAATATTATTGTAATAAAATTTTTCTAATTTTGTTTGTTGTAACCGTTGAAGAAATCTAGTTTCAATTTGAAAAAAAAATTTGGTCTTTAAAAAAAAACCTCAGAAATTTTTTTGTCCCGCATGGGCATTTGAAAAATCTGGCAACCCTAGCCATAGTCCACATTCAATCATAAGCGGGGTTTCAAAAGGAGAAAAGCCTCCTTATTAAGTACGCTCTAGTTATAGGGGAAGTTAAGTGAGGCGTGGTTGTAGTTTAGGTTAAATTTTGCTAAAATCACTTTCAACTATTGGTCATCTGATACTTTTTCACTCTTAAGAATTACTGTGGCCTCATTACGATCTAAATCTGCATTTAATCTGCAAATGAATGATATCGTCGTTCGTTCGTGCCTTACGAATTGGGATGAATTAAATTATTACTGATTTGACACTATATTTTTCATCATTTTAAAGCGAATCGGATATATATATATATATACACACACACAGATCTACAGAAGCTAAGGCTAGCGAAGACCCTAAGATTCACTCTAATGTTAGCCCGAGAGAAAGAAGAGAGTAAGGGGTTAAGTAAGTAGCAAAACCTATCATTCGTGGGTTAATATTCATTCAAAAAAAGAGAGAAAGACTCGTCATCATCATCCGCCGGCCACTGCCGACAAGTCGGAAAAATAGTCGAAGAGAATAGGAAACGGGTGAAAGATGAAAAGAAGTAAAATAAGAACGCTTACAAACCATGTAAACACAGTCTTAACTCAAACACTGTCATACAGACATGCAAGTAAAGAGAAGATAAGAAAAGAACAAAAAAAAAAGTATGAAGAGTATAACGAAAAGCGGGTTAGTTTACGCTACGAGCTACATCTAAGTTCGTGTTAGTCTAATTTTTTTTTAATATAATTTTATTGCTGGCATGTCACAAGCTGGCATTAATCGTCAACAGACTCATCCTCGACCATTACCCCGAGAGCTCCTGTTGCTAATTCTTTTATTATTTTAAACGACTTTAATATTTTTAAAATGCCTATCTAAACGGTTTTTAAACATATTAACGCTGGTAGAGTTCACGATGGACGTGGGAAGATTATTCCATTTAGCAATTATTTTAAGCGTAAAAAGGCTTTTAGCGATGTTAATAATGAAACGTCTGCCACGTAATTTAAATCCGTAAATTCCACGTAATTTAATATATACTCGTGTGTATATATATATATATATATATATATATATATATATATATATATATATGCGTAGAATGTCATATGAACAAGTGCATGAATTTTAACATATCTAATTGATATACATATATACATATCGCCGTCTGAAAACGCTGCTAGATTTCGTTTATACCAGCATTTAATGACATAATGTCTACATTGAAGTGAACAACTGAAATAGACAGTGTATAATCGTCATGCGAGAATTGGTCAGCTTAATGAATTTTATTTACTGCGGATGAGAAATTCATGCATAATTATGTCTCATCTTCCAACCACGCAGCAAATGGGAGTGTCATTGCATCCCAAACTAAATGTAAACAAAGTGTGGCTAAACAATGTAAATAAACGGTTAGAAGTGAGAAATTGCGAGAAGAATATGTTGGGAGTGAAAATAGATAACTATGCTTTTCAATGCAAGTGTGTGTGGGTATATATATATATATATATATACAGGGTGTCCCGTAAGTCTGGACCCATAGGGAATTATAATATATTTTTTTATTATGTTATTATTATTATTATTATTTTATTATTATTATTTTTTTATTATTTTTTATTATGATTTTTATTTGTGGGGCCACTTGAAAGCCAAAGTGTACGAGGTCAAACTTCAGAACATTTTCCACCTTAAAGCACGCATTGTGGAGGCGTGTCAAGAAATTTCTGCGACTGTGATTCAGAAAGTGCTGTCGCAGTGGAGATTGCGTCTTCAACTATGTGTGCGACACAACGGCGGACACTTTGAACAGATTATGTAATAAATTTTTGGACTATTTTGTAATTTTATTATTTTTCCCTATGGGTCCAGACTTACGGGACACCCTGTATATATATATATATATGGGAATGAACTCAGAATGGTTCCCTGAATTTTTATGATATACACCGACCGTGCATGGAACAAGGAACTCTTCTGGGATAATTAAATCCACTATAGTCCGAATAAGTAATGGTAAATGATAAATACCATAGTTTTTCTTTTTCATGATGCAAGCCCGACGTGGGCAACGGGTCTCTCGCAAAGAGGTCCCATAAATATAGCTTCCCTCACCAGCTATCTACAAAGCAGACAGGATCCAGCTTTGGGACATGGATCTAGGGTTTAAAGGAGCCTAGCCCCAACATTTAGAACCTCAATATAAGTAAAAGACTCGTTGCATTCACGTCGGATTGAATAAATCAAAGAAAAAGGGTAACTATTATATTTTAGCCAAAACCAAAACTTAAACGACAACTGGCAGAATTGAGCGTCCACTTTTCAAGGCACATAACATGTCCGTTTCATGATGGGAATGAACTCAGAATGGTTCCCTGAGTTTTTTATGATACACACAGACCGTGCATGGAACAAGGAACTCTTCTGGGATAATTAAATCCACTATAGTCCGAATAAGTAATGGTGTGTATCATAAAAAACTCAGGGAACCATTCTGAGTTCATTCCCATCATGAACGGACATGTTATGTGCCTTGAAAAGTGGACGCTCAATTCTGCCAGTTGAGGTTTAAGTTTTGGTTTTGGCTAAAAATATAATAGTTACCCCTTTTTCTTTTATGTATTCAATCTGACGTGAAGGCAGCGAGTCTTTTGCTTATATTGAGGTTCTAAATGTAGCAGGGCTAGGCTGCTTTAAACCCTAGATCCATGTCCCAAAGCTGGATCCTGTCTGCTTTGCAGATAGCTGGTGAGGGAAGCTATTTATGGGACCTCTTTGCGAGTGACCCGTTTGCCCGCGTCGGGCTAGCATCATGAAAAAGAAAAACTATGGTATTTGTCATTTACCATTACTTATTCGGACTATAGTGGATTTAATTATCCCAGAAGAGTTCCTTGTTCCATGCACTGTCTGTGTGTATCATAAAAAACTCACGGGACCATTCTGAGTTCATTCCCATATATATATATATATATATATATAATATATATATATATATATATATATATATATTTGCTTTGAAAAGCATAGTTCCTCTGTCTCCAGACTTTTGACTCACCCTGTATAATTAAACATATAGACAATTAGTGCTAACAAGCGTGCGATAGATTTTAGTGTAATGTATATATTTATGGAAAGATTCTTTATTCTTCCTCAACGTAAATTAGATAAATATTTATCAAGAATTTTCCCTCGGAAAATTTGTGTTAAAACATAAAAAAAGAAGCGATTTTGTTTATGAAACTTGACGTTTATAAAAACCCATTTTTCAGGACATTGTTTCTCTCAGTAAGTAAATCAATACGAAATAGTAATATTTTTTCTCAAATGAAGAAAATACTTAGAATTAGTTTTTCATATTAATCTGTAAATACTTATAAGAAGGGAGTAATCGCTTCATTTGCTTGAGGAAGTTCAAAATGTGCGATTCACGGAGTTTAAAAAGTGTTGTATAAAGCATTCTTAAACATGAGTTTTGCAAAATCCTTATTTATGTCCTCAGCGGTATGTCGTCATTTAGGTCTTTTTATAGATAATAATAAATACAGAAAGATCCAGTTAAAAAAAATTTAAAATAAAATCATTCACTTCGCATAATATTAGAATTAGACAAGGTTTTGGAACTTATTTCTGGTATAAATGTACACTAAACTGGTCATAATGATACTAATGAATCATCAACCATTGCTGTTGATTGAACCTTGTATTAGGACTGCTATTTACGTACATTGGAGAACTCAAACGAACATATAAATCAGGAGTATGTTTATTGGTACTAAGGTGAGTAAAACTATTGTTGTGGTCCCTTCATATCCATAGATATCAAGACTGCTACTTACCACTTGTATTTAATTTGCCATGAGAAATAGTTGCAGGGCCCAGGGCCGGATTATCCAATAAGCACAATAGGCAGAGTCCCTAGGGCCTATGAAACTCCCGAGGACCCTACGAAAAAGTTTTGGGCCTAAAAAAAATCTTAGCTGACTTAAAAATGAGAAAAGGAAACTGCTGCTGAGTAAAGCTTAATAATTTGCTTTAATTGAATTACTTTACAAAAGCTTTTTACTATATACTAATCTACAAATGTTGAGTTTGTTGAGTCATAACTGTGTGTTGCGTTCTTTGCTGCTGTCAAACCAATTACGGATAGAAGTAATTAATTCATCAAATGCAGCCTTATAAATAGCAAAATGAGCTGAATGTTCTACTAAATAATTTCTTCATATTTCATCCATTTTGATATGCTTATTTTCATCAGGGATAGTATCATAGTCAAAGAATTATAGTATCAAAGTATCATAGTATCGAAGTATGTATCATAGACAGTATCATAGACAAAGTATCATAGTTATAGTATCATAGTCATAGTATAAAAATATCATAGTCATATATTATATAGATCTGTGATTATTATGGGACCTATACATTGTATACAATGCAAATATTTATCTATAGATCTGTCTTGGGGCCTACGATTATGAGAGTACCTACAGCCTACAAAGACTTTAATCCAACCGTGGTTGCAGCAAATAAGTTGAATCCAGAATTTCAAGTCATGTTTTCGACTTGTAGCGCGAGGAACTGACAGTTTTCATTTTTTTTTAAGCTGGACTATTTATTTTATTTAACATCACAAAGCGTAATTTTTTATGGTTTTGGGTACTCAGAATGTGAATGAATTATTGTTGCTATTTGTGATTTTAGTTTACAAATGTTCTAATTCGCAACTCGACGTGGCCCCTTTCAACATCCCATTGGCCAATTATATTCGTACACCCTCTGTCAAACTCATAAGTTAGTTCAGTTTTCACTTATTTACCTGCCCTAGGTGTCTCCTTGGGAATTACATTGGCAGCACTGTTCGCTCTCTCAGGGCTAGATTTTATTCGCATATGGGAATAAGTGGCCGAACAGGTAAAATTTTAAAAACTAAAGAAGTTTCTAGTATTCGGGAACACAGTATAAAATGTAAAACTGATGTCACTTTAGACAATTTTAAAATTCTTGGTTGTAATACTTGTCCCAACTCACTTAGAATTTTGGAATCGCTTTACATTAAAACATTGACCCCTACGCTGAATGTTGACTCATCAGCTGTCCCTTTAAACTTCTTATAATCCCTCCTCCTTCCCCAATTCCTTATAATCCCCCCTTCCCAATCGCCCTCGCCATCTTTTGTTTTCTCGTTTTGCCTCTGCTTAAATCAGTTTAGCCTCGGAAATTGCAGTGAAAGGTTAGTTAGTTTCATTATCCAGTGTACTATTGTTAATTTTTCCAGTGTATTAATTTCACATTTACTATATGTATTTAAAAATAGCTTCTTAATTTTATATGTAAATCTGTATAACTTAGAATTTAACCCTCTTTTCTCAGTCTTTTAAAATTTGCCTTTATGAATAGGTTATAGAAATTTTCTTTGTCTTGTTTTTCATTCAATTATTGATTTTAATTTCACATTGTTATTATACAGCCTGAAGATGAGCGTATTGCTCGAAACGTTGCGCATTAAAGAAGACTTTTCATGGCATTTACATTTCTCCTTGTCATTGGATTTCTCCTAAATATATATATATATATACACACAGGGTGTCCCGTAAGTCTGGCCCCATAGGGATTTATAATATATTTTTTTATTATGTTGCAGGTAAACCATGTCACTGACTAGAGAGGAGAGAGTTCAAGTTATTTTGCTGGTCGGGACCCGCAGTCACCGGGAAGTGGCCGAAGAATTCAACAATATGCATCCAGACCGCGCACCAATCACACACAGATGTGTTGGCAAGTTGATAGCCAAATTTAAGGAAACTGGATCCGTAGCTGACAAGCCTCGCAGAGGACCTTCAAGGACTGTTACGGAAGACGAAACCAGTACCAATGTGTTGGCTAGCTTCGCTGTCAGTCCCAAGAAGTCACTTCGACGCATGTCCAGCGAAACTGGGACTATTTTGTAATTTTATTAATTTTGCCCTATGGGTCCAGACTTACGGGACACCCTGTATATATATATATATATATATATATATATATATATATATAAGTTGAATATAAGATAGTTTTAATAAAGAAACAAGTTTGGAAGAGCAGCGAGTCATAGTAAATCAGGAAGTGCAATTTCCGTAGGCCGATAAATGTTCCATAAAAGGTTGGCTTAAAATTCGAAGGTTTCCAGGCAACCCACCCAACGCCCCCTCGCTCCCCCTCCTATTATTGGGTAATGTCTGATGAGGAAGAAAGTTCATCTCTCCCAACCATAATCCAATATTGGGACTCATTTCCTGAGCCGTTTAATGAAAACACAGTTCGAGCAATCATTCAGAAACGCATTGAAGAAAGGTGCATTCGCCGAATACGATCCCAACAGCTGATTAAAACCGTGTTGGGGGGAAACGCTTTCTTGTTTTGGTTTAAGAAGCGAGAAACTCCAAAAAAAATTATTTGAATGAATCTTGTGAAAAATATTTCATAGTTACAGAAAATAAATCATTATCATCTAAAGCGTAGGTATACTGTGTATATATATATATATATATATATATATATATATATATATATAATATAATAATAATACAATGGATGATCAACGCCCACGTCAACATTACGAAGATTTAATATCAGACGTTTCGGAAGTGAACTCTCATCATCATCAGTGGTTAAAAACAATAAAAAGTAAAAACGATATAAAACTGATGAAAGACTAGTTAGACAGGTATATAAGTAACTTAATTTTAAAAAAATACTATTAGTAGTACACAAGCAAGCATAAAATTACAATAACAACCATAATCCCAAGTTCAATTAAGTTATATATTTAGACAAACTTAAAAAAAACTGAAGTACATTACATATATATATATGAAAGTGTAAACTAGGTTGGAAACAAAAAACCAAAGTTAAATGACAAATTAAACATAGTAAGTTAAATTATATATATATATATATATATATATATATATATATATATATATATATATATATATATATATATATATATATATAATATTAACTTACTATGTTTAATTTGTCATTTAACTTTGGTTTTTTGTTTCCAACCTAGTTTACACTTTCAATTGTAGTTGTAACGCCACATATGTTGGCAGCTCCGTCCCCCAACTTAAGGTACGGGTCGGTGAGCATCGTGGCATTAGTAGTCGCACTTTTTTACCACTAAGTAGACCAGCGAAATCCTCAATCCGTGAACATTGCGAAAGTAACAACCATCCATTTAAGAACAGTTTCTTAGTTTTAACCACTTTGCAAAATGAAACAGACCTGAGAATTATGGAGTATATATATATATATATATATATATATATATAATTCTTTCACCAGTTTTATATTGTTTTTTTTTACTTTTTACTTTTTATTGTTTTTAGCCACTGATGAGAGTTGACTTCCGAAACGTATGATATTAAATCTTCATAATGTTGACGTGGGTGTTGATCATCCTGTTTATCCTTAAATGCCGGTTCCCTAAGAACACCCCTCTCTCTCTAATTCTAATACATATATTTAAATGATTACCTATGGATTAGATGATCACCTATGGACAATTTGGACATCTCCTAATCAGTTTGTTTTTAAAAGGTCCCACTCAACTGACCTGTGTATCTATGTACTTAAAGAAATAATATCTAAATACACTGACAGTAATTCAACTATTTATAGCTGTTTCCTAGATATAAGTAAGGCATATGATAGGGTGAACCACAATATTTTATTTAAAAACTAGAAGACAGGAAGGTTCCCATGTACATATTAAATTTATTGAAATTTTGGTATTCCTACCAATCTTTTACTGTTAAGTGGGGCAATGTACTCTCCGAATGTTTTGACTCCTCTTGTGGGGTGAGACAAGGCTCCTTGCTCTCTCCTATGCTGTTTAATGTGTATATCGACGGATTAATTGTTTCACTTAATGAGGGAACAGTGGGATGTTGTATAGATAACACAAGGATAAATAACTTAGTTTATGCCGATGATATGGTGTTAATAAGTCCCTCTGTCAAAGGTCTGGATCGGCTACTAAAAGTCTGCGAAATGTATTCGCAGAAACATGATATTCTTTTTAACGTTACAAAAACTAAGGTTATGCAATTTCATCCTAAAAGTTGTAATCAGCCAGCTGATATTAAGTTTAAAATGAGAGGTCAAGTAATTGAGGAAGTACAAGAATTTAAGTATTTGGGTCAAATTATCACCAGCGCCTTGAGTGATGACTCAGATATAAGTAAACAGTCTTGAAGCCTTTGTGCTAAAGCGAATATGACCATAAGGAACTTTCGGTTCTGTACAAGTGATGCTAAAGACACTCTTTCGTACTTTCTGCAGTAATATATACGGACAGCAACTCTGGGTGAATTATAAAAAAGGTTCTGGCAGAACTCTAAATTTGCTGTACAACAGGTCTTTTAGACTCTTACATAAATTACCCCCCCCCCCCCCCGAGATGTTCAGCCTCGCAAATGTTTGCTACCCGCAATGTCCCGAGCTTCCCAGAGGTAACAAGACGTGCTCAGTACAGTCTAATGCAGTGGTTCCCAAACTTTTTTGGCCTGTGGCTCCCTTGTCAAAATATGACAACCTCCGTGGCCCAACCAATATTTTTTTTTAAATATTATGAGTAAGGAATAATAATATAATTGAATTAGTTGTGGAAATAATCGAATTTATGTATATCTGTAACTGTAAGTTTACTCCATGGCCCCCCACAAAACCCGTCATGGCCCCCAGTTTGGGTACCACTGGTCTAATGCAAAGAATTAAAAAATCAACCAACCCAATTATCCAGCTATCCATGAGTCCTGCCGTTTATCCTCTAAGCCAGTGGTACCCAAACTAGGGGCCATGGCCCCCAAGGGGGCCATGACGGATTTTGTGGGGGGCCATGGAGCGATCAAGTATACATAAATTCGATTATTTCCACAACTAATTCAATTATATTATTATTCCTTACTCATATTATTTAAAAAAAAATATTGGTTGGGCCACGGAGGTTGTCATATTTTGACAAGGGAGCCACAGGCCAAAAAAGTTTGGGAACCACTGCTCTAAACTATGGAATTCTTGGTACGAAAACGTCTGTCTGTAGCTCCACTTAACTTTGACATTACTATATTATTTCTAATCAACTGTATATATTTCTATCTTTAGTATGTGAGCTGCAGTGTTGGGCACTAAAGCGTTAATCCGATAACAGTTAATTAACGAAGTTAACATTTTTAACGGACTATTAACGGAAGTTAATTTCCATTTATCGTTATCGGACCAGTTAACTTCCGATAACTCGATATTTAGTCTGTTAAAGTCCGTTAACACGTTAACTGCGAGGAGTCATTCACGGAAGATCACCGCTCCGCGAATGAATTCAAACCGCCATAACTTCAGTCTGCCAATTCCGTCCTCTGCCGCAGTGGAACGGCTCTTCTCTCTCGGCAAGGACATCCTGAGGCCCAAGAGGTCAAGACTGGCAGTTGGGCCTAACTTTGAGAAGTTGGTCTTTCTGAAGGGCAACCAGCACATTGTGTCAGTCTTTAATAAATGTGCCTAAAATTTAATTTTACCTTTCAGTTCCCGCCATAATAATTCTCTGGTAAATTAAAATTTAGTTAATGGTTAGTGGTTACAAGGGTTTCAAAACATGTAATCAGTACATTTTTTATTAAAAATAAAAAAAAAAGTTCAGCAAAAAAGTTGCAAAACTTGATAAAAATAGTTAAATACCTATTTATTGTTGGATTTTGCATAAATAAACATTTTCTATGGGTTTTAAAGCTTTTTTCCTTGATTTTTTTAAATGTTAGTAAAGAAATAGTTATCGTTAACGGATTATCGTTAACTTCCGTTAACTTTGTAGTAAAATTATCGGATTATCGTTATCGGAGTTAAAAATAGGGGTTAACGGATTATCGTTATCGAAGTTAACTTTTTGGTTAACGGTGCCCACCACTGGTGAGCTGTCATTGTATTAATAATATTTGGCATATGAACTATAGTTTGCCAATAAACCTTTTAATTTGTATTTTCATTTTCATATATATATATATATATACACACACTGCAAACAACACACAGTATAATTAATGTAAAGAACGACGCTTGTGTCGAAGAATGTTCCGCACAAGATGAGGAGGGAGAACGAACAAATGAAAAATGAGGTAACCACCCGGGAATCGAACCCGGGATCTTCCGATTGCCGGTCAGATATGCTATCCACTACACCATGGGCCTCGATTAATCAGAAGTCGTAATTCTCCTACATACGAGCAGAAACCAATGCCCTGAGGGGGCACCTCGCATGCCGTACATATATATACATTTTAACTGCAAACAACACACAGTATAATTAATGTAAAGAACGACGCTTGTGTAGAAGAATGTTCCGTACAAGATGAGGAGGGAGAACGAACAAATGAAAAATGAGGTAACCACCCGGGAATCGAAGCCGGGATCTTCCGATTGCCGGTCAGATATGCTATCCACTACACCATCGGAAGATCCCTGGTGGTACCTCATTTTTCATTTGTTCGTTCTCCTCCCTCATTTTGTGCGGAACATTCTTCTATACAAGCGTCGTTCTTTATATATATATATATATATATATATATATATATATATATATACACAGTATATATATATATGTATGTATATATATATATATATATATATATATATATATATATATATATATATATATATTATGTGTATATGTGTATATAGTATATATATATGTGTATATGTGTATATATGTATATATGTATATATGTGTATATATTATATATGTATATATATATGTGTATATATGTATGTAACTATATATAATATATATATATATATAATATATATATATATATATATATATATACATACAGTATGTGTGGTAGTGTTGCTGACATCATTTAGAGCAGTGGTTCTTAACCAGGGGGGCGCGCCCCCCTAGAAACAGGAATTTCTCTAATTGTATTTGTTATTCTCTTAACGAGAGCATGGGCTAATATTGAGAAGTTATTGAGAATGTTATTTTGATTGAAGGGGGGCGTGGAGGGAAGGACCAATTCCTAGAGGGGGCATGGTAGTAAAAAGGTTAAGAACCACTGAATTTTTAGAGAGTTATGTCATTGGCAAGGTTAGTAAAACTTTGAATTTAAGCGCAAAGTTTTTGTACTTTAGAATTTAGATATTATTATTTGTAGCGAAATTCAAGCAAGCATTTTTTTTCCTGATTTGAAAATTATACATTATTAACTCGCGTTGTCAGTAATGTATTAATGGTATTTTTCTCTAAAGTTGCTTTCAATAAAAGTGATTGTAATTTCATATAATATTAAAGATTCATTTTCTGTTGTATAAATATTTAACTTATTTGTTGTCAAGTCTTAAGCGTAGTGCTTAAGAGATCGAAGTGATTCGCCAATTAGTAAAGGTAGAGTTTATTGTGTTATATTGTAAATGGAAATTGTGCTTTCTATGAATCATTTGTAATATTAAAATCATAAAATTGGTTAACATAACGTGTAAAATTGTAATTACATCGTAAGTTAATTGGGATTGGTGAATCAAGCTAATTTGCTGAGAAGCGTAAGTCACTTGTTGCCTGAAAAGGTTATTTAATGCGTATAAATTTGTCTTGTTATTGTGTATATCGTCGAATAATATAACGTAACGTATTGGAAGGGTAGTTCAAATAACTTAGAGCCGTTAACTATAACGGTAAATTGTAAATTTATAGGCAATCGATTTGGGAGCTACAGATTTGAGGGGGGGGGGGGCGCCCAGTTTGGTAACCCTGTTCAGCTTGACACATTTAGTCTGTCATATATCCTGTCGAGAACCTGTGTTTGCTCAGGCTAAATCAAATCTGTTCCCTGTTCTTCTTCACTGCTCTACTTGGTATACATTTAATTATTGGTGCCATTAGCGTGAAGAGTGATTATATTGTTACTAACTAAAGATGGGCCCTACAGGCGCATTTAGATAAATTTGCGGTGCTGGGGCTTTCGGCCCCAGTAATTGGGGGCTTGCGGCCCCATCTAATTCCGGACAACTGTTTATACAAACGGGAAAAAGGAAATGGAGAAAAAAATTCCTGTTTCAAATAATTGTATTCCCTTATTCTAACATACATCTAATATCAACACCTCATTCTAATAATAATCACCAGTTCAAATAGTCTGTGGACGCTTCTAAAAAATTCCATCCACCTTTGTGAAATCGAGAAAAGTCATTCGGTCATTAAAACTATAGAAAAAAAACGCAGCCATGAAAATTTTACGCCTCACATCCGAACCCATTGTGTCAAGATTTGTGAAGCTGCATTTAAAATCTAAGTTCCTCGTGAACTTAAAGTAAATATTAAGCTTTCGCTGCCTTGATAATTTCTTTACAAAATCTTCGGTATGAAATTATTTACTGCGACTTTTTCTACATAGATAAACAGAATCAGCTACATTATAGTAAAGATTGAGATTATGCATGTCATTAGTTCTTTAATATAGAGTATTTAATTTTAATTAATAATAATAAAGCGATATTTTCCGTTCATTTAAGGTGTTTTAGATCTCCTTGGCTGATAGACATAGGTTGTCAGTATATTGGCTACGGAAACAGTAGCGCAAGTAGCAGTCTCGATATCTATATATAATGGAAACGGAAGTGATGAGGCTAAGGTTTTTGTACACTCACCTCAGGAAGATTCTCACACAGAACCAGCGAGTCTTTGTGAAATAACTTCAGTAACGTACGTAGTGTATCTATTTCTTTGGCAAGACACTCCCGATTTCCGCGAATTGTTTATGTAACTTTGTAATTGTTTTATCAGTTGGATGTCCCTTCTTTACACACGCCGAAAGTTACGTTGAACAGTGATAACTAACTTAAATTTAGCTAAACTCAACACGTATTGTACTGTAAACCGGGGTGACTTCGGACAAAATCTGAGTAAAAAGTTTTACTATTAAATAGCTCCTAAATGAAATAATAAGAATAAGAAATAGGAGGGGAATGTTCTGATGCAAACAGAGTTTTGTTTACTTAATTCATTTAGGAGTTATTTAATTGTAAAACTTTTTACTCAGATTTTGTTCGAAGTCACCCCAGTTTACGGTACTTTGTCATGTACGGTCTCATGACACTTATCGTCGTGTCTTACTGTAATACATTCGTACGAGTTATTAAAACTGGAGGTTCTGTGGTTTATTTTAAAACATACCACATTATTTTCTCTTCTACGTCTTGAAATATAGTTTAAAATCACGTAGAACATTTGTGGAAACCCTGTGTGTGTGTGTGTGTATATATATATATATATATATATATAAGAAAAGTAAATACTGTAGTTATAATTTTAAAAGGTTAAGATCAAATTTAAAAAGTTAAAAGTTTTAAAGGCAATTAAAATATTAAATATTGTAGAAGTTTGAAAACCTGTAAACTACTTCAATAAAAAACTTTTCTCACCAATTGATCTGAAATCCAACATACAAATCAGTTAAATGGCCTCTTCAGAGCATCAGAAATAGGATATTTTCGGTGGTTGTTTAACATATGTTGTAAGTGGTTGGTTGTTCAGCTGTTGTATAAAATTTGGTTGAAGATTTTTTCTTCTTCAATGCGAGTTTTAAATAACGAATATAGGAGGGGGAGTGTTTGCAAGTATTTTGGAGCTGTTTCATACTATGGGATGAGAATATTGTTTCGAGTGCTCTCCAATGATGAGTATTCCGACTTGGAAAAGAGTCATCCGATTCTAAAGAAAATGCCTTTGTTTATGGACCTGCTGTTTTAATTGTTGCAGTTTGTCCTTCACACATACCTGGTCATGCAGTAAGCACATGTATACAGGTATAAAATATTCTTGGTATTATTTTCACATAAAGATAAATCTGTAATTATTGGTAGACCTGATAAAGTCCGAGTTATCTTCATAAACAAAAAAGTTATTTTGATAAAATAAAGGACATTTTATCAGACCATACGAAATTTGAAAAGTTAAAACATATTTATTCCTACGTCCTTGAATTAGAAGATAAAATAAGCAACTTCTTGAAGTTAAAAACCAATAATCGGCTGGTGGATCATTACAGTGAGTTAGATGTTTCTGGATCGACCCCATGGGTCCTCTGTGGACTTCCGAAAGTCCATAAAAATAACTTCACTATTCATCCGATAATATCAGTAGTTAACTCTCCCGATTATAAATGAGCAAAACTTTTGGTTTCAATCTTAATGAAATCTGTTAACTCAGAACCATTACACTTTAAAAGACTCCTTTAAATCTGTCGATACTGTGAACTCTTTATTGAGTACTAATTGTCATGTGACTTCCCTTAAGGCTAAATCAATATTTACAAACATTCCTTTTGACAAAATGTGTGTGTAATTTGTAATAGCTCTCTCAGTCAACATTGATTCTTTTTTTTTTTGTGTAAGGAAATTGTCATTGAAATTACCTGTCCTTATTCACTTTTTATATTTAATAATTAACTATACACACAGGTGTAAGGATTTGTTATGGGGTCCACCTTCAGTCCCATGTTTGCTAATGACTTGTTTTCATGAAAAGAATTGGATTTACAATTGCTCCCTTAGTTTCTTCCACTCCAGTTTATATAAATGATATATTGACGACTGTTTCTCAGTTTTTAGCATATCTTAATGAGTGGTACTTGGACAAAGTTTGGAGGAGGAAAGGAATAGGGAAGGCTTCTTCCAGGACAAGAAGACGGCCAGTAGGCTATTCTTAAAAGTTTCATTTCTCAAGAATTAATTTCTGATATTGCTGTACTAATGCAAATTACAAGAAATTTTCAAGTCAAGGCGGATTTTGTCTAATTTGATACGACACAAATTTTTTTTCAGTATTCTTGAAGACCTTAAATTCGAAAATTTACTTTTTCCACGTTAGTTTCAAATGGGGTCCTTTGAAACGGGTTTATTCGTTCTCTGGCAACTGGTATGAGGGTCGTATGATAAGATACAACATAGCGTTAATACATTCTTAATTTTGTGGATCAAACGCATTGCATCAAAGGAGGAGAGAGCAGGAAATGAACGACGTGCGAGTGTGCAGAGTATCCGTCATTTATTCATTCCTCTTAGTCGTGCGTACGTGAAGGGAAAAACACTAGTCATATTTCTTCTGCTTCGAGTTATTAACGACGCGAAACAGGGTAAAAATTTAGGTGAAAACTGCGTTCATATAATAGTTTAAGTGTCATTCCCTCGCAACGTTACGTGGTGTAATATGTAAAGCGAGAAGGCTTCTTCACAATGTATTTAATTAGTAAAATGAATTACATGGACCACTATAATAATTATAAAAGTTGGTCATACGATAATACTGTTTTTAGTAGTTGATGTAATTATTATTATTATTATTGAAATATTTTATAAAAAGATGCTTACTGATACAGTAATTTTGTCTCGCAGTTTTACAAAATTATTTTATAATTGATTTTTAATTAAAAATGTTCTCGATCTTAGCAGGGAAGCTGTTAAAAAGCAATTATTGTTCTTTCATTATGAATCGATATTGGAAGGATGTCGAGGAGCGCTTTAATTTAAAGCGAAACATCTTGGCAAGTTATTAAATCCCTCCATCAATCTTAATAAGAGGAGCCCAAAGCTTAATTTCGCCTTAATGATAAATAATGGGCGAAAAAGCGATGCTGAGACTTCATTTTCTTTTCCTCACTTTCTGAAGGGGGAAAATGAGACAAAAGATTACCGCAAATCACTCACGCAAAGTATCGGTTCCTTCCTTTTTTTTACTTTTTCCTTCGTCAAATTTATGGTAATGAGTCACCGATTCCGTGAAGAAAGAAGGAATGGAGTTTAATTTGCGCTTTACAGGTGTTGGGCCACTGAACATCGACACCTCGGCAAATCAAACATTTTGGATACAGATAAAGATGGAGAAAATCAAAATCGAGAGTGGAATCTGAATTTAGATCCAAGAAATTTGAAACGTACGTATCTTAATTCAAATTCAAACGAAATAATCTTAGCCTCTAAGCAAAGTTTATAATTATATTTAATTTTGAATCACTATATTATAAAAATTCTTCTGCAGGTTGAATATGCATACGAGTAATTGTGCTGTCAAGTACCTTACTTGAAAGTAATAAAAACGTGTAAACCTGAATGAAAATGAATGCAAAATGCAATTAAAACCTATGTAACAATTAAAATTAAAGGAATTACGAATGCAGTGATGAAACGTATATACAGAATACGATGTGACGTGTTCCATTTGTTTAGTATTCATTCTAACGAGTATGAAGCAAGAATTCCTGGCATAAGACTGGCAGTTACTTTCCTCATCAGGAATTTGGGAACATTCGCACTATGATTTTTACTAGAATATATACACAGTTTATAGGTACAGAGTTAAGATTTTGGAACAATTCAGTAATGTGAATCTGATAGCTTTACAGCCTGGCATGCATTATTACATGTAGTTTTACGGAGCAGCCTAAAAATTTCACTTTTGCCCCTGATTTTTAACGATGTTTCATTTTGAAATATGTTATGCTTCATTTAATTATAAGCCTTTAAACGTGTTGCGAATGTTGTTTGTTAAATTTAACATTAAAAAATTACACAGACGATAAAATTATCTATGCAGTACAGCAGTTCTGAAACTAATAACTTAATAGGGCATGGTAGGAATAAACTAAACCCCCACCCCTCTAAAGTTTTACTTTTAACGTAGATACACCGCTAGCTGCTAGTTATGCTAAACAGTGGACATATGCAATCAATATGTTTCAGCTTTTCCATGCCCTTTATGAAAGGCTTGGACACGTGAAATCTATACATTGTGATTTTGAATGACTCAGGTTCATATTTTGCCAAACTCCAGTCAATATTCTCTTTACATTTGATACAAACGTGGGAGGGGACTTGATTTCGGCGACAGAAGATCAAGATACTACTATGCCTGTTCCATAGGATACTATGCGAGTTTCTCAAAACTCAAGGAAGAAAACTAACTCTCTTTGTCTCTTCCACTGAGTATTGCGAGATGGGGAAGGTTGAACAGTCTTCTTACAGTACATGCCTATTAAACTGGTGTTTTCCTTGATGAAACATCGGAAGAAGATAGTATTCCTGGAATTCAAACGTTCCTCGTCGTATACTAGGTCATCATCCAGCATCCCATATTGCTGTCCATTCTATAACATAACTATCACCGCGCTGTAATGCGGGTTATAGGAAGTACTTTTTGAAGGTTTGATTTGCGTAAACGGATGGATCGGAGACACTACTGATAAAAGAACAGACTTAAAAAATTCAAGAAACTTGGGAGTCATTTCCATGTCCCGTTTGAATCTGCGCTTTACATTTGTTTTCATGAGCAAAGGTTTTCGACGGCCACACACACACTGTAACCAAGTTAACCCTTTAAGGACTAAAGGTACAAATTACTAACGTTTCAAATACAAGCATTCATAACTTAACCCTACAAAAAATTCAGGGCTTAAAGGGTTAAAAAAGATGCTGTTGAACTGTGCGTGGTGGGTGACGAATGTATAGCATTGGCGATGTCAGCAAGCCTCGCTGATTGGACCTCACCTGACGAATCAGGCTTGTCAGTTTTAGCACTTTGTTGTCTTGTCAGTTGAATCGAGATTCCAGCAGTTTGCTTCAGGAGGACGGATTTGGGTTGGGAGAACCTAGGAGGTGTGTTCAATTCCAAATTGGTGCAACCCACTTTGAAATTTGGTGGTTGTGCTGTGATGATGTGGGCAGGCACTTGTTACTGAGGAAAACTGACCTTGTGTTCTTAGAGGTAAGTTTTAATTCACAATGTTGCGTAATGCATATCCATTTTAGATAAAAACCTCCTGTCTTTGTTTCGGAATGGTGTACATCCTCTGAAGGTATCATGTTTCAAGAGGATGGTGCCACATGTCCATTCCGTTGGTTTAGGACGGTCGTCTTTTTATTCTGGCAGAGCACTATATATATATACACATGGGCCTCCGCACGTTTTTTTTCCAGGGGGGTAAGGCCATAACCTGCGAACGCAAAGATTGTCGTTTTTTTAAGGGGGTTTTTAAACACCCTCCCCCCCCAAAAAAAAAAAAATTGAAGATCAGATGCCTGCAAACGCTATTCTGTGGCATTTTGAATATTGGGAGGTGGAAATAACCGAACGACGGCAAAAATAATTATTGTGTTTTAATGACATAGTAATTAGACACATTAAACAGCTACTTTTGTAATTTTTTTATTAAAGTATTTACATTTTAATAGTATTAATCGTTCATTATTTAAATGCCATACCATGTTATATGAATAATGTGATACTTATTATTATGAATACCTATTAAAATACCATAATTTTTGTGAGTTTCAAGTTTTCGTCTGAAATTCCAGGGTGCAAGTGCACCTTTTTGCCGTTCCTTTGCGGAAGTGTATATATATATATATATATATATATATATATATATATATATATATATAAAGCAGTGTAGATGAATGAATACAGTATCAGTTTTATTGGCGTACTTTACAGCACTCAGAAATCAAGTTAACTTTCCTTAAAGGCTCGCCCGAGAGTAGATGTGCCTCTCCTTCCTTTTAATTGTCCTCCTTCCCACTCCAGTCCATAACTTACGACCTCCTCCGACCTTATCTTCGCCGGGTCAGAAATTCAATGCGGGGCAGGAGGTAATTTATCGTCTGGAGTTACAAAGTCAGGCCAAGTTATGGGTCTCATTTGGGAATTTTTCTCCTCTTTCACCTACAATACTTTTTTTTCGTTTTTTTTTTTTAATATTTCTTGCCGAGGATGCGAATGGACAAGACGTGGAAACTCCTCTTTTAAGTTACTTCATTTGCGAAGATTCCATAGACAACTTTGGGGAATTTTATAATACGAGTTGATAACATTCTAGCTGCCATTAATTTTTAGTCTCTGTTCTCAATTGTGGTTTTAAGCTATATTAGGTAATATATCGGTAAAACTGTGGGTAATTTAAGGTTAAATTTAAACCTTAATATTTTTAGAAAAGTGCTAATTCAGAAATAAATAACAGCTCTGAAACAATAAAAATTACTGGAATAGACAGACTATTTTACAGGCCAAATTTGGGTTCATGTTATAAAAAGGGGGACTCTCATGTCAAAAGCGATTGCAGACCGTGAAAGATGCCTCATACAGTTGATGCTCATGATACATCACCCGTGGTCGTGTGACGAGGCATTCAAAATACTGTAATCGAAGTGAGAGAGAGGTAGGTAAAAAGTATGGGCTCTTAGTTCATATCATCGCAAAATTTCGTAGCACAAACAAACTACAAGCTCACCCCACCAGGATGGCCATCAGTGATTAAAACGAGCACAGACAAAACTGGTTCGACATAAGACATCCAATCTATACATAAGGTTTAGGACAATGCAATGCGAATGGTGTCCATTTGTTGCAACGAACATTTCACCATTATTACGTATAACAGTGGACATACGACTCGGCGAGAATCCCTGTTCACAGGCCTTACTATAGTATAAGGCAAGATTTGCCGAACCCAAGGAGGTGATACACAAACCTACTGTAGTTTGGAGGTCTGTTCTGTTTTTGAACGAGTTTGTTTAATCAATTCACACCGAATGAACGAACTTTGGTATGGAAAATAGTTAACCAGGCATTTCAAGAATGCTCTTTATACCCGAGTCGACTTACACGTCGAGCGATTTGGGATGCTGAAAAAATTGATTTGGTAAACCATTGATAGACGTCTTTCTTTTACAGAATACACTTTTTTATGCAGGAAGGAGGGACCAAGGGCAAATGCCCGCTAACGCGCACCCCCCCCCCCTTCCATAGAGGAAGAAGAAAGCCAAAATCAAGGTCCAGGGTTTTTGAGATGCCTGGACACACTGCGTTTGAAAGATTTAAAGGTCATAAAGAGGGGGAAGGATGTATTGAGGAAGATTGTTCCAGAGTTGACCGCTAGGGTATATGAAAGATTAAAAATACCGATTAACTCTTGCGTTAGAGAGTTGAACAGAAAAGGAATGAGAATGTGTCGAAAGTCTGGTACTGCGTGCTCTCCTTAAAGGAGGAGGCGTGCAGTTAAAGAATACAGAAGAGCAATGTCCGTTATAATAGCGATAGTAAAGAGAGAGTGAGGCAACATTGCGGCGAAGAGAGAGGGATTGAAGATAGTCAGTAAGAGGCGAGGAATTGATAAGACGAAAAGCCTTTGATTTCGCCTGGTCAAGTAGAGCTGTGTGGGTTGAGCCACCCAACACATGAGAAGCGTATTCCATACAGGAGCGGATAAGACTCCTGTACAGAGAACAGGAACTGAGAGGGAGTGAAGAAACTGCAAAGTCGGTACAGTACACCAAACCTCTTAGAAGCTGTTTATGGAAAGAGAGTATATGTGATCTTTCCAGGAAAGATCAGATCTTTTACTCTTGAGAATCATCATCTCCCTTATTCGAACAGGGTATATTGCAGGTGAATACAAATATGACGTAGTAGTGGTGTGACGCATGTCACGCATCGACAAACACCTCTCACTGGAAACTTAAAAAGGGACTGCCTCACATGGACTCATAAGTGTCAAACCAAAACAAAAGAAATCCGCATCTATGGAAGCTCAAAATGAAACTTCGCCCAAATTTCGACACAATCTTTGTTTCCATGATACTACGGTCTCTCCTACCTCTTTATAAGGTCCGTGAAAAAAATCTACTCGATAATGACTGTTTCCACGTGCCAACATCGTTGGTGTTATGTACTACAGGGTGGGCCGTAAGTTTCCATACATAGGAAAAATAAACATTTTTTTATAGACAACCATTTTTATTTATATAATATGCTCTACATGGTTGCCATTGTTTTGAAAACACATTTCAATACGTGTTCCCCACTGTTGATGAACACGCATTAGCACAGTTGACGTTATGCTTGTAATTCTTGCAACATGTTAAGATACCTTTCGGCATTAAGATTTCCACTGAAAAAAATTGGTCCAATAATTCTGTCACCCCATATCCCGGCCCACACCATCACTTTACCGGCACCTTGCATCTTCGTCGGACTCAGCCAGTTAGGGTTAGCATTACTCCAATAACGTATGTTTTGCCGATTAACCTCTCCATTGACGTAAAAATTTGCTTCATCAGTAAACAAGATCTTACGTCAAACGCATATTCTTAGGGTATCTGAAACATAAAAACAAACGTTTAATTTTTCCTATGTATGGAAACTTACGGCCCACCCTGTATAATAAAATTAGCTTCTGTTACAACAGTACTCATTTTATTCATGCAAAACTCTAGTTACGCGAAGATCCGTGAGATATCGACCCACGAGGTTCCATTCTTGTTAAAAAAAAAAAAAAAAAAAAATACATTAAAAAAATACTACGGGCTAAAACTTATTAATAATGAAAAGTCAAGTCATCTTAACTTTTGTCTGCTCTTCTAAAGTTAAACCACGACTGAATTCTGACCATCAATTCTCACATTAACAAAATCAATTTGATGGGCGTTTTTCTTAATTATTATTCTCCATAAAAGTAATATTTTTTATTTCATGGCGTGACGTAATGAACGCGCGCGCGCGCACACACACACACACACACACACACACATACATATATATATATATATATATATATATATATATATATGGGAATGAACTCAGAATGGCTCCCTGAGTTTTTTATGATACACACAGACCGTGCATGGAACAAGGAACTCTTCTGGGATAATTAAATCCACTATAGTCCGAATAAGTAATGGTAAATGACAAATACCATAGTTTTTCTTTTTCATGATGCAAGCCCGACGTGGGCAACGGGTCTCTCGCAAAGAGGTCCCATAAATATAGCTTCCCTCACCAGCTATCTGCAAAGCAGACACGATCCAGCAACGAGTCTTTTACTTATATTGAGGTTCTGGATGTAGTGGGGCTAGGCTGCTTTAAACCCTAGATCCATGTCCCAAAGCTGGATCCTGTCTGCTTTGCAGATAGCTGGTGAGGGAAGCTATATTTATGGGACCTCTTTGCGAGAGACCCGTTGCCCACGTCGGGCTTGCATCATGAAAAAGAAAAACTATGGTATTTGTCATTTACCATTACTTATTCGGACTATAGTGGATTTAATTATCCCAGAAGAGTTCCTTGTTCCATGCACGGTCTGTGTGTATCATATATACAGTATATATATATATATATATATTTATATATTTGCAGTTTTGTCTCCAGTAAGAAATTAGAGACAAATTTCCTAAGTTATGCAGTTTCGACACGGATGGCGTAAGAAAAAAGATTAATCGTCAATGAGAGATGAATTGAATTTCAAATTGAATTTCAAATTTATTCTCCATTGATGATCGATCGGTCCCTTCAGAAACATCACTGAATTTAAAGTAAAATTATTAAAACATTTGACTTTACTGTTCTTTCTTAAATTAAAGGCTGCTATAAACAACGCACCCCTGAATATATATATATATATATATTTAGGATAAAAACGAAGACGTAGAGCAAGAAAGTCATTATATTTGGCTGCAGCCGACGTTTCGGGCAACTCTACCCATTTCAAGGCCTAATAAATAAAAAGCTGAAATTAATGCATGACAAAAAAAAATATACGAATGTCAAAAACAAACTAATTCATAGCACAGAATAAAACCACTTAAAGAATAAAAATTAAAAAGCGTAAAACAAGCATAAGCCAAAAACAAAAATTAAAAATTATATACAAGACAAATAACACATGATAAAAGTAAAACTTTAAAACTAAAAACATTCAAACAAATTAGTTAAAAACTTCACTAATAAAAAGTTAAATGAAAAAACGCAAAAGTGCACGAAACATACCATGCTCACTTGACATCCTCAAACAACTGAGGCGAAAAGGAGACAGGGTCAAGGGAAAAACAGAAAAATTTTTTAGTTGGTAGGCATTCTAATTAATATAAAGGGGGTAACAGCTAGAATCAATATTTAAGCTGGAGTTCAGAAATTTAATGCACAAAGATTCATAAATACGGAGAGAGGACGGACATTTTAATGATTTAAGAATTTTAAAGTTATTAACGGAAATATCAACTTTACACTTAACAGAATGATTTCTAATGGCAGACTGTTCCTTTTTAGATAAAACTTTCCCTGTCCTATGGCTAATACCCATATGGGAGCAAAATCTTGCCTGCAAAGAACGAACTGTGCTGCCAACGTAGTTCCCCTGGGAACACCCAGGGCAGGTAAACAAATAAACGACAGAACAGTTCATCGCAGGGGGGATTTTGTCCTTACAACGGAAAAAACATTCAAGGGTATTATTATTCACAAAAGCAACCTTAAAATCAGTGTGAAAATAAAATTTCCTCACCACACTCAACAATTGCTTTTTCACAAAAGTGTTAAATTGGTAGAGATCAGGTAAAACAAGATATTTACAATTCTTAGGAACATCATACGTTGGGATAAGTTTGGGGGAATAAACATTATTAAGTAATTTACCAATAATACCTTGTACAAGAACCCGTGGAAAACCATTTTTAAAGAAAAAAATCAGTAAGGAATTCAAACTCATTATGAAGCAGAGCAAAGTTTGAGCAAATATTATAAGCTCTATGCACTAAAGTGCGAATCGAACTTAGTTTGTAATTAAAATCGCAAAAACTATAAAAATTAAAACCTAAACCCGTAAAAGTAGGCTTCCGGTATGTAGAAGTTAAAACAGTTGAGCTGATTTGGAAACCAAAACATCAAGGAAAGGAATAGAACCTTGAACTTCCTTTTCCTGCGTAAATATAATGTTCTTATGAAGTGTGTTCAAAAAATTTAAAAACTGAACTGATTGATTATCCGTTTGGAATAAAGCAAACGTGTCATCAACATAACGTCTGTACAGATTCGGCTTAAGGTGAGGGGGGCACTCACAGAAGGCCCTTTCCTCAAGATGAGACATGAAAATATTCGCAAAAACGGGACCCAAGGGGCTCCCCATCCCCACTCCATCCAACTGACGGTAAACTACCCCTTGAAAACTAAAAAAGTTATCCTTGACAGCCAAATTCAGAAGCTGCTCAAACTGTGCTCTGCCAAAGCCGTGAAAAAGTGAGTCCGGCTGTGGAAAGCTTTATTTAAAATAATTGTAATGGTCTCATCCAAGGGGACATTTGTAAAGAGGGAAGATACATCAAAACTTGTCATAAACAAAGAATTCATATTAAACTTCTTAATTTCCGACACAAAAGAAAAAACTATCCTTAACACTGTACAAGTTCACAGTAAATGATGATAACAGTGGGACAAGAAATTTGGCAAGTTTGTAATTAGCCAAAGGATAAGACGCTAAAATTGGGCGCAATGGAACACCGACTTTATGAACCTTGGAAGACAAGGTTAACCGTGTTTTTCTTAAGCTTAAACATGATTGTGTTATTAACTCCTCCACTTATGATGATTGTACGTTTCAGGCTCTTATTTGGGCCTTATGTATGGTCTGCCTAAGGTTCATAAAGTCGGTGTTCCATTGCGCCCAATTTTAGCGTCTTATCCTTTGGCTAATTACAAACTTGCCAAATTTCTTGTCCCACTGTTATCATCATTTACTGTGAACTTGTACAGTGTTAAGGATAGTTTTTCTTTTGTGTCGGAAATTAAGAAGTTTAATATGAATTCTTTGTTTATGACAAGTTTTGATGTATCTTCCCTCTTTACAAATGTCCCCTTGGATGAGACCATTACAATTATTTTAAATAAAGCTTTTCCACAGCCGGACTCACTTTTTCACGGCTTTGGCAGAGCACAGTTTGAGCAGCTTCTGAATTTGGCTGTCAAGGATAACTTTTTTAGTTTTCAAGGGGTAGTTTACCGTCAGTTGGATGGAGTGGGGATGGGGAGCCCCTTGGGTCCCGTTTTTGCGAATATTTTCATGTCTCATCTTGAGGAAAGGGCCTTCTGTGAGTGCCCCCCTCACCTTAAGCCGAATCTGTACAGACGTTATGTTGATGACACGTTTGCTTTATTCCAAACGGATAATCAATCAGTTCAGTTTTTAAATTTTTTGAACACACTTCATAAGAAATTATATTTACGCAGGAAAAGGAAGTTCAAGGTTCTATTCCTTTCCTTGATGTTTTGGTTTCCAAATCAGGCTCAACTGTTTTAACTTCTACATACCGGAAGCCTACTTTTACGGGTTTAGGTTTTAATTTTTATAGTTTTTGCGATTTTAATTACAAACTAAGTTCGATTCGCACTTTAGTGCATAGAGCTTATAATATTTGCTCAAACTTTGCTCTGCTTCATAATGAGTTTGAATTCCTTACTGATTTTTTCTTTAAAAATGGTTTTCCACGGGTTCTTGTACAAGGTATTATTGGTAAATTACTTAATAATGTTTATTCCCCCAAACTTATCCCAACGTATGATGTTCCTAAGAATTGTAAATATCTTGTTTTACCTGATCTCTACCAATTTAACACTTTTGTGAAAAGCAATTGTTGAGTGTGGTGAGGAAATTTTATTTTCACACTGATTTTAAGGTTGCTTTTGTGAATAATAATACCCTTGAATGTTTTTTCCGTTGTAAGGACAAAATCCCCCTGCGATGAACTGTTCTGTCGTTTATTTGTTTACCTGCCCTGGGTGTTCCCAGGGGAACTACGTTGGCACAGTTCGTTCTTTGCAGGCAAGATTTTGCTCCATATGGGTATTAGCCATAGGACAGGGAAAGTTTTATCTAAAAAGGAACAGTCTGCCATTAGAAATCATTCTGTTAAGTGTAAAGTTGATATTTCCGTTAATAACTTTAAAATTCTTAAATCATTAAAATGTCCGTCCTCTCTCCGTATTTATGAATCTTTGTGCATTAAATTTCTGAACTCCAGCTTAAATATTGATTCTAGCTGTTACCCCCTTTATATTAATTAGAATGCCTACCAACTAAAAAATTTTTCTGTTTTTCCCCTTGACCCTGTCTCCTTTTCGCCTCAGTTGTTTGAGGATGTCAAGTGAGCATGGTATGTTTCGTGCACTTTTGCGTTTTTTCATTTAACTTTTATTAGTGAAGTTTTTAACTAATTTGTTTGAATGTTTTTAGTTTTAAAGTTTTACTTTTATCATGTGTTATTTGTCTTGTATATAATTTTTAATTTTTTTTTTGGCTTATGCTTGTTTTACGCTTTTTAATTTTATTCTTTAAGTGGTTTTATTCTGTGCTATGAATTAGTTTGTTTTTGACATTCGTATATTTTTTTTGTCATGCATTAATTTCAGCTTTTTATTTATTAGGCCTTGAAAATGGGTAGAGTTGCCCGAAACGTCGGCTGCAGCCAATATAATGACTTTCTTGCTCTACGTCTTCGTTTTTATCCTAAATGTAAAATTACGTCTCCTTAGGAGGGATCCTATTTCATATATATATATATATATATATATGTGTGTGTGTGTGTATATATATATATATATATGTGTGTATTAGTGATGTAGGTCACATCCGCATCCGCATCCGCGGAACATCCGCACATTTTCTCGCATCCGCACTTTGGACTGCGGATGTCGTGCGGATGTGGACCGTTGAGATAAAACGTCATTAATAAGCGGAAATTATCAAATTCTACTATATTAATAGAACTAGTTCATTTTCCGCAAAAGTGATGCAAGCAACAAGACGAGAGGCTGTTCTTGTATGAAGTTACTCTCTTGCAACCTACTTAGATCCACGTTACAAAGCTAAGTTATTTTCACCTAGTACATTAGAACGAGTTAAATCATCACTTGGCAAAGCAGTTGAAGAGCTTCAATCTCTTGAATCTGTCGCTTCGCCACCCACCAAAAGAATAAAAGTTTCAGTGACAGAACCAACACCTTCAACAAGCAAATCTATCACAGAATCTGTCTCTCAGTTTCTTGAGTCAAGCAGCAATGACGAGACCTACGCGATGTCAAAAGATGTAGTAAAAATGATCGAGAGCTATCACCAAGAAAAACGCCTGGCTGCATGTGACAATCCTATTAGTTGGTGGAAAAATACGCAGAATATCTATCCATACTTGAGTAAACTTGCGAGGAAACATTTAGCCTGTCCTCCAACAAACGTACCAAGCGAGAGATTATTTAGCAGTGCTGGATTAATATATGATGAAAAGAGAAACAGACTGGCAGCAGAAAAGGCAGAAAAATTAATGTTCCTTAAGCATAACCTTCCTATAATTAAGTTTGAACATTAAACGATGAACATCTTAGTTTACTTTATTTTAATTACTCATTTATAAATATGCCTAATAAAACTTTAAACTTAATATAAATAGTTATCAAGCTAATTAAAGATCTCTTTCTATAAGGGTGGAGGTTGGGGAAAGAGGTCGGTGGGGTGCATTTGAGTTGGGTTCACGACCCGCATCCTGGTAACACAATTATGGTTTCTAATTGTGGCTGAAACTCAACAAAATATAACGAATTTATTTGCAGACGAATTCACTGATTGATTTCTATATTAGTTAGATGCTTAATATTATTTTATATGTTCAGAGAAAAGTACAGCAATTATTGTACAATTAATCAATTATACTACATTATAGCTACAGCTCTCTCTATATAATAACTTATTATACGTTAAACACAACATCTCGAATATATCCTAAAAAATAACGAAAATGTAGACATCCGCATCCGCATCCGCGGATGTTGAAATCAAACATCCGCATCCGCGGATGTGAAAAAATGACATCCGCTACATCACTAGTGTGTATATATACAGTATATATGTGTGTATATATATATATATATGTGTGTATATAATGTTATAATGTTTCAGACCAACAAAGACCCTAGGATCCACTCATGGCTGGTCTACCTAACTGTGTTCGTAATCGTGTATTGTGTATGTCCTCCGTGGTGGCGGAGGGGACCTACAATTTTACGTGGGTTCCGAACCACAAAAACATAAGAAATTTATGTAAAAACTGCCGGTAAATTGGCAACGACCAATTTTTACGAAACTAAATAATTATCAATTTAAAACTAATTAATTATCGATTTAAAACTAAAGATAGAATCTCTGGATCCAGAGGATCAAGTCATAATCGACTACTATCCACAAATGTTACACTCTATATCTATTTATAACGGACATGCAAATATATCAGATCCAAAGAATCCAGTCAATTTCATTACGGTATCCATCAAGTCACGGTCCATATCGATTGCGGACCAAGTCAAAATTTACAACCATATATATTACAATATATACACTTACGAGGAAAAGTGTAGGTGTGGCTGTAAAGACTGTACAGTAATGTAGAAATGTGTGTGCACCCATTATGGGTCTCCCATTTAAAGGTGTTTCTGGGGCAAGTGAAGATCATGAGTTTTTCAATACCTCACAGTACTATGGGGGGCACCGCTCGGCAGAGGAATCTCTTTAAATGGGGTGTGTAAGGACAGAGAGTATCCCCTAACCCAAGACGCTGCCTCCCTATATCCCACAACACTTGTGTTGAGCTGTGGGATCTATCCCCACAAAGCCTTAATTTTACTACCTTAAACTATACCCTTTCTATCAACATGCGCGTCTAATCGATTTTTAAACATGTTTATAGACGTGCTACTAATTACTTCTACCGGCAAACTATTCCAGCTATTTACTATTCTATGCGTAAAAAAGTTTTTCGCAACTGCTGTCTCGAACCTTCTACTTGTCAACTTACACCCGTTATTTCTAGTCCTATTATATTGTGATATTTCGAAAAAGCTATCTCTATCTACGTTATCAAACCCATTCATAATTTTGAAAACCTGGATTAGATCACCCCTTAACCTCCTAGTCTCGAGAGTAGTCAATTTTAACTCCTTAAGCCTATCCTCGTACGACTTTGACCTAAGAGACGGAATCATCTTAGTTGCTCGTCTTTGAACTCTTTCGATTTTGTCTATATCTTTGCGCATATGCGGATTCCAAAATTGGACCGCGTACTCCAAATGGGGTCTAACTAATGATTTATAAAGAGGAACTATAATATCGCGCGATTTGTACTCAAAATTTCGAGCTATAAACCCTAACACTTTGTTCGCCTTATTGACCGCTGCTGTACTTTGTTTCGCTACTTTTAAATCACCAGTGACTATAACTCCTAAATCTTTTTCCTGCTCTACGCTTGTTAAATCTTTCCCTGACATACTATACGCAAAATTACCGTTACGCGAACCTATATGCAAAATTTTGCACTTATCCACGTTAAATCTCATTTGCCATGTGACTGACCAATCAACGATTTTATTCAGATCTTCCTGAATTTTACCTCTATCTTCGTCATTAATCGCCCTACCACCCAGCTTCGTGTCATCCGCAAACTTTGAAACTGTACTGACTAGGCCGACATCTAAATCGTTAATATATATAAGAAAAAGCAAGGGGCCCAATACAGAACCCTGAGGAACGCCACTCGCTACATTAGCCCAACACGACTCCGCTCCATCAACGACCACCCTCTGTTTCCTGCCTCGCAACCACTCTTCTAGCCAATTTATTACTACACCCCTGATTCCATGAGCCTTAGTTTTTTCAATCAGTCTTTTGCGGCACGGTGTCAAACGCTTTTTGAAAATCTAAATACACTACATCAACCGCCCGATGTCTATCGTAAACGTCAACCACGCTTTGGAAAAATTCTAAAAGATTAGTTAAGCAAGATTTGTTTCGCCTAAAACCGTGTTGCGTATTTCTAACCAGATTATGCACTTCTAAGTGTTCGACTATACGATCCCTAATTATTGATTCCAGTAGCTTACCTCCAACAGACGTTAAACTGATTGGCCTATAATTTCCCGCCGCACCTTTATCGCCTTTCTTAAAGATAGGTGTTACGTTTGCTAACTTGAAATTATCTGGTACGCACCCCTCAGAAATAGACGCATTAAAAATCTTTGTTAGCGGCACAACAATGCTATCTTTTAATTCTTTTAGTTGTATGGGATATATGGAATCCGGACCCGGTGATTTACGCGTTTTCATTTTATCAATATAGCGCATTACTTCTCCTTCACTAACGACAATATTATCCAAAATATTACCATTATCAAAAGGTATTATGTCTATGACCGCAGGGATATTCGTTACATCTTCTATAGTAAAAACTGACGTAAAAAATTCGTTTAGCAAGGTAGCCATTTCCTTGTTTTCAGAGACTAGATCTCCATTTACATTTTTCAATGGACCTAAGACACTTTTTACTGGATTTCTATTATTGACGTATTGAAAGAATCGTTTGGGGTTTTCTTTACCGTCACGAGCTATGGAGATTTCAAATTCGCGCTTGGACTTTTTTATTACACTTTTCGCTTCACGCCTCAGAGATATGTAGTTGTTTCGTAACAACAAATTGTCTTTATCGCACTTATGTTGCCTATAAGCCCTATCTCTACTCTTTATAATGTCTCGTACTCTAGAAGTAAACCACAAGGGCTTGTTGTTTACTTTCGCACGCTTAATTTTGTACGGTACACATTCCTCATTTATAGTCCTAAATACCGTTACGAACGATTCCCACATTAGTTTGCGTTGGAGTTCCCCATTACGTTTTCCCAATTGACGTGTGAAAATTTATTTCGAAATTTACTAAAGTCTGCGTGCTGGAAGTTAGGAATTTTAGTCGAGTGTGTGTGTATATATATATATATATATATATATATATATATATATATATATATATATGTATGTATATATATATATGTGTATATATATATATATGGTATTTGTCATTTACCATTACTTATTCGGACTATAGTGGATTTAATTATCCCAGAAGAGTTCCTTGTTCCATGCACTGTCTGTGTGTATCATATATATATGTGTGTGTATATATATGTGTATATATATATATATATATATATATATATATATATATGATCAAAAGTATTCGGACACCCCGGAAAATCAGCATTGGAGGACTGGAAAACTGTTCTTTGGAGCGACGAGTCGCGGTATTCACTCTTCCAGTCTGATGGGCGTGTTTGGGTGTGGCGACAGCCCGGAGAACGGCTTCTTCCTGACTGTGTACGTCCAACGGTGAAGTTCGGTGGAGGGTCCATCATGGTATGGGGTTGTTTTTCCTGGCTAAGGCTCGGCCCGTTGGTTGTTATACCCACTACCATGAACGCTGACGTTTATCTCGACGTTCTGGACAATTCGGCCCTCCCTACACTGTGGCAATAGTACGGAGATGACCATTGTTTGTTTCAACAGGATCGAGCTCCCTGCCATAGTGC
>JAJOZX010000763.1:1122500-1127500 GCA_023014485.1 Bathynomus jamesi | reverse complement strand
GCATTTTATAATAAAATCAATATTATCTCTATATAAATCACTTTAAAATAAAGTTTTATAATATTCCGATCATATTAAAAAACTCTCCGATCAACTGAACGACTAGGCCTACTACCTAAGAACAAGTGTTAACACACTGTTCTAATGACTCACAGAAAGAAATTCCTTCACACCAAAACCCTCCCCCACAACCCTCCCCCACAACCCTCCCCCACAACCCTCCCCCACAACATTCAGTGTAGTCTCAACATGACTCAGTTACTCTAAATTGTGTTAACTTCAGCTCTCTTGTGGCAGCTGAAGATATTAAGCATATGAAAAGGCATTTTTAGAAAATGAATTCCTATCATTTAAGAATCTTAATCAAACTATTAGATAATTCTAAGATAAAATTTTATAATAGTTTGACAAACCTAAAATAGAAGCATTTTTTTCATTTTTACACAAAATTGTGTTAACTTTAGCCCCCTGGTGGCAGCTGAAAATTTTAAACAAATGAACTCATATTTTGGCAAGCATATTTCGTCCACTAAATGCAACTTTTAATCACTATTAGAACTTCATACTAGAAAAAAAGTATTTTTCGCTCCACCCTAAATTGTATATATATATATATATATGTGTATATATATATATATGTATGTTATATATATATATGTATGTATATATATATATGTATATATGTGTATATATATATATGTGTATATATATATATGTGTATATATATATATGTGTATATATATATATGTGTATATATATATATGTGTATATATATATATGTGTATATATATATATATGTGTATATATATATATGTGTGTATATATATATGTGTATATATATATATATATATATATATATACACACTGTATATATATATATATATATATGTGTATATATATGTATATATTATATATATGTGTATATATATATACACACACATATATATACAGTATGTCCCACAAAAAAGTACACCCAACTTTAGATTGTACTACCTCCTCCAAAATTGAGATATTTTGGATCTGTTTGTTGATTTAATATAGCAAATTATTCTTTGTTAACGTTCAAATTTATTCATGTTTAAACGAATTAGTTGTTTAAGCATCTGCTTTTAACTGAAGGGTACAACAAAATGGATTGCGCAAAATTGGTCAATGAAAAAATAATGTGTGTGCTATCGATGTAATAAAAAGACAAATACATAATAATAGATACTTTAATATAATTTTAATAAGATACAAAGCAGATTTTTTTTTATTCCTTATTACAAAAGTTATGCTTAGTTTCGTTTTATTTCAACATGACCGCCATTGGTTTCTTGAAAAACAGAAAGATTCACGGAACAATTAGTAGTTGGAGATGAGGCGGCCTTTTTTATGAATGGTCTAGTGAACAGACAAATCTGCCGTCAATATGCGCCAAAAAATCATCCACCTGAAAATCATATCTACGAAAAGAATAACTCTAGACAAAAACTGTCTCTCTGGGTAGGACTGTGCGGTAATGGAGCGTTAATTGGCCCGGTCTTTTACGATGGTAATCTAAATGGTGAAGCTTACCTAGAAATGATAGACCGAGAAATCCTTCCACAAATACGTATTGCTTATGGAAACCGATTTAATCGTATTTGGTGGGTGCAAGACGGAGCTCCTGCTCACAGGAGAGTTATTGTGAAGGAACGCTTGCAGGAAGTCTTCCACCAAAGAGTAATTGCTACAGGCCATGACATTGAATGGCCTCCCAGAAGCCCTGACTTGATCTCGTGTGATTACTTTTTATGGGGTCATTTGAAAAAATAGAGTATTTGCATCACAACCTATCAATTTAGATGATTTGAGGACTCGCATCACAGCTGAATTCAACTTGTTAAAAGACAATCCAGATCTTATCAAAAGAGTGATGGGGAAGATGAGAGCTCGACTCCAGATTTGTATCGATAGGAATGGCGGTCATGTAGAAAGAAAACGAAACTAAGCATAACTTTTGTAATAAGGAATAAAGAAAAATCTGCTTTGTATCTTATTAAAATTATGTTAAAGTATCTATTATTATGTATTTGTCTTTTCATTACATCGATAGCACACACTATTTTTTCATTGACCAATTTTGCGCAATCCATTTTTTTGTACCCTTCAGTTAAAAGCAGATGCTTAAACACTAATTCGTTTAAACATGAATAAATTTGAACGTTAACAAAGAATAATTTGCTATATTAAATCAAACAAACAGATCCAAAATATCTCAATTTTTGGAGGAGTTAGTACAATCTAAAGTTGGGTGTACTTTTTTGTGGGACATACTGTATATATATATATATATATATGTGTGTGTGTGTGTATATCAGTGGCGACTCTAGCTTATCAATGTTACTCGGGCTCAGTACAAATTTTTACGAAAACAATTTAAAGAACCAGCATGAACAGAAATATACGGTATACATGCAATGAATCATAAATAAAATATTTACATAATTTAATAAAAAATAAACCATGAACTTACTTTATTAAAAATAAATTCCAAGCGTCTTGGTTTTATAGCAAATTCCTGTAAAATCTTGTCGTGTAGCTCCTTTTTGCTTTCCAAGTCATTCAGTATTTGTTTTTCGATCGAAATGCGAGCCAGGGATGACAGCCGTTCTTGAGCCATTGTGCATCGCAAATATGATCGAATTCTGTCTAAGGTTGAGAAACTTCTTTCATTGGCAACTGAAGTTACAGGGATGGTCAGCAAAAGTTGAATTAGCTTAACACTTTCAGACATAGCAGACAACAAATCCAGTTTATGAATTAACTCTAAAATGACATTGACTGACTTGCATTTTTTAAAGTTACTGTCATTATACATATATTTCAGTTCGTTCACCAAGGATTTGCAATCAAAGATATCTGGGTATTTACTTTGTAAAGCGTTTACATGTTGCATAGGAAATGAATGAGCAAACATTTCAAACTTGTTCACATCAAGTAATTCAAAAAATGTGAATTCCTGAATGCAAGCAAATCGCTCTCTTAACGACACCAAAATGTTGTCAATTATTTCGAAATACGTCGCTTTATAGTTCATTTGTCTTCCCCTGACTCTTTTCCTGGGAGGAGGCCCCGAGTCATCTAATTGTGCAATGTCGCCCATTGTTTCTTGAACGATTTTTTCATAATGTTCATCGTTACGATGATTTTCGACAAATTGAATAAAGTAATTTATTTTATCCTGGCCCAACTTCATGTCAAGCTGCTTACACTGCAGAACATCAAAGAGTTTTCCAGCTTGGGATAATATGTTATGAAAACAATTTATGAAAAACATAAAAGTGAAGTCATTCAATTTTGCCAACAGATTGTCAGTTTCACTTAGAATATCTTCATCCCACCTTTCATTATTGTCTAAAAATATGTTGAAATGCACTTTTCAAGTTTTCAAGCATCTGTTTTATGGATGACACAGTTCTAGATCAATAGCACCATCTTGTTTCACACAGTGATGGAATGCTGATATTAAAATCTCGAAAGACACTTTTCCGTTTTGTACTCGAAGATGTAAATTTACTAAAAGAGCGTAAATGAGAAAAAAACATTTTAACCCCATTCACTTTCTCAGCACTTTTACTCAAAATTAAGTTAAGCTTATGAGCATAGCAGTGAATAAAATGGCCGTATTTAAATCCTTTCTCCTTCAATTTTCTTTGCACCTCGTTTAGCTCACCTGCCATCACAGCTGCTCCATCGTACGTTTGGCTAACCAATTTAGTTTTAGCTTCACTACAGGAGTTCAACACATTTTCTATCATATCAGCCAACCTTGAAGCACTTTTATCATCACTTACGTCAAAAAATCCTAAAAATCTTTCATTTATTTGGCATTCAGACACACATCTAATTATAATTGAGAGTTGGGCATGCATTGCACAATCTGTAGTTTCATCTGCTTGCACTGAGAAAAAAGGAACTTTTTCAACTTCAGTATGAATTGCATCAGCTATGACACTATCTATTGCAGATATGATATCATTTTGTATTGTACTTGAAACTCCTGAAAAATGCTTCAATCCTTCTTTCGTGGAAAGTCTAGATGCAAAAACACTATCTATTTCAGCAAAGCAATGCAACAGCTCTCGATAATTACCTTTATTAAGGCTATCTTTTCCTTCATCATGGCCACGCAATGGCAGTTCTTGTTTACAAAGATATAATACGGCATTTGTTAACTGTTTTAAATATTATCTATTTTCTTCAACTGATTTGTTATACCGTTCTTTTTCAAGTTTTGCAGTCTCACTAAGAGCAGTTTCAATATCAAACTGTCCAAAAGTTTTTAGACATTTGTAATTATGCAAATGACTCAAAGATTTACTATGATGTTTGCAGTCACTTAGAATATTTTTATAATTGCTGTAACCACCATCTGTCCACGATTGATTTGGTTTCGGTTGAAAAAGCAAACATGGCCAACAGTATAGTTTCTCATTAGAGGCACTTGCACACAGCCAATCAATCTGTTCATACCACTTGATTTGAAAAGTACGATGGCCTATTTTAGTTTTCAGTGAAGGAGTGGGTCGCCTAATTTGATAATTTCTCGCTTTTCCGCAATATTTCTCTGCCCAAATGGTTTTTCTTTTAAATCTAACACAACATCCTTCTCCATTATGGGTAAATGTAGAGCTGTTTGAACACAAAAATATAAGATAGTTATAATACACTAGTTACACTATACACAGAAAATACACAACACAATGCTACAACGTTCACTTCCGCAGGCAACTAAAATACTGAAGAAACCTGAGAGGAGTTGCCAGTTATCATTTTTAGCATAGGCTAGCTATGTTTTTCGCGTCACTAGGCTGACGAAATTGAGCCCTACCTGGACGAATTAAATTTTGTTAATGCAATATTATCATGGAAAGCAAACGTTTCATCGGTCAACAGTTAAATCATGAGATCAATGCAAAGGTATACTCCGTGAAAAATATTGAATAAAAGCCACTTGAAATTTTGAAGATTATTTA
>JAJOZX010000763.1:1007500-1117500 GCA_023014485.1 Bathynomus jamesi | reverse complement strand
CAGCGTCGTGCCACGAAACTAATTCCGTCATTGGGCAACAAGCCTTATAAAGATAGGATTAAAGAGTTAGACTTGCATTCACTCGAAACTAGGAGATTAAGGGGGGAGCTTATTGAAGTTTTCAAAATCGTTAATAACATCGATAACGTAAATTTTGACAAACTGTTCACTTTCGATAATAGCAATACTCGTAATAACGGATTTAAGTTGCGTGGCAGACGTTTCATTACTAGTATCGTTAAAAACTTCTTTACGTTTAAAGTAATTGATAACTGGAATAATCTTCCCGCTCCCGTCGTGAACTCTACCAACGTTAATGTGTTTAAAAACCGTCTAGATATGCATTTTAAAAATATTAACGTTGTTTAAAATAAAAAAACAATTAGCAACAGGAGCTCTGGGGGTGGTAATCGGGGATGAGTCTGTTGACGTCTAATGCCAGCATGTGATATGCCAGAAATAAAAAATTGTATGCGTAAAAAAGTTTTTGGCAACTACTGTCTCGAACCTTCTACTTGTCAACTTACACCCGTTATTTCTAGTCCTATTATATTGTGATATTTCGAAAAAGCTAGCTCTATTTACGTTATCGATCCCATTCATAATTTTAAAAACCTGGATTAGATCAGCCCTAAGCCCCCTAGTCTCGAGTGTAGTCAATTTTAACTCTTAAGCCTGTCCTCGTACAACTTCGACCTAAGCGACGGAATCATCTTAGTTGCTCGTCTTTGAATTCTTTCGATTTTGTCTATATCTTTGCGCATATGCAGATTCCAAAATTGGATCGTGTACTCCAAATGGGGCCTAATTAATGATTTATAAAGAGGAACAACAATAATATCGCGCGATTTGTACTAAAAATTCCGAGCTATAAAACCTAGCACCTTGTTCGCCTTATTGACCGCTGCGATACTTTGTTTCGCCACTTTTAAATCACCAGTGACGGTAACTCCTAAATCTTTTTCTTGTTCTACGTTTGCCAACTCCTTCTCTGACATACTGTACGCAAAATTACCATTACACGAACTTATATGTAAAATTTTGCACTTATCGACGTTAAATCTCACTTGCCATGTGACTGACCAATCAACGATTTGTTTCAGATCTTCCTGGATTTTACCTCTATCTTCATTGTTAATCGCCCTACCACCCAACTTCGTGTCATCCGCAAACTTTGAAACTGTACTAACTAGGCCGACATCTAAATCGTTAATATATATAACAAAAAGTAAGGGGCCCAATTAGTGATGTGAGGCGACAATATTCTCGAGAGAATATTTTCGTTCTCCAAAATATTATTTGCTGAGAATATTCTAGAATTTTCTTTTTTCTTAGTTTTAAAACATTTTTAGATTGTTTTGCAGCTTTTTAGAGAATTCTAAAATATTTCAGGACCTTATGGAACTTTCTAGAATGTATGAGAACATTCTAGACGACTCCAAAACATTCTACAGGGTGTCCCATAAGTCCGGCATCATAGGAGAAATTCACATTTTTCTATTTCTACAAACCATAATTCATATTTTTCTTATGCTCGGGATGCCAATTTCCCGTCCACCATTCTGTTCAGTGACGAGGCTATTTTTTATGGAAATGGTGAGGTAAATCGACAGAACACCCGCTACTGGTCTCAAAAGAACCCTCACTGGTATACCTCTTCAAAGGAACAAGGTGCATCTCGGGTGATGGTATGGTGTGGCATTTGGAAGGATCGCATCATAGGCCCCCTCTTTTTCGATGAACATGTCACTGGAGGCACCTACCTACGTATGCTCAAGGAAGAAGCATTTCCCAGTGTCTTGAACGAAGAAGGAAATTTCTCAACATGGTTCCAGCAAGACGGCGCTCCTGCACATTACAGCACACAAGTAAGGGAATACCTGTACCAACAATTCCCTGGTCATTGGATAGGACGTCGAGGGCCTGTGGAATGGCCAGCTAGAAGCCCGGATCTCACGCCACTAGATTTTTATCTCTGGGGCCACTTGAAAGCGCTGGTATACGCAGAGAAAATTAGGAGTGTTGAACATTTGCGGCAGCGCATTATTGGGGCATGTAATACCATTACTCCTGACATCATTCACCGTGTGCTTGCTGACTGGGTATCACGTGTGAATTTGAGTGGACATATTGAGCACGTTCTGTAAATAAAAGCTTTTGTTTTGCCTTTTTTTATTATTTTTCCTATGATGCCGGACTTATGGGACACCCTGTACACGTATTATATATATAGTTTTTTTAATTGGGGTTGTTTAACCTCCGCAACATCTAAGGTCATATAATGGAGGGGACCTACAGCTTTTACGAGGGATCCGAACCACGGGTCGCTACATAATCTGGGCGCGGAGGACGGTCTCCCATCCAACTACTACCCAGACCCAATGTCGCTTAACTTCGCTGATCTCAGGGAAGCGGTGTTACAACATTGGCCACGACGTAGCCCATATATATATATATATATATATATATATATGATTCCCGAATGGTTAAAATAGTTAAAATAATAAAACACTAAAAACCACGAAGCTTTTAGAGAGAGTCTTCCTTTTTTCCTTCGCGGTTTTTAGTGTTTTATTATTTTAACCATTGGAGATTTTTTGTTTTACTTAATTTTTTTACACGATCATTGTGGTTTTAATACACACACACACACACACACACACACTTCTAAAGCAAAGCGATGGATATGTGGCACTGTCGTCTTCAAACATGATGTCCTCCAGGTGAAGTTTCTATTGCGAAACAAAGGAAGGGGGTTCTTATCTAAGATGGATATATATGTGATCATGTGTATTAAGACGTTCCTCTTCGAACACAGGCTCAGTTTTTTGAGAGTGCCGAATGCCTACCCACGACGGTTCAGGATCGTCGACCCCTCTGCAGCATCCGACCTTTGGGATTTAGCGGATGAGAGAGTGAGTTTTCGTTCTCCTCCTTCCCTTGTAGCCAGCTACGCATTTGTTGGTCAGAGACTTCCCACAAGAACCTGTCCAGCTGGTTCTTAAAATTATTCAGGTTTGTGTACTGGAAGTTCCTCAGTTCTTTTGGCAGGACATTAAAATGTTAAGGGTCTCGTATTCTGAGGGTATTTTCCGTCCTCGTTTTCATTGCCTCTCTGTCCCACCACAGCTGGGACAGTACAGAATCTGCCTGTTCTATCATTCCACTATTTCTCTATTTTATTTCTAGAGTTAGGGACACAACCTTCGAGTATTATCCATACGTATATTATTGTGTAAAGCGTCCCCTGGCTTGATCAGTTAGGCCGCTGCTCGACAGTGCTGAGACTCCTCCGAGTCGTATGTTCGAACCCCAGTGCTGCTTACGGCTGGGCGGTTGTCTTTTCTGTATCTTACGTCACGGCGAGGCGACGGACCGCCCACTCCGACTTACTTGACTCTGGCTTGGGCCCCTAATTCTCACTTCCTAGAAATATGGGACGTTGGATGTTATCTTATATTATCGTGTACCGCTCGCGTCTTGTTTTCAGGGGGAAGGAGTGTGTCGGGGAATGAAGTTGAGACCGATAGTTTTCATCTTTCGTTTCCTCTATCTTAGATGTAAAAGTCCTTTGTTTGGCTTTGTTTGCAATGTCCCGTTTTCTGTATGGGCTTGTGAATACTGAACAATACTCAATTATTGGTGGGATTAGATTCTTCCATAACTTTAGCATGATGATTGCTTTTCTGCTGTGGAAACTCCTCCAGCTAATTTCCATTATTTTTCTTGCTGTTGTGATTTTAATGTTATCGGGCTCTCTGAATGTTCTGCATCCCATGGCATTATTATTATTCCACGATCCCTGACTCGTGGGTTTGGTGTTATCTGCTTGTCTTGCAGTGTTTTGTAATCTTTATGCTGTAATACCTTGTTACTATATCTTAGAAGTTGGAATTTTTCTGAAGTTGAACTGCATATTGTCTTCCGCCCATTTAAATAATGTTTCAATGTCATTTTGTATTTTTTTATGTCACAGTTTGATATTTCGTTGCATATATTTGTGTAAACAGCGAAACATGATACGATACTTATATATATATAATATATATTATATATATATATATATATATATATATATATATATATATCGCCACATTTATATAAAAATTTTGAAGGTAGGAAGTATTTGTGAGATCTCAAAACCTGTTTTAACATTATATATATGATTTGAGTGGAAAAATGATATGCATGCATGCATTAGGAATTTTAAACCCATATTAAATAAAAATTTGAAATAATCATAATATAAAATTAGCCATTATTTAGTCATTTTCTGAACTCCATGTTGCCTTTTTTTCACTTTATGAATGGCATACAAACTCTTCTCATCTTTGAATCTCTTGCTGAAGTATCATAATTTTATTTACTTCGTATTTTTATGTAAATTTTCTTGCATAGTAATAACAGAAAAAGAAACTGTACTTTTTGTCTGGATCATATTTACATTGTCTGTTATCAGATTTACATTACTTTATTGTATGCATTGTATGATATAAATGTATCACAATCACAACCAGTTCATCATGTATGTACAATATGTTTTACCCGAATGTACACTTCATTATGACGCAGAGAATCTGTGAAATAAATTCGCCCTTTTATTTTGGTGTATTCGTATGCTCTGTAGATATTATTTTAGTACTCTAAGTTTATTTCATGTTCATTACATTTCATGTGGAAAACATGAAGCCACCAGGGCCTATCAAGGTTATCCAAGTTATGAGCAGATCGCTATCAAAAAGTGGGGGGTACATTTGGATATAAAAATTAATGGATTTTTAGTACATGCATTTAAAATATCGTCAAAAAAATATAATAATATATATAACATAATGATAATAAATAATAATATTTATTCATGCATTATAATTCTTCGTATTACTTTGGAATACCGTTAGCCTACTAAGAGTTCCTAATAGTTCCCAAATAATAGGGGGTACAATTGATACTTTGTCCCCCGCATTCAAAAAGTGGGGGTACATGACTACATGTACCCCCAACTGTCCCATAGGGATTTGCGCCCATGTTTATTTTGTTGCTGAATACAATACACCATAAATATATCGGTATATATAGCATATAATAGTGTATATGTCAGTATATAATATCGTTACTCTTAAAAAATGGTTTTCTATGGATGACATTATATTTAGAAGGATAACTAAACTTTCTTTTAAAATATTTAACTCTACTATAATGTTAGCCACAATACAGGGTGTTTATAAGGTCCCTATCTATTTCAGTGAAAACGTAGCAAAAAGGGTAAAATTCAATAACAATATAATAGAAGGCATACATTTAATGAATACTTAAGCATATGATTCTACATGAGCACCATCAGTATCTCTACAGAGTTCGAATCTGTCAGCAGCATTGCAGAACACATTTTGGACATGACAGGGGTTATTTTTGTAACTGCTGTTATGGTACAAGCACGTAAATGTCCCAGTTTCATTCAGATGGTATTTTAAACACCGTCGTTTTTCAACAAGATGGGGCACCTTGTCATTACGCAAACATTGTTCGGGAGTACCTAAATGAACGAGTTCCAAATCGGTGGATCGGACGTGGAGGTAACAGGCCCTGGGCGGCTCGATCTCCTGATCTAACGCCCTTGGGTTTCTTTGCATGGGGCTTTATCAAATCAAACGTCTATCAAACGAGGGTTACAGATCTGCAAGATTTACGTGCTCGTATCGTAACAGCAGTTACAAAAATAACCCCTGTCATGCTCCAAAATGTGTTCCGCAATGCTGCTGACAGACTCGAACTCTGTAGAGATACTGATGGTGCTCATGTAGAATCATATGCTTAAGTATTCATTAAATGTATGCCTTCTATTATATTGTTATTGAATTTTACCCTTTTTGCTACGTTTTTACTGAAATAGATAGGGACTATAAACACGCTGTATAATAAATGGCGATGATATTTTGAAGCTGTTTTTGATAAATACTTCTCTCTCAAGCGAACCCTGCTTTCTCTGAAGGTTTCGGTATTTTTAATGAGAAAGACTCATTAAATTCTTTCCTCCTTTATATCTTTTATAAAATGGCATATAATAATAATAATAATTTAAGTGCGAGTTAGGTTACAATTTTCTTGCAGGACCTGTTACATTTTTGTTTCTGCAAAAATAAATTTGGAGGGGGACATACTGGACTGCACTTCTCCGTCCATTCGTCACACTTTCGTGTCCTAGTTATAAATTTTGAACTGCTGAATATTAATTCATGAAACCACACACACACATGGGCCATCACAACACGATGCGTCATGACCAAGAATCAGAACCCTGCATTAAAAGTGAAGGTCACAAATAGAGGTTAAATGGAACTTTTTCTTGTCCGTGCCATAACTTTTAACCCACTCAAGTTCAACACAAATTGTTAAAACTACACACATTTGTATCAGCACAAGACGATGTGTCGCTACAGTGGGCTACAGTGAACAAGTGACTCAGCGAGAACCCCTGTTTTATAGCTCCAGTGCACTGTAAACCAAAGATTGGCATGGGCCAAGAAGATGATACAAAACCTATGATAGCATTCGGAAGTGTTTTCGGACGAGCTTCAGTTCAATTAATTCACGTCCAACAGTCGCCCTTGGGTAAGAACGGTGACTAATGAAGTATTAGAGGAATTCTGTCTCCAGCCTACATTTTAGAACTTTCGCTTCAATGAAAATGCATGAGTAGCGATTTGAGAAGCTACAAAAACTGACTTCGCTTCCATTAAGGGACACCTTGCTACTGGTAAATGGGTGTTCATTTTTAATAATTATTTCGTCCCATTGTTCCAACAAGGTGTTTCTTCGTTAGACAGAAATATAGTGCAAGAGAATTTTGCAAGCATGTCACGTCTCTCAAACCTAGTATGAGTCCTATTACACTCATTCGGGGGTGCCTTGATTATGAAGTGCCAAAAAGAAGACGACCTCCGACATCTTTGGTAGCTCTAAAGGAAATTTGAAAATGAGTCGAGTCAGTTCGCAGAAATTTGCAAGAAGTTCCTATAAATTTCTGTATAATTTAGAGTTTTAGGTACAAAGTAAAAAATCTCGGTGTCAAATTTATTTTAAAAATATCATTGCAAAAATTTTAAATAATTTTAAATTTAAACATTTAAAAATACTTCTAAAAAATCCTAGTGAAGGATTTTAAATTTAGGACAAGTTCAAAATACGGAATAAATTTCGGTGTACTCGCTTTTCAATCTTGGTGGTATTTACTAAATTCTACAAATGGAGTAACGAGAGAACGTTTCAGAGAAGCCCGGGAAAAGTAAACCCGTCTCACAGTTTTGGAATGTCTTGACGTAATACAAAGAGGATATGCATAAAAGTTGGATATACATAAAAGTTGACGAGTTTCGCTATGTTAGCATGTCAACGATGAAACTCCAATTTTCTACGTTTTTTTTTGTATGGTACGAGAAAAGATTGATACATTACTACAGTTGAGATGAATTGTTAATTTCTACAGTATTAATAATTTAAAAGTTGTTTTAGAAATATGACAAATGCTCGCACTTGTATTCATCTGTCATGCACAAGTGCAATTTTCAGAAATATAAAGGAAGATAAAAAAGTTTAGTGCTAATCACATTTTGTATTACAAAAGAGAGAACTTAAAATAACCTTGATTACTACAATATCAGACATTAATTCCTAATAAAATGAAACTTTCAAGTGTATAGACTACCCTGATGTACCCGAGAAAGGCCTCCATAGCCAGAACCTCCCCCGAATCCTGAACCTCGTCCGAACCCTTCTATCACCTGTCCTTGTTGAGCGTTAGCGGATGCAAGCGCGCTCTGGATGTCAATTCCGCCTGGAAGCTGAAGATTTTCTCCTTCGTTGTAATTGACGTAAAACACTTCTGGTCTCTGAGCGTTGGAAGGTACTTCTATCACCTCTTGTCCTTTCACTTCTTCAACTTCATTAAGCACGTACACCAAAGTCTTTTGTTGGGGAGGGGGGACGACAATAGGATCCTGGTCTTCAAGAGGTTTGGGTGTTTTTACAAACACTAAATTGAAGTTAATTTTAGGGTCAGGAACGTATGGAGGAGGGGCATAAACTGGTGTTTGTTCAGGAGCTTCATAAAAGTAAACACTCTTTTTAACAGTCGGTTGGACGCATCTTCCATCCACGTGAAGGATCTCATTTGGTCCGCAACTTTGTCCTCCGCCATACCCACTCTGACCTCCTCCAGAATGTGAAGCGAGAGCGCCATACCCTTGAGGAAGAGCGAAAGCAGACACAGCTAGGGAGCAAATTATCTGTAGAAAAGTAAAAGACTGGATAATCAGAGTGAATATGGAAAAACTAAATTGTTGACGATAAGAAAGGGTCAAAGAATACTATTTATTAGTCTGGTATTGTTTAGAATACCGCGTGATTACAAGTGAGCTTCCCGGTTTTAAACATTTATTATGAAAAAAACTAACAAAGCTACAGCGAAAAGCCAGATATACAAATAAAGAAGAACTCAAAGTTTTATTTACAAGCTATTGAAGTTCAATATGAGCTGCTTTTGTGGTTCTGTAGACATCAAAGCGATATTCTGTTTCCCTCCATACATTTTGTAGCAATCATACTGAACTTTTCTAACAGCCTCACGTATCCTTTGCTTCAAATGCTTCAAAGTTGTTGTTATTGGTAGAACTTTAAAAACTTCATTTTTTACTTAGCCCCAGAGGAAGAAGTCAAGGGGGGTTAGGTCGAGCGAACGAGCCGGCCAAGGAATGGGCCTCCCACGCCCGATCCAGCGATCAGGCAATTGCTCATTCAGAAATGCTATAACTTCATTGTGGAAATGGGGTGGCGCACCATCCTGTTGAAACCACACATCATCTTTGTCCTCTAGCAGCTCTGGCATCAGCCACAGCTGCAGCATATCGCGGTAAATGATACCGTTAATTGTTTGTTCAGCAAAGAAGAATGAACCATACACTTTCTCAGCGGTAAGAGCACAAAACACGTTAACTTTAGGGCTATCTTCGACGTGTTCAATATTACAAGTAAAATTTCCCCGACATATTCTTTATTTGTATATCTTGCTTTTCGCTGTAGCTTTATTTTTTCATTATAAATGTTTAAAATCGGGGAGATCATTTGTAATCACCCGGTGTATATATATATATATATATATATATATATATATATATATGAATGCACCATTTGACTCTTTCGGTATTTCTAAGTAGAAAGTATTATATCGACATGTGCCTGATTCCCAACCGTTACCGAGATACAGGCCTCTACATTTGGGTAACTAAAACATAATAAAAAGCCGATCATAGATAACACTAGGCAACAAAGATTTTGTTACAGAAGACCAAATAGGTGCTCCTAGCTAATTTCGGTATGCTGATTTCAAATCTATAATTAGATGTTTTCTATCACGTCTAGATTTTGTGTAAAATGCAAATCACTTTTAGTAAAATTTTCTACCACGTCCAGATTTTGGTTTTAATCGGCTTAATGCCAGTAATATGAAACTTGCTTTTCAAGGTTAAAGCAATTTTTTTTGCCAACTATATACAAATTCGAACAATTTTGATAAATAAAATTTATCCCGAGTTGGCAACACTGAGTCAAGAGCATAGTAACGGGCAACGGCCCAACGGTCAGTCGCTACGTGACAGTCAAGCAGAACGGTTGTTGAAGCTCTCTGCTGATGAGCAAGTGACAGGTTGTGGTGACTTGTGTGTTTTTATAGCATTTGTTTTGTACTACGGTGTGTATTTCTTTTTATTTTGCACATCGTAATAATTACTTTCTACGTTTTTTCAGATATTGTATGGTAATTCAAAATGGCATCAAATAGACGTGCTTGTGTAAATCACCCAGACAACTTCTGCTTTGTCTGTGGACAATATACACCTAAGCCACAACGTAGAAACATAACAACAAAGATTAAACTTGCCTACAAGTGTTATTTTGACTGTAAGTTAGGAGACCAACAGAGGGACTGGGCACCACATATTTGCTGTGCACAGTGCAATGCAATGTTAATAGCTTGGATGAATGGTAAAAGAAAAGCTATGCCGTTCTCAGTCCCCATGGTTTGGCGTGAGCCGAAAAATCACTTCAATGATTGTTATTTTTGTTTGACAAAGATTGCTGGTTTCACAAAGAAAAACAAATCAAAGATCACGTACCCAAACTGCGAATCAGCAATGAAACCAGTACCACATGATGAAACAAATCCACCACCAGTTCCACCAGCAACGATAACAGACAGCAGTTCATCTGAAGATTCTGCTAGTGATATAGAAACAGGGAAAGATGGCATATATGTTCCAGATGCAAATATTTCCCCACATTTGTTAAGTCAAGCGGAGTTAAATGACTTAGTGCGCGATTTGGAATTACCAAAAGAAAAGGCAGAGTTGCTTGGTTCAAGACTTCAAGAATTTAATCTTCTCCAACCAAACACCAAAGTTTCCCATTTCCGCCATCGCCATTTGCAGTTTTCATCATTTTACTTACAGGAAGAAAACGTTTGTTTCTGCCACGATATCAGTGGTCTGATGCAAGGGATTGGCTGTCGCTATGATCCAAAAGAATGTTGACTGTTCATTGACTAGTAAAGCTAGCCTTAAAGCTGTATTACTGCACAACGGCAATGAAAAACCTTCAATACCTGTAGCACATGCCACTGGCCTTAATGAGACTTATGAATCGATGAAACTGCTGCTAAGACTCATCAATATAAGGACCACACATGGAATATTTGTGGCGACCTTAAAGTTGTATCATTACTTCTTGGGTTACAGTTGGGCTACACAAAGCATATGTGCTTTTTGTGTCTATGGAACAGCAGAGATGACAAGAACCACTACAAAAAACATGTTTGGCCATCTAGAACTGAACATGTTGTTGGTAAATACAATGTGAAACACCCAGCACTTATTGACCCTCAGAAAGTACATCTTCCACCATTTCACATTAAACTTGGCCTTATGAAAAATTTCGTGAAGGGTGTGGATCATCAAGGTAGTGGTTTCCAATATTTAAAGGATAAATTCAAAGGAATATTGACAGATGCTAAGCTAGAAGCTGGAGTTTTCACTGGACCACAGATCCGCAGTGTCATCCACGACTCATCGTTTCCATCTAACCTAAATGAGAATGAACTAGGAGCATGGACATCTTTCGTTGAAGTTGTCAAAAATTTTCTTGGAAACCACAAAGCTGAAAACCGCCGTAAACTCGTAGAAAACATGCTTAAATCTTATGAAATAATGGGATGCAGAATGTCTTTGAAAATTCATTTTTTACATTCTCATCTTGACTTCTTCCCGGCCAACCTTGGGGCTGTAAGTGACGAGCATGGTGAGCGCTTCCACCAACAGATCTCAGTTATGGAAAACAGATACCAAGGTAATTTCAACCCAAATATGATGGGAGATTATTGTTGGTTCCTGCAGAAGGAGAGCTCGTCATCCTACAAGCGACAAAGGAAGAGGACACACCAAAGTTTCACTTAAGAACAGGAATTTGCCTTTCAGTAGTAACAACAAAATACTAACGCGCTTTGGGTGGATGGTTGGGCGCAGGGGTGGTAACTCCGCCAGCGGAATTCCGCTGTCTGTCTTAAGCCAGAATAAAGGAGGAAAGACATCCCTGTTCACTAATTATTTAAGTATGCTTAACATAAAACGTGGCACGGAAAAGTAGCTTAGACGGCTTTCGTAATAGAAGCGGGTGAGAAAAAAAATGAAAAATAGGGGTTTTCGGTTACACAAAATCTGGACGTGATAGAGAAATTTTGATATCAGATCTGAAATCAGCATCAGCGCTTTAGTAGGAATCAGTAGTTCACGTGTCTGTAACAAAAAAAAAGTTGAAATTTGTTGCCTAGTGTAATATTCAATGACATTTAATGATACATTGGCAACTGTGCAGATCCTCACATTATTTATTTACATTATTTTTTTGTCTGAGGGTTCTTGAAGAGTAACGTTTATCAGCGGGGTAAGCCCGAAACTAGGGAGCAGTTGGTTGCACGTATACAGGATGCATTCATAAACCTCAGAAATGAACTTCCGCGTTTTCCTTGGCAAGACTCGACGGATCGGAGGCTCGCCGCGTGCATTGAAGAAGGAGGGGGTCACTTTGAAACCATTCTGCAATAAGTGCATTAGTGTATTGTATGTTTGTACTTTTTGTAAACCACAAGTGTCGTTAAATAGTATCTAAGATCGCCTTTTTATTATGTTTTAATTACCCAAATGTAGAGGCCTGTATCTTGGTAACGGTTGGGAATCAGACCCATATCGATATAATACTTTCTACTTAGAAATACCCAAAGAGTGAAATGGTGCATTCTTGACATTTCCAATTGGGACACCCTGTATATATATATATATATATATATATATATATATATATATATATATATATATAAGTGGGCGCCATATTATGAATCCATTTCGAATTTTCCTAATGGAAAGTGACGGGAAAAAAAATTTGATGGAATTTTCTTAATTCGAAATTTAAAAAAAAAAAAAAAAAAAAAAAAAATTTTTTTGCCACAAATGAAGACTATAACATCCCATTTCATAGATCTCACTTTTGCAGTCAGTACAGCAGCCACTTTTATCGTTTATCGATGATACTTTTGGTGTTGTTCCAGGTTTGTTGTATCATTTCTCACTGATCAGTGATCAGTTAGGTTATAATGTTTGGCCTTTTTCTTTTCGGATGTGAATGATGTCTACAAATGCTTAATTGGGTTCAGATCAGGTGACTGTGGAGGCTATTCCATAATGGTCAGTGCCTTATGTCCTTTATTCTTCAGGTAATTCATGCAAAACTTGGAAATGTGTTTTGGATCTTTATCTTGTGTAAAATGAAGTTTTGACACATTAGCTTTTGACCATGAATTAAGATGGCATAGTATTGCTCTTTTTTCGTGGTACCATTGACGTTTACAGTGTCTCGAGTACCTACGCACTGAAATAATCCTAACCATTGTTTCCCAGAAAGTTTTATGCACTGTAGGATCCCATCGAGTAATTTGGACACATCAGTAATCAGGGATCTTTATCAGTCTTCAGCAGTAATATCTTGGCTCACTGCAGTCGCCTTTTTATGTTCCCTTCTTTCAGAAAGTTTTTATAGTGCAATGGACCAAAACCTAGTTAAATATAAAGTAATTAAGTATAAAGTAACCACATAACTGTAATTTTGGTAAACTTATAGCTTCTTGATAACTGATATTAATAACTATAAGTAATTATGATCAGATTTACAACACTGCTATAAAACTAATTAGTATAATTCTAATTATTTTGGATGGTCTTCAGTATTTCTTTACGACGGGATCCTATTTTGCAATAAGTCTTTTTCTTAAAGGTCGAAATGACGTGCCTGAACGTCTCTATTCGCTGTTAAATAAGGTTGGGCTAAGATGCTATGATTTACTGTAACAAAAGTTGGGTAATTCCTGAAGTTTTAAGCCTTTTAAAATTTTAAAATTTAATACAATTATTAAATTTAGATTTAGCTGTATTTTTTAACGCTAAGTTTAGATGTTTAGGCCTACGTAATGTACAGTAAGTGTCAGTTATTTCTTGTCCTTCTGATGCTGTTCTGTTTAAATACGAGTACATTTCGCAAAATGCTGAGGACCTATGTATGAAAAACACCTTATGTTCCTATAATTTCCTTATAATTTAAATATCAATGTACAAATTACCAAATTTAATCTTTTAATTATGGGCTATATTTTCAATTAGAAATGCCATCTTTATATTCTTCATTTTCCTTGGATAATGTGAGTCATCTGAGTTAAATATGATTACGTAATCATGGTAATAGGTGGGGGAAAGAATGAGTAGGAGAAGTCTGTGTAATTATAGTTTTATATAAAAGTTTTGGTAAAAGTTAAAATTTCAAGCGTTTTTCTTTGCAAATCAAAAATTATAAATTTCACTTTTCACATTATATAAATCACCACATTTTATTTTCTTGTGAACCAGTTAATAAATTTGCTTAAAAATGAAGCTAGGTGGCAATAAAGTAAATTCAGAATTACCACTGTTAAGAATGATTAATTCCTTGTTTTGTCTAACGATTTGGTCAATAAAATCTGAACCTGCAGAAATATGAGTGTTTACTTACCAAAAGATGCATGGTGGAGTCTGTATGAGGAACTGCGATGTAAGGGACCAGCCGTCGCGCTTAATAGGCGATGCAACACGATGTCTCTGTTTCGAATGATTCGGACGAGGGAATAAAGCGGAAAGAAAGGAGGGTGGGGCTGTGAGGGGGAAATGAAAAGGATCTGGTCGTAATGTGATAAAAAAGGAGAAGTATGAATGAAAAACAATACACACACACACACACACACACACACATTATATTCATATACAGGGTGGTCCAAAAGTCCCTATCTATTTTGCTGAAATAATGATATTTTTATTTATTTTCTACAGGCCATAGATGATGATCTACAGATCTATAGAAGCTAAAGCTAACAAAGACCTTAAGATCCACTCTAAGGTTAGCCGATAGAGAAGAGAGTAGGGGATTAAAAGATGGATGTACAAGAACGTATGATGGTAGTTAATAGTAACACTACGTATCGAAGAAGAAAAAGTGCAAGGAAGTTGGAGAAAAATTCGAAAGAAGATTTCACAAACTAAGATCTACAGACAAAGCAATTCGCGAGTTGGTCAATAAATTTAAAAGAACAGGATCGGTTCATAGTGAGACAAGATCTGGACGTCCAGATACCTTTCAAGAAAATGTCGAATTGGTAAAAGATGCCTTTGAAGCAAGTCCTAGAATGTCAACTCGTACAGCATCACGTATATTGAGCATACCAAAACCAACTGTTTTAAGGATTTTAAAATCAATATTAAAGGAAAGTTACCATATTCAAGTGCTACATGAGTTACACACAGAGGATTATCTGAGAGGAGCCGCCATGTGCACAGAATTAATTGAAAAAATTCACACCGAAAACTTATTAAATCACATTTTCTCCAGCGATGAGGCGACATTCCACACATGCGGAAAGGTTAATCGACATAATTGCCGTATCTGGGCTAGTGAACAACCAAACGAGTTCTACGAATGGAAGAAAGATTCTCCCAAAGTTGATGTATAGTTGGGTACGACAATATCGAAGATTTACCGACCTTTTTTCTTTGCAGAGGGTACGGTAACAGGGTCATTTTATCTTGACATGCTTCAGCAGTTTCTTGAACCTCGGCTTCGTTCAGATGGCATTCTCGACACTGTTGTCTTTCAACGAGATGGAGCTCCATGTCACTATGCAAACGTACCTAGAAGCGCTCTTACCAAATTCCTGGATTGGACGTGGTGGATTTCTTTGCGTGGAGCTTTATAAAGTCTGAGGTTTACAAAACAAGAGTTACAGACCCGCAGGGATTTACGAACCCGCATTGTCGTGGCAGTCGCTAAAATAACCTCAGAGATGCTTGAGAATGTGTTTCGCAATGCAGTGGACAGATTTGAGATTTGCAGAGACACTGATGGTGCTCACGTCGAATATTAGACCTAAGCTTGATAAATAAATATACATCTAATTATGTTGTTACATTTTTATCCTAAAATACTATTATTTCGGCAAAATCGAGGAGGACTATTGGCCCACCCTGTACTATAATTACACTTTTATAATCCTTTATTAGGGGGCTGGGGCTCTGAGGGAGAAACGAAACCGAGATCCTTACGCTTTGATTAAAAAAAGAGAGAGTAATATAATATTACGGTTGTTATTATTATTATTATTATTATATTATTATTATTATTATTATAATTTTATCTCCGGTGTATCGAGAAACCAGTCTGGATCAAGAGCTAACATCCTGCATGATGTTAAGGGACGTAAATGCTTCTCGCAAAGACTATGGTGGATTTTATTTATCGTAACATTCCGTCCTATTATTTTATTCGTGTGTGCCATTATTATAAATCAGGATGGTCAATTTCTGTTTGCTTAAGAACAATTTCTTTCGCCTCCATCGGTCCGGTACCGGCTTGTATATTGAAATGATGTAAATGAAAAAATTCATTCTAAATAATAATAAGTAACAAAATGTATACTCGTCAAAATTGAAAGAAAGGATGTTATCGCATAAAAATGTAATCGTGTCACTAATAATAAAACATTTCATTGACACTAGAAGAATGTCACTTAATTATTATTATAATAATATAAATAATAATTTATAAAAAAATGCCCCTGAACATGTTCGTGGAAGTTCTGCTGTCGATCATAGTCATGGGCTATTTCCAAGCCGAGGATCGTATGCTGCCCCCTTGTCGCCGTCAGTTGGCCGTCCGTTATAAATAAATGAAAGAAGTTTAAATAAAAAATTATATCAAATCGGGGAATAAACATTAATTGGCTAACGACACAGTAAAAGTTGTCTCGGTAGATTACCAACGAAATTGTTAGACCTTTAAAAGCGCTTTTTGTCAAGAGGAATCGTCGCGTCACCTGCTGTGCCTTTTTGTCGTGATTTTCTAGAAAGTGACCGCGCACTTTTGTTGTGACATCACTGAATTTTATGATGAGGTTTAATTGTTTATAACCCCCGTAAGACTCTGTCTCTCGTTCAGCGGCGACGTTGAGTCTGTTCAGTAGTTGGATGGGTGACCAGTTTCTGCGTTTAAGTCATTTAGCTACCCGTAGTAAAGCTGTAGATCCACTCCGTCACATGACCTTAGATGTTACGAAGGAGAGTGTACAACCAAGAAACACACACACACACACACATTTATTATATATATATATATATATATATATATATATATATATATATATATGTCTCAGTGGTTTAGTGGCAAGCATAGCTGACTACGGATCCACCGGACCCGAATTCGATTCTTGGCGATGCCAGGCGGCGTTCAGCTCACACGGCTGTTCAGCCTTCCACACAAAGAAATTGGTTAGTAGATGAATAAGTACCCTGAAATGCGTAGTGGTTAAACGTTGGGATTCTTTCTGATCGGTAGGTCGTCAGATCGACTGCATCGAAGAATTTGTAATTTCTGACCCCCCCCCCACCCCTAATGGTGGGTCGTGGTTCAGATTCCACGTTAAGCTGAATCCAAGGTGGGGCAACGAGCTTGACCTTTGTCAAAATGAACAATTCGATCGGAAGCAAAAACCAAGGTTACCACGATATTATGATATACAGGGTGTCCATAAATGTTTACCCTGAAAACAATATGCTCATGTTTTAATGACGAATCTTACATCCGTTTTCTTTTTATAGGTGATCTCGTACACGCATGGAGTTCCTGTGCTGGTGTGTTTCGTCTACCGCATTCGCCGCTAGGAGCGCTGTAGTAGCTATTCAGTTAAGATGGCGTCTGTGACAGAGAAGGCACAATGTGTTGTGTGGCTTGCAGAAATAAAATCTCCTGTCAGTGTTCAGCGAAGGTTCAGAACAAAGTATGGAAAGAATCCACCTGATGTGAAGTTAATTAAGTCGTGGATGAAAAAATTCTTGGAAACGTGGAAAAGGGAAAGAGCAGTGGTAGACCATCAGTTTCCGATGGGACGGTGGAAAACATTAAAACTGCTTTCACACGGTCACCAAGGAAATCGGTGAGACAAGCTTCATGCCAACTAAAGATACCGAAGTCTACGGTGCACAAGGTGTTACACAAACGTTTGAAGTTACACGCCTACAAGGTACAAATTGTTCAAGAGCTGAAGTCTGATGACCGTCCAAAACGTGAACAATTCGCTATTGACATTTTGAACAGCATTGACGAGGATAATGACTTCGTGTTACGTGTCTTCTTTTCAGACGAGGCTACGTTTCATCTTAGTGGTAGAGTCAACAGAGACAATGTGCGTATTTGGGGATCGGAAAACCCACGTGCCGTAAGGGAGCATATTCGGGGCAGTCCGAAGATCAATGTCTGGTGTAGACTAATGCATGACCAAATAATTGGTCCTTTCTTCTTCGCTAAGAACACTGTTTCTGCAACTGTGTACCTGGATATGCTCACCAATTACGCCATCCCCCAGCTGCAGGACAGGCAGCCAACTATCATCTTCCAACAAGATGGGGCACCCCCTCATTGGGCGCATGTTGTTCGTGAAACTCTCGACGCAACATTTGCAAATCGATGGATTGGCAGGGACGGGCCAATCCCATGGCCCCCAAGATCACCAGACATTACTCGCTGGATTTCTTTCTCTGGGGTTCATGTTAAAGATTTGGTTTATGCAACAGTTGTTCCAGATATCAGGACATTGCGAGAACGCATTACGGATGCAATTGCAACAGTTAACCCACAAATGTTGAAAAATGTGTGGCGTGAGTGTGAAATACCGTTTAGACATTTTACGTGCCACTATGGGTGCACATGGGGAAGCTTAAGTTCACTAACTATGTATCAAAACTTTGTATGTTTATCTACTTATGATTAAAACTGTGTTTGAATACGAGTGTTTATTTAAAAGTTATAGCATGCTTTAATCAGGGTAATCATTTATGGACACCGTGTATATGTATATTAGTGGTGGACCGGATATCCGCATCATTTTTAACATCCGCATCCGCACTTCTGACTGCGGATATTACCTCTAATAAATTATGCAATTTACAATTAAATTAGCTTATAAAGTAGATTATAAGGCCCAGTCATGCACATTTCATGTAAAGTATTAATTAGTAATGAACAAACAAATATATAAACCTCAAAATATAAATACCTGGTAACAGAAAATTGAATGAAACTTTTCATTCAATTTTCTCTGGCTGAAACTCTCGAGAAAGTTATTATTTTTATCATAATGAAAATATTAATTTTAATTCTTATGCATTGCCTGCCATAATGGTAATATCACGAAATTTGAAAATTTGTCATATATTCATAATTCTATATTATATTGATAGATTAACTAAATATCCGCATCCGCGGATATTGAAATTAAAGATCCGCATCCGCGGATATTGAAATTAAAGATCCGCATCCGCGGATATTGAAATTAAAGATCCGCATCCGCGGATATTGAAATTAAAGATCCGCATCCGCGGATATTGAAATTAAAGATCCGCATCCGCGGATGTTGAAAAACTGACATCCGGTCCACCACTAATGTAAATAGTATATAGTGGCGCTCAATTGTTCGTAGAGAGAAAAATTTCGGTTCTATTCGTCCTTATCTTTTGTACCATGCATAGGATAGTTATGGAAAGTTTATCCTTCGTTTGGAAAAATTTAACAAATAAAAAAAATTAGTTCACCTCCAACATACACTGTAAAATATCAAAAGATTTGAGTTAAAATCCAAAAATTTCGTACATTTATTTAAAAAATTATTTAAATACTTTGTGTGGCCTTCTTATGCTTGAAGAATTTTTAAAATTTATTAGTAGTTGGCCGTTCATTAATTAGAGACTTGGAAATTCTGAAATCTAGAATTTTCCTTGTGAATCTTAATGGAAAATGGATGACTGTACAAGCCATTAGTAAGCAATGGATCGTCGTGGTAAAGAGCTGCCTATAGATCTGAAGAGATCGTTATTGCTACGCACCAGTATGGAAAATGTTATAGGAAGATAGGAAAAGAACGAATTTCATTTACGACGGTTGCTGTAGTTATAAAGAAATGGAAAAACTTTAGATCAATCAAAACTCCATCAAGGTGTGGACGACCTTGCAAGATTTCAGAACGCACAATTAGATGGATAGAAAGAATCGCTGCTGCTAATCCACGAGTGACTGCAGGTGATATTTGCCAAACATTAAGACTGTCTAATATCAATGTCCACCCCTGTACTTTACGAGGTACATTGTGAAAGAATGGTTTGCATGGATGAGTTGCACGAAGGAAACCTGCGCTAAGAGAAGCGCTCAAAGACACTCGTTTAAAGTACGCCAACGATTATCAAAATAATGGATTGCATTCTAGAAGAAAGTTCTATGGACAGACGAGACCAAAATTGAATTATTCGTGAACAACAAACAACGGTATGTTTGGCGAAAGTCAAATACTGCATTCAAGGAAAGAAACGCACGTACTTCCTACGGTTAAACATGGTGGTGGTAGTTTGCTTACTCGGGGATGCTTTAGTTCTTCTGGTCCAAGAAAGCTTATCATCAGTGGAATCTTGAATTCGAAATATATCAAGAAATTTTAGAGGGAAATGTATTGTCTTCAGTTCCGGAGTTGCGACTGGGTTACAGTTGAGAGCTGCAACAAGATAATGATCCAGAACATAAAAGTAAGAGCTCCATGAAATGGACTCAACAAAAGAATTTCGAGCTTCTCGAGTGGCCCAGTTAAAACCCAGATCTCAGTTTAATCGAGAAGTTATGGTCTGATTTGAAAAAAGCTATCCGCAAGAGAAACCTTTCGACTACGAATGAATTGCAACAATTTTCTTTAGAAAAATGGGCTAAAATTTCTATTGAGAGATGTGGAAAATACTAAAAACAATTATTGAAGTCATTCAAGCAAAAGGTAGACACATAAAGTATTAAATATTTTGTAAATAAATATACAAAACAGTGCGCCTTCAGGGGGCTTTATAAACGCATTTCATCAAAACAGTTTCTCCTTGATCTGGCACTTATGTATGATGTATTATTTGAACTATCTCTTTCTGAGTCCTTACAGAAAAGGGATATTACTATAGTTTATGCAGACGAGTTATTTCGTCGCAGCATACGATTTTTAGAAGCATTGAAGGAACGCAAGGGTAAAAAAGTCTTAGAAGCAGAGAATGCCATTAAGGAAATGAAATTTGGATCAGTGACACTGACAGATAACAAGAAGATTGTTTCAATCAATCATGGTCAGTTTTTAACCAGTATCATAAACAATATGAAACAACGGTTATTCACACCACTTCTTCCCATGAATCAACTAAGTCACGACCAGACACTTCTAACTCCATTCCAAACATAATTTCTGAGCTGGGTACCTTAGAAGTCGATGAGTGGCCAGCAGAGGTAAATCCAGGCTTTGGAGAAAATAAAATAGCGTCCCTTTGCAAACGTTTTAGATTGCCATTTTCAAAAACAATCACAGCATACAGAGACTTTCTAGACAACTGTGGGCGACATATTCCGCCAGATCTGAAGCCTTTAATCGGATGTTCAAAAGTAATCCCATGCAGGTCTTCTGAATGCGAACGAGGCTTTAGCAGCATGAGCCTTATCGTGACGGAAACGAGGTCTCGGCTGTTAATCAACCATGTGAGAAATCTCGTGTTCAGGAAACTTCACGGTCCTCCGATTCAAACTTGGAAACCAGACGACTATGGAAAACTGATGAGTGGGTAGTTGGGAGGTAACGAAAATGGTTCACTGAGTAGGTAGGTAGTTAATCTAACAATTAAATTCCTTTTATGTCAATAACTGGGTGGATGAAACCAATTGGTTGCTCACCAGAGTTATTCTCCACACTAGTATTTATATACTGTGTGACAAGAGCGTGCTCGGTAATAGATATACATTACCGATAAACCAACCGAGGAAAAAACCAACACGACGCTGGTGGAAAAAGCCCCGCGAAAAGGAGAAAAAAGGAAAACGAGGAACGGGGCGAGAGGACGCAACTGGAGAAGGGACAGAACAGACACCGAAGAAAGATCCCCACCAGCAAGTACGCTCTCGACAATTATACAGGAAGGAGAAAAGAGACTCTCTAATAACTAGCAGTAAGTGACTAATTGTGTTTTTAGCCCAGTTGGATCTTCTAACTTCTAACTTAGAAGACTCATTAAATTAAGCTGGGTCAGACAACTTAGGCCTACATTGTGGCCTAAGACCCAGCATCAACTCATAGCTTAACAAAGGTAAAGGTAGATTGCCCTAACCTAGTTTGGTGAGGAATCCTACTGTGGACCTCAATTTATCTGCCCGCTCTGGACCATTTCCGGAATCTCTAGGCTGACCCCTCTAGGCTAGACTTGATCTACTCTATAGTTAGACTGGAGAAATAAGGGGTGGGTTAATTGTGGACCAATTCATACAGAGCATTTTTCACACGACTATGTACACAAATGGCTTAGGTGTCATCGTTAGCAGCTGATACACAAACAAGAGTAGCCAAGTCCAAGGAACTTAGTGTGGACCCAGTTTGGAAATTCTGTTAATCATTTCTCCAGGAGTGCAAAAGTTCAAGGTGAGCCGAAATAAATTACTTTTAAATTATATTTAATAAATTGCATTGTTTTGAGACTGTGGAATCATGATAAGCTACACATCACCATTATTTACATTATTATGGGTACAATTATGCACGTATATGATTTGTTATCCACAAAAATGTCAGTTGGTAAGCAAGTTGAAAAGGGCTGGGAACAAACCTCTAGTCTAAACATTCACCATCCAAATTACGATACAAACCTACTATTGTGTTGCCTACTCCATCCGTGTGGTGCAAGTGGTGTTAGCCTATTGAATAGCCTACATCTGGTTTAAACAGTCACCACGGCGTACCAGTTGTTAACTTTTTATAGTTAATCATTCCAGTTGTTAGCTATTTTTATTGATCGTACTGGATGTTATATATATCTAATGACACTGGAAATATTGCATCTTCATCCTTGGAATATATCCTAATATCCAGTGCATATGGCCTCAAAACATCCCTGAAATTGGTCAGATTTCAAAAACTTTTCCGGGGGGCTTACAGCGCCCCCGAACTCCCAGCTGTATGGGCTCGCTGCGCTCGCCATTGTCCCCCCCCCCGCATTTGAGTAACACTTTCAAAATGCGTTCCCTCACTTATTTATTTAGCACTACACCACTGCGCACAGAATCTGTAAAATATATTCACACGTTTAGTTTCGTGTATTCGTATGCTCCGTAAGTATTACTTTTTAATATACTGCTTATTTCATGTTACTGCAGAGCATTTTTTTAAGCTTTTCCCACTGGGCGACAAAAGCAGATCGGGAAGTGGGGGGTAGGATTAAGGCAGGGGTGTGCTGCCAATTTCTTAACAACCGGTTCTGATACAGATAGGAGTGTAAATTAGCGAGCGCCAGTGGCGCGAGTCATTAAGCTAGGGGGTCTGGGATGAGCGGTAACTCCCCCAGCGGGTCCGGGGCGGAGCTCCGGAAGCCACGCATTTTAGCTTTGGTTAATATGTTTTAAATGACATGGGCTCGACCTGTAAATCAAAATAACTTTTTATGGGGTAGTTTGTCACTTTATTCAAATTTGTCACTCATTTTTTGTGCAAATGCATATTAATGGTGAAAATTATGATACTAATAATATATATATATATATATATACACTCTTTTGGTTCGACGAGTATAATTTTGTGCTATTTGTACAGGGAAATAGTGATGACGTCATTTTCTATGCGCCGTTCACATGTCTTTCAGTCCGAACATAGCAGATCAGTTTTGTATGCTGCTGTTGTGCGAAGGGTGTGAGTTGTCCTACCTTACGGCAATTGAACGTTTTGGTCTATTAGGCCTTATATCTTTCCTTAAAATACATTTATCTAGTCTATTTTGGTGTGTTTTGTTCAATAACCTTCATTTCTTGTGCAAATGTAAAGAAATAAGAATTTGTTTACATTATTTCGGAGTCATATTTCGTCATATCAGGAACGAACTTTAGGTTATTAGCGGGGGTCAGGGGAGCGGAGCCCCCTTGTTAGCGTTAGGTTTAGTTAGTTTTCATAATTTTTGGTTAATATATTGCTATTCACATGACCAGAAATGAAGAAATACGACTCCGAAGTAATGTACAAATGATCATATTGCTTTCCATTTGCATAGGAAATGAAGGTTATATTTGAACAGAGCACACCAAAAATACACTAGAAAAATGTATTTTTTATTTTAACTTCAGGCCATGTCATTTGCGACATAATTACCTTTAGCCTTTCCAAACAGCATTTTGTAACATTTTGGCAGAAATTATTTAACATATTCTTTATACTCACTAATGACATAATTATCTAAAAATAAACTAATTTTTCATCAAAAAATAAATAAATATTGAAATGACCATTGCTGTGCTATATTTTTCTATAAAATCCTGAAAAAATTAAAAAAAATTAGATATAAATAAATTTCTACTGACTTAAATATTTGTTAAACACAAACAAACGGTTCGGTGATCCAATCAAAATTTGACAACCGGTTCGGGCGAACAGGACCGAACCGGTCCAAGCTATGCCAAAATGTCACTATGCCAAAATTGTTCAGGATTATCTAAATGGACGTTTTCCAAATCGCTGGATCGGACGCGGAAGCAACAGACCTTGGCCAGCGAGATCACCAGATTTAACCCCTTTAGATTTTTTTGCATGGGGCTTTATCGAATCGCACGTCTATCAGACGAAGAATACGAGTCTTGAAAACTTACGTACACGTATACGAACTGCTGCAGATAACATAACCCCGCAAATGCTCCAGAATGTGTTTAGAAATGCTGCGGAACGACTTGAGCTGTGCAGGGATACTGATGGGCGTCACGTCGAATCCTACTCTTAATTATTTAATAAATGTTACCACTTTATCATTTTATGATTGAATTCCATATAATTTCCAAGTGCTTCACAAAAATAGATCCTGACTTTATGTACACCCTGTATATAAATATTCAATGTAAATTTCATATTTACATTTAGGATAAACAGTTCTAATTGTGGCATATTTGCATGTATTATATGTATTTATATGGCTTCCAAGACAACTCTCAAGACAATTCTATTTTCACAAATTTTGAAAATTCCTTGTCGCGTAGTACCCTAAAATTTCAATTACTGGGCGACAAATTTTCTTCACTGGGTGACATTCATGTCGCCCACTCACTAGGTTAAAAAATGCTCTGTGTTATTGGTGACCATAATACACCATAAAATATATCAAATCTTGAAGTAAATCTAAATTATTTGTTATATAGTATAGTTACCCTTTGAAAAATGTTTTCTTTGGATTGATATTGTATTTGGAAGGATAACTCTACATTCTTTTAAAGTATTTAACTTTTCTGTAGAGGGTCATTACAAAGCCCGTGTGCAACTTTAAACTTTATAAACTTTTGATGTACACGTGATAGAAGCAAACTGTAAAGGGTATATGAAAAAATAATTATTCAAGTTCTTAACGCGCTGCATCCCAAATTTCTAAGTCTCAACATAACCTCTATCTTTTGCGATACATCGCTCAATCCGATTTTGCAATTATTTTGAGGACATCCTCCAGTGGCTGTTGAGTGATTTCATGAATTCACCCACAGAATGTGGTTTTGATGAGTAAACAACATTTTTAGGATCACTTAGGTTTTCAATATTCAGTAAGATACACTATAATTCATATACATATATATACCGGGTGTCCGAGAATTATCTGTACAATTTTTGGCTGTTATTAAAAGTCAACCATGAAGTGTAGAAATTCTAGTGTTGTCCCATTTTACAGAGAATCTCATTAAGTGTTTTTCTGATACCAAGTTGTGACAAGTTTTTTAGAAATTCCAGTGTGTCCGAACATTATCTCTACAATTTCATCTTTTAATAAAATTCTTGATAACACACGTAAAATTCTTAAACAAGATTATTTAGAATCTGTATTTTCAAAAGTTTCTTTTATTAAAGTAACGTTGTTACAAACATTCGATATGTGCACCATTAGTGATTCGCAAAACATCCAATCGATACTCCAAATGTTGCCATGTACGCTGCAGCATATCCACATCAATTCGCTCAATAGCAGCTGTGATTTTTGCTTTTAAATAATCAATGTCTGTCACCCGCGTACATTTCTAAAAAACTTGTCAAAACGTGGTATCAGAAAAAATTTAATGAGATTCTCTGTAAAATGGGACAAACTGGAATTTCTACACTTCATGGTTGACTTTTAATAACAGCCAAAAATTGTACAGATAATTCTCGGACACCCGGTACGTATATCCAGTCTAGTATGGATTCCATGTTTTTTAGGGGTGTTGAAGTATACGGTAATAAAAGCGTGAATTGATTAAGACATTTGCAGTCACTAGCGGCGTTAATGCCCCACAACCCCTGCAATTGCAGGGGACCCCGAAGCAACGAGGGGCTCTACGCGCCTGATTGTGGACAATTTGGATAATTTTTCACGTCGGGGCCCCATACGCGATCTTGGTCGACTTGTCGAGAAACGAAATCTCGAGAAAAAAAGTTACATGGTGATTCGAAAAAAAAAAAATTGAACAAGATTGTTCCAAGCTTATTTATAGTATTTATTTGCATATTTATTTGCTGCAAGGAGATTCACTGTGCATTCAAATTTAGCGTTGTGTTTGCAGAGCTTTTTGTTCCATTGTGTGTGCAGTAATTCTGGGATGTGAACCAGGAAGTTGCAGTGCGTAAGAACACATTTTCTGGAAGTTAGTGCTTTTTTTCATATTTTTTTCTCGGACCCACATTGAGTGGTAACCTTAGGGTATTGTGGTATAATTTCAGTTGAAGATATATACAGAGCTAAAACAAACTACCTATTTTCGTTTGTGAATTTGTGTTGGGAAGGGGAGTGCTCCGAAAATGACTAACACAACCCCTGTTTACATTGTACTATTTGGTACTATTTCTGTGTATGATGGACTTAAAAATTTTGTGCGTACAAAATTTTGTTGCCTTCTCCAACATCTTTGGTATCTCTAAAGGAATTTTTAACCAAACTTTGGCAAAATCTTGACTGTGCTGTAGTACACAAATTTCACTGCTTCTATACCACCACATATCATAGTCCTTGGCCACTCCCGTGAAGAAAAACAAAAAACCTACTCTGTATAAATTAAGTGGTTTCCTTTTTGAATTTGTCTACATCTTAAGTTGCTTAATAAATTTGTTTGTTACATAGGCCATCACTTTATCCCTTGAGTTCTGTATTTGCTGTTTGAAAGTAACTCTATACGAACAAACTGAAATATGTTCTGATTTCATTCGAATGAGGAGTATGTATGAATAAACTTTCGGGGTTAACGAAAATAATAATTATTATTATTGTGGTTGTGCTCGCATGTTCGGCTCGATTTTTGGTTGGTTTTGCATTTATGTAGTTTTATTCAAATGTTGTAAAGAAACCAAAGAGACACGTTCCAATTCTTTATTATTTTTGTTTTCTGTCGTTTTATTCATTTAGTTGTATCGAAATTGAACTAAGATTTTAGTTAGAACTAGATCTTTCTCTCTTGATTCGTCCAGTTTAAACACCCACCGCGATGAGTTGGATGAAAAAAATTTTGTAATACTGTACTTAATTGACTCTGGGTGAAAAAAATGAGGTAACGAACCCGTTCGCAGAAATTGGAAACTCAGAGATTTCGATGCAAATTAGAGATTTTTAGGTACAAAGTAAAAAATCCCGGTGTAAAGTTTCTTCTTTTAAAAATGTCGTTACAAAAAGTTTTAACTTGTTTTATATTTAAACAGAATGTTAGTGTAGAATTTTAAATTCAGGTGAAAGATTTTCTAAGTTCATAATACGGGAGAAATCTCGGTGTACTCGTTTCTGAATCTTTGGTGGTGTTTATCAAATTCTACAAATGAAGTAACGAGGAACCGTTAAAAGTAAGCCCGTTTCACAGTTTTGGAATGTCCTGATGTGTAATACATAAAAGGTATACATAAAAGTTGATGAATTTCGCTACTTAGCATGTTAACGATGAAACCCCAATTTTGCACAAGGTTTATTTATTGGTTTGGTACGCAAAAGGATCGCTACATTAATACAAATAAGATGAATAATAAATTTTTATAGTTTCAACAATTTGAAAGTTGTTTCAGTTTTAGAAATAGGACAAATGCTCGCAATTGTGTAATTTAAAAAAATATAAAGAAAAATAAACAGCTTTTACACAACAAAACAATATAAAACTTAAGAGCAACCTTGAGTACAACAATATCAGACATGCATTCCTAAGAAAATGGAACTTTTAACTGTATAGGCTACCTTGATGTCCCCCAGAAATGCCTCCGTAGCCAGAACTTCCTCCAAATCCTGAACCTCCTCCGAATCCTGAACCTCCTCCGAACCCTTCTATCACCTGTCCTGTTGAGTGTTAGCGGATGCAAGCGCGCTCTGGATGTCAATCCCGCCTGGAAGCTGAATATTTTCTCCTTCGTTGTAATTGACGTAAAACACTTCTGGTGTCTGGGAGTTCGAAGGTACTTCTATCACCTCTTGTCCTTTCACTTCTTCAGCTTCGTTAAGCACGTACACCAAAGTCTTTTGTTGAGGAGGGGGAACGACAATAGGATCCTGGTCTTCAAGAGGTTCGGGCGTTTTTACAAACACTAAATTGAAGTTAATTTTAGGGTCAGGAACGTATGGAGGAGGGGCATAAACTGGTGTTTGTTCAGGAGCTTCATAAAGGTAAACACTCTTTTTGACAGTCGGTTGGACGCATCTTCCATCCACGTGAAGGATCTCATTTGGTCCGCAACTTTGTCCTCCGCCATACCCACTCTGACCTCCTCCAGAATGTGAAGCGGGAGCGCCATACCCTTGAGGAAGAGCGAAAGCAGACACAGCGAGGGAGCAAATTATCTGTAGAAAAGTAAAAGACTGGATAATTAGCGTGAACATTCCAAAGGTAAATCGTTATTGATGCCAAAGGGCCAAAGAATACCATTTATCTTTATCAGTTTGGTATTGTTGAGAGAGAGAGAGAGAGTGAGTGAGTGAGTGTGATTTCTCTCTCTCTCATTTTATCCCTTTATTGAATCAGTTTATCGATGATATGTTTGGTGATATTGTTCCAGCTTTGTTGTATAATTTCTCACAGGTTAGTACGGTTATAAGGTTTGACCTTTTTCTTTTCAGATGTGAATAATGTCCATGAATGCTTAATTGGGTTCAGATCAGGTGACTGTGGAGGCTATTCCATAATGGTCAGCACATTCTGTCCTTTATCCTTCAGATAATTCATGCAAAGTTTGGAATTATGTTTTAGATCTTTATCTTGTCGGAAAATGAAGTTTTGATACATTAGCCTTCATCACTTGGTATGACATGGTGAATTAAGATGGCATACTTTGTTCTTTCTTCATCGTATCATTGACGTTTAAAATGTCTCGAGTACCATACCCATTGAAGGTTTTATACACTGCAGGGTAAATTTTCCATAGTAGAAGCGCCTTCCTTAGTACCTTGTGTGTACCAAACAAATCCATTTTGGACACATTGGTAATTATATAATCATAGATCTTTGAGTCTTCAACAGTAATATGTCGGCTCACTGCAGTCGCTTTTTTATGTTCCTTTCCGTTGGAACGTTTTTATATTGTAATTAACCAAAAAAGCATAAAACTGTCAGAATCACAAGTTTACTTTTCACATCATACTTATAAATCACGAGATTTTATTTTCTGGTAAATCAGTTAATAAATTTGCTTAAAAATGAAGTTAATCTGTAATAAAGTAAATATAGAGTTACCGCTTTGCTAAGAATGAATTAATTCCATGTTTGTCTAAACGATTTGAGTCTATAAAATCTGAACCTACAGAAATATGAGGTATTTACTCACCAAAAGATGCATTGTGGAGTCTGTATGAGGAACTGCGATGCAAGAGATCAGCCGTCGGTGCTTATATAGGCGATGTAGCACGATGTCTTCTTCTGAGGATCCGGACGAGAGAACTTATTATTATTAGGGCGGAAAGGAGGTGGGATGTGGCTCTGAGCGAGAGATGAAACGGAAATTCTGGCACTGTGATAAAAAGAGAGAAAGTACGAAGGAAAAAAGGAATAATTTATAATACGGCGTTTATATTATCATTATTATTAGTAATATTAGTATTTTCGGTGTATCGAAAAACCAATTTGGATCAAGTGCTCAAACGTCCCGTGGATTTATTCATAGTCTTCCTATATGATTCATGTACGACAATTTAGGGTGGATCACTTTTTTTAAAAATTATAGCTGGTCAAAGTTTTTCCCATGATTTGGTTCAGTGGAAGTACACTGACACCATGTTTACCAAAATCGATCAATATTTAGGGGTCGCGCATCGACCTTGAAAATTTCAATTTTGGAAATTTGGCCAAATTGACAATTTTTTACTGAATAAAGATAAATCATCAAATGACCGTATTTTCTGAATCCTCTCAGTGAAAGAAATCCTCTCAGATACTTACCAAGTTGATCGGACAAGTGGTTTAGAAGTTACACTCACCTAGAAATAACATTAAAATTTAAAATACCGTATTTGTCCCCCGTTATGGACGTAATCATAGCATCAGTAGCTGGCGCATCCTAAAATCCCAATTACACACACACGCTATGTCTATGACCAATATTTTTACTAATCACAGTTTGCTTTTTACAGATCAACTGTGTCAATTGATTCTTGTTTGATAAGTCTAGACTTTAGTACAATGGATAAACTGTTAACAACCGGAGTGGGAAGACTGAAAGTTACTTATTCTGGAAAAGAGAAGCAGCAACAACAGCACCACCTTCTCTAAGGTCAGCCACGGACGTCTTCTTAATTGGTCAGCCATCTTCCTCGATCGGTGGTGCCAAATTGCCAACCACCATCAAGTTCTCCAGTACTTCTTCTATGCCAAGCAGGAAACTACTGACAGGAAGGCCGCCGTAAAAGACACGGTGACCAATGTTCTGGCATTTTGGAACATGGCACGTATAAAGACGATCACGAGGCGTAACTGCGAAAGAAAACTGGAGTTACTGTGGGAAGAGTGGCGCTCGCTGCAGAAGAGCAAGATGAGAGGCAGTGACGCGGGAAAAGGCAGGGAGAAGTTTCAGAAAATCTGAACAAGCTCTGGGACATCGGAGCTCCCGATGCTATTGAAGAGATACAGAAAAGTCGACTGCTCTCAGACAACAACAAACAAGAAGATATTAAATTTTATGAGGATCAACGGGGCCTGCGCCAGGCAACAATGAGTGGGAATGATAAAGTGTTCGTTGTCAAGAGAAAACGGCAACTCTCAAGACATCAATCTCGTGATGAGCCAGGCACCTCAAAAATGAAATTAGGAACCGAAGCTGAGAGCGACGATGAATCTATAGAAAGCAGATCATCGAGCACCGAATCACAGCTAGAACCACCATACCTACAGCCGAGAGAATCAACTGTATCAATCAGCCTTCCTCACCGCATCCTCAATGCACCGGCTGTTAATGAAGTGGCTGATCGCTTCCGGATGTCCAATAATCAGGTGTGTATATATCAGTAATGATCTTTCCTTGACAAAGATATAATAGACGTAACGACGGAAAATTTAGTGATTATTTTGTCGCATAAAAACCATACGCATCCTTGTCAATTTCCTTTCAATTTCGCACATAGGTGGCAAGTGTCGTGGCGGCAGTCCTACGTTCGGCAGATCCGCCCGCAGACCTGGACAAATTCAGTATCTCGAAGGACACGTCTCGCCGTGGAAGAGTGGCACATCGTTGTGAAGTGTCGACAGCTGTGCAGAAATCCTTCGTATCTCCGAGGCATGGTGTCGTCCACTGGGACGGTAAAGTAATCAAGGTCAGTTTTGCCCTCACCGGTGGACGACAGTGAATTAACATGTTCCAGTGACGACAGTGGATTGACATATTCCAGTGGACGATAATGGATTGGCATGTATGACATACGTTTCAGGACTCTCTTGGATCATTGGAGCACCGCCAGGCGATTCTCATCTCCGGAGCTCCCCAATGCACAGAAGGAAAGTTGCTGGCCGTTCCGACTGTTGCTGACGGCACCGGTCTGTCCCAGGCCCAGGCGACCTTTCGTGCTCTCAATGACTGTGGATGCGAGAACAACGTGATTGGACTGTGCTTCGACACAACTTCCTCCAATACGGGGAGGGTGCAGGGTGCGGTGGTCCGGCTGGAGAACATGCTTGGTAAACCGCTCTTCCATCTGGGCTGTCGCCATCACGTTATGGAGCTCATCGTGGGGGCAGTGGTCATCACCGCGTTTGGAAGAACCACAGCACCAACTGAACCTTTGTTCCAGTATCTGAGGAGAAGGTGAATTTCAAGTCTAAGGCGCATTTTTTTTCTCCAATGATTTTTTGCTTTCAGAGCAATTGAGATATCAGCGTCCTTCTACTAATGATGTTAATAGCAGTCGAAAAGGGAAACTTCAGTCGTTTTCATGCAATATTTTCATAACTCCCGTTTCAGGTGGGACAAGCTCGACCTCTCGACTTATCGCGAGCTGGAGATCGAGCATTTGGCAGAGGTGACGTGGCTGATGGAGCTCCGAGATGAGGCAGTCAAGTTCCTCGACACCGCTTCTGGTCTTGTCAGAAAAGACTACCGAGAAGTGGCGGAGATTACACTCCTGGTACTCGGGGCCCAGCCACGTCGTGGCACACACTTCATGCGCCCAGGAGCCTACCATCATGCGAGGTGGATGGCCAAGGTTGGTATTTTGAATTAGAAGTTAAATATTGTATTGCCTTCTGCAAACAGCCATTTGAAGTCCCTACCAGAAAAAAATAAGATAAATAATTTACCATTAAACAAACTTATATGGAGTGGTATCGATATTTATACATCACAGTGCGTATTCGTTTCAGATCATCTACTACACGAAGCTCCTGATGTTCAGCGGTCAGCTGGAGTTCGACGACGAGCTTGTACAGAAACTTCAAAGAGTGGTACTATTTACTGCACTCCTCTACGCACCTGCCTGGCTGGCGGCTCCTGTCGCAGCTGATGCCCCGCTGAATGACCTTGTGTTGTACCAGCGTCTTCTGCAGTACAGGGCTGTGGATCGCGAGATTGCAGAGGCTTCACTGGCAGTGATCAGGCGGCACTTGTGGTATCTGAGGCCTCAGACCGTCGTTTTCGCCCTCTGCAGTGACAAAGTGGAAGACACTGTGAAGCACGAGATGGCAAAGAAGCTGTGCCGCCTCGCTGTGCCCGAGGACTTCACGTATGACAACGTCTCGGTTGATGACACGACGCGCCTTCCGGACCTGATCGATGAGTCATCGTGGTTCGTGTTCACAGGCCTGCAGGTGTGCGCGTCTACGTGGCTCACTCTGCCGGTGAATAAGTGGGATCAAGATAAAAACTACTGTGATCTGAAGAATGTCATCTCGCATCTGAAAGTTACCAACGACGTGGCAGACAGAGGGATAAAACTGATAGAAGATTACGCGAACACTGTCACAAAAGATGAGTCACAGCTGCAGGGTCTTCTTCAGCTCGTGGAAAAGAGCCGGAAAGAACTCGGTGACTTCAAGAAGTCGTCACTTGCCAAGATGACGTAGCGCAGAGGGAAAGGGAGTTAGCAGAGAGAGTACATGGCGCACGCCTTAAGATGACGTGTGTTCTAACCACGATTCATACAGTTTTTGAACCTAGTTAGGGGCACCGGAGTAAGTGCCTTTAGTGATATCGGTAAACCGTTTTAATACAAAATACATTTGATCTTTCCTTATTCGTTTTATCTTATCCTAAAAAGCAGACAATGGCAGACAGCATATGGAGGTACGGGGACAAATACGGTATTTTAAATTTTAATGCTATCTCAAGGTGAGTATAACTTCTAAACCACTTGTCCTATCAACTTGGTAAGTATCTGAGAGGATTTCTTTCACTGAGAGGATTCAGAAAATATGGTCATTTGATGATTTATCTTTATTCAGTAAAAAATTGTCAATTTGGCCAAATTTCCAAAATTGAAATTTTCAAGGTCGATGCGCGACCCCTAAATATTGATCGATTTTGGTAAAAATGGTGTCAGTGTACTTCCACTGAACCAAATCATGGGAAAAACTTTGACCAGCTATAATTTTAAAAAAAAAGTGAAAAGTGATCCACCCTAATTTATTGTACGTATTTCGCGTGAAGGCTTTAGTGAATTTATTTATTGTAAATTCCGCCCTATTATTTCTCTCGTGTTTGTACCATTTATTATAAATCAGGGATAGACAATTTGTGTATGTTTGAGAGCAAATTTCCTTCAAAATAATAATGTGACAAAATGTATATTTCTCAAAATTGAAAAACAAAATGTTACTACTTGATATTGCAAAAACTTTCTTCTATTTTCGGGTCCATCAAGTGTGGAATTATGATATGGGATACACAAAAACTGCATTTAACGTACACCGAAACAAACAGCACAGTGCTAACAGTCGTATTCATTATGACATCTCGAGGAATGTCATAACCAGTGAGCTTGACCGAGAGATTTACCACTTGTTTGTTGAGAAATGGCGCAACATTTTTGTGCCGTGTTTTTGCTCTTTTCTATGAATGATTTAGTGATGACATCTGCAAGAGTTGTGAAGTACAAAAACTACATCGTTAAAATGTAAACTTTAATTGCCTTTATTAAATTCTATGTTAAAATGGTGAAAGTATATTTTATCTAATTACGGTATTGTGAAACAGAAACTAAAACTCAAAAGAATCGAAGCAAAGACAATGATGTCTTCAGGAAAAGGTTAACTGTGGCAGTTTCATGCAAATTTTAACTTTCTTCAAAGTTAGAGTGTTAATGATATATATGACATCACACACACACACACACACACACCACACACACACACCAGGGTTGGCAAAAGCCCAGCAAAAAACAAACTGTTTTTGGCTGGGTAGTTGGGTTTTTGCTGGTTTTTTGTTTTTGCTGGGTTTTTGCCAACCCTACACACACACACACACACACACACACACACACACACACACCAAATCCCGCAAATGAGGTGGAATGCTGCAGAGAGGTCGATCGCAGATCGATCTTAAACCGTCCTTCAATACTATTAAAGGTTTGTGTGTAGATATACTGTGTGTGTATATATATATATATATATATTATACAGGGTGGGCGGAAAGTAGCTCCCTATTTTGGATTGGTAAAAAAATACGTATATTATCCATTATTTCAGAAGAAATAATATGAAAAGGTAGGCATACATGGTAGGTTTTCTCTAAAATTCAATGTGGGCTCCAACTCTTTCCACCAGCTCTGGAGCCGCCCAGGAATGGCGTCCACTGACTTTAGCAGGAACTCCGGCGGGATGGAGGACATGACTTCCCGAATTCGGTCCTCCAGTTCTTCCAATGTCCTCGGTTTGGTGCGGTAGACTTCTTCCTTTACCCACCCCCAAAGAAAGAAGTCGCACGGTTACCGCTGAAAAAACGGCAGAATCGGTTCAGTGTAACGGTGTGGTGTGGTATGACCTCAGATCAGGTTGTGGGCCCGTTCCTTCTGCGCAACACCATGAATGCTGAGCGGTACCTTGCTATGTTGCGAAACGAGGTCTGGCCGGTTGTCAGCACATGGGAGAACATCGACGATCTGATATTTATGCAAGATGGCGCCCCTCCGCACTTCGCTCTTGTTGTCCGTGAGTGGCTGGATGCCCACTTCCCTGGGCGTTGGATGGGTCGTCGTGGTCCACATCAATGGCCAGCCAGGAGCCCCGACTTGACACCGTGCGACTTTTTTCTTTGGGGGTGGGTAAAGGAAGAAGTCTATCGCACCAAACCGAGGACATTGGAAGAACTGGAGGACCGAATTCGGGAAGTCATGTCCTCCATCCCGCCGGAGTTCCTGCTAAAGTCAGTGGACGCCATTCCTGGGCGGCTCCAGAAGCTGGTGGAAAGAGTTGGAGCCCACATTGAATTTCAGAGAAAACCTACCATGTATGCCTACCTTTTCATATTATTTCTTCTGAAATAAATGGATAATATACGTATTTTTTACCAATCCAAAATAGGGAGCTACTTTCCGCCCACCCTGTATATATATATATATATAATATATTATATATATTATATATATATATATATATAGATATATATATATATATAATATATATACAGTATATATACAGGGTGTCCGAGAATTATCTGTACAATTTTTGGCTTTATTAAAAGTCACCATGAAGTGTAGAAATTCCAGTGTTGTCCAATTTTACAGAGAATCTCATTAAGTTTTTTCTGATACCAAGTTTTGACAAGTTTTTTAGAAATTCCAGTGTGTCCGAAAATTATCTGTACAATTTCATCTTTTAATAAAATTCTTGATAACACACGTAAAATTCTTAAACAAGATTATTTAGAATCTGTATTTTCAAAAGTTTCTTTTATTAAAGTAACGTTGTTACAAACATTCGATATGTGCACCATTAGTGATTCGCAAAACATCCAATCGATAATCCAAATGTTGCCATGTACGCTGCAGCATATCCACATCAATTCGCTCAATAGCAGCTGTGATTCTTGCTTTTAAATCATCAATGTCTGTCACCCGCGTACAAAAAAGAAAAAACTTGTCAAAACTTGTTATCAGAAAAGACTTAGAGTTTCTCTGTAAAATGGGACAACACTGGAATTTCTACACTTCATGGTTGACTTTTAATCACAGCCAAAAATTGTACAGATAATTCTCGGACACCCTGTATATATATATAAATGAAAATGAAAAGGTTTATTAGCAGTCCATATGACAAATATTATTAATACAATGACAGTTCATATACTAAGGATAGAAATATATACAGTTGATTAGAAATAATACAGTAATATCGAAGTTAAATGGAGCTGCAGACAGACTTTTTCGTACCAAGAATTCCATAATTTAGAGGATAAACGGCAGGACTCATGGATTGCTTGGATAATTAATCGGGTTGGTTTTATATTAAACGTTTTCCAATTAAAATGTTGTGCTATCATTCAGCTTGCATTTATTCAAAGAGGTAAAATTTATTTAATTTCAGTTTTATTTATTATATTTGTATATGTACAGGGAATATATTATCATTCAGCTTGCATTTATTCAAAGAGCTAAAATTTATTTAATTTCAGTTTTATTTATTATATTTGTATATGTACAGGGAATATATTATCATTCAGCTTGCATTTATTCAAAGAGCTAAAATTTATTTAATTTCAGTTTTATTTATTATATTTGTATATGTACAGGGAATATATTATCATTCAGCTTGCATTTATTCAAAGAGCTAAAATTTATTTAATTTCAGTTTTATTTATTATATTTGTATATGTACAGGGAATATATTATACAAATAGATAAGCAACATATCAAAATGAATCGGTAAGAAATTTCTTATACATAGACAGGATATAGAACTGTCATTTGCAAGCATATTATTATTATTATTATTGCAGAATGTAACTGGTTCGTGGAGTGGAGAGAATGGTGGAGAAGGTTGGAATGGAGGTAGGCGACATAATAGAGATAGTATAGTTTGTAAAATTTGATGAACTTGTTTTTCATTTTCTCTGGAAGCTTTTTGACATGCTAGAATGCTTTTCCTGTTGATCAAGGTTGATTCAGAGGTTCGGTCCAGTGGGGCATAAAAATCTAGTTGCACTGTCTACACTCTAGTGTGTGTGTGTGATTTGTTTTTCTGATAAATATGTGATTTTCTTGTGTTGAAACCGTGTTATGTTTCGGAAGATAATATTTTGTTTTGGATCGTTTCCGGAGCAGTATTACTGATAATTTGATATATATATATATATATATATATATATATATTATATATATTATATATATATATATATATATATATATATATAGAGCATTGTTGGTACTTACGTTTTGCATGTTCGATTTATAATTTGTCTAATTATCCTTTTTTTTTTTTGCATGATCACTAATAGCTGAATTAAATATTGTCGTGCACTTCCGTAAGCGCTAATGTAGTAAGGTAGATGTGGGTATACCATCGTGTAGTATGCAGATCTGAGGACTTCTTTTGGGAGTGCCGCACCTGCTCTCGAGATTACGCATGCGACTTTGGCAACAGGTTTGTATCCAAGGTAATTCCCAGGATTTGGTCGATTGCACTCTGATTTTACAGAGATTGAATTTATGTTTAAGATTAAGGGGTGGGGCAATGTTTCCTGTTTTATTACTGTATGAACTCATTTTATATTTAAGGCTAGTGTGTTGGCATTGAGCCATAGATAAATCATTTGCAGTTTATTGTTGAAAGGTGTTCGGAGTGGCAATAAGCCCTTGGTAGAAGTAATTAGCGTGTCATCTGCATACTGGTAACAGAAAGATATAGTGATTGGCGAGAGTTCTTTACGTAATGGAGGAGCAGGATAGGTGGCAGTGTAGTAATGTAGAGGCACTCCATGCGATATGGATCTTGTATGTGAAATATTAGAATTACGTGCAATAAATTGAGACATGTTACTGAAGTATGAACGGAACGACCTTTAAGGTAGTTCCCTCTAGCCGTAATGCCCACGTTTTTAAGAGTATGTCATGAGGTACTGTACTGTGTTAGGGAGGGACCTCAGTCAGATTAAGTAGGATAATTACTGACGTCTTTCTTTCGTTCAGATCACTGTTAAGTTGTAATATAGCAGCTAGCGTCGTTGGTCGTGTGTTTTTGTAGGAAGCCAAATTGCTGTTTGTGTATTTTGTATTTTAGTATAAATTGTGTTGTTTGATTATATATTACTTTCCTGTCTAGTTTACTAATGGTTAGAAGGAGGGAAATGGGTCTGCAGTTTGAGATGAGAGATTTATCACCTGATTTAAAAATAGGACATATTCAGCCTTTTTAGGACAATCTGGGAAGATGCCTTTTTGAATGGAAAGATCAATAAGCTTTGCGAGCTGGAGCACAGTTTGTGAATTATCCGTGGTAGTCTACAACACTTTTTTTCGTAATCTGTGATTACAGATATTAGAGAGTGATGTTTGATTAAATCCTTCATGGTCTTTATATAGTTATTTACGCTTCTGTTAGGTGTGGTCTCTATGTTGCCAGTGTTAAGAGTGGTTGTGTCGGAAGATTTATCACTCCTGTTTCGATGCGAGGTTCCATAATACAAAGTGGGTCAATTTTTGTGCATTTGATGGTATTTTTATGTATATTTGGATAACAACACTACCACCTATCTGAAAGGAAAGTGTCAATATAGGCTTCTATGGAAAAGAGATGCTTGTACGGGTCCTGTATGAATGTGTGCGAGTAGAATTACATGAAAATATATCTCAAAGTTGTCAATAAGATCATGATGTTTAGCTAGGCTTCTGATGTTAAGGTTTAGACTTGATAAGAGGCTTTCTTCAAACTTTGCGTTGAGGTCGCTGAGAAGTAAATAATGCTAATCTTATGAACAAAATTGTATTTATAAAAGCGTGCGAGCGGCTCATGCTCATGAAGATGGGTACATTTAGGGTTTGGAAAGAACACGGGAGAAAGTGGGTATATGAGAGTATTAAATCATATGAAGAGTAAAATGAAAAATTACACTGAACTGCAATATACACAGTATATGAGAGAAAGAATGTAAATAAATTTTGAAAGGAAAAGAAAAGGTGTGCACCTGACTGTGATATATAAGAGAGGAAGAACAGACTCTTTGGGTACCGTGCGTGTAGAAACAGTTTATTCCATAATTTATTTTAAGATATCACAAATGGAAGTTAGGTTATAAAATCCAAAATAGCTTTTTGAAAATTAAGTTTTCAAGGGTGAAAAGTAAGGTATGGGCAGTCTCTCTCTCTCTCGAATCTCTCTCTCGAAATCTCACTATCTCTCTCTATCTCTCTATCTCTCTATCTATCTATCTATCTATCTATCTATCTATCTCTCCATCCTCCCCCGTTGGAGGGGGCTCAGCCTCCTGCGGAAGTTGCCACCTCGCTGGTGAGGGGCTCTTCAACTCAACGACAGCCCTAGCTGTTCGGGAAACGGGTCGTGCTAGGGGGCGGTCAGAATAGGGAAGGCTCCCTCCGTTCAGTGCTTTTTAATGCTTGGTCGATTAGAAATAAGTTTTGCGAGCTACGGGCGCTCTTAGCATCAGAATACCAGGATATCGTTGCTATCACCGAGTCCTGGATTCATACTGATCGTAGGGACTACGTTGGGGAGTTCGAAATTCTCGGGTATAGAATGTTTCACAAAGACCGCACCCGTGGGGAGGGGGGAGGGGTACTAATATACGTCAGGGACACGTTGAGTCCGGTTGACTGCCAGTTCCGATCGGAACGGGAGCTGCTTGGCGTCGATCTGAACGTGGGAGGGACGAACTATAGGTTAATCTTGGTGTACAGACCTCCGCATCTGCTCCTCGAGGAGGATACAGCCCTGTACACCGAACTCCGTAGCCTGCTAGGGGACAGGGTGTGTGTAGTTTTAGGAGACTTCAACTGTCGCGGCATAAACTGGGAAGACAGGACTGCTGATGCCGAAGAGAGGAGGCTAGTTGACTTTGCTGATGAGAACTTCCTCACTCAGTGGGTGAATGGGCCTACACGAGGCGAAAGCGTTCTAGACTTAGTATTCACGACGAAGACAACCTCATCACTGGCCTCGCCGTTGACGAATCGTTAGGCGGGAGTGATCACGGTCTGATTAGGTTCCGTGTCTGCGTCCCTCGGGTGAAGCGTAGTGACTAGAGGCAGTAAGCTCGATCTACGGCGGGCGGACTTTGTTGGCCTCCGGGATAGCGTAGGTGAGAGGGAGTTAGGGGTCGGTGGCGATGTTGAGGAAGTGTGGAGTAAATTCCGGGACGAGTTTATGGTGCTGCAGTCTGCTGCCATACCCTCAAAACCGGTCACCCCTGCTTCAACGCAGCCTAAGTGGTTCAGTCGTGACATTTTTTCTGCCATCCGAAATAGGAAAGCTGCATATACGAAGGCGAAGGCCAATCGTTCCCATGAGAATACTCAGGCGTATGTCCGCCTGTGCAGGGAAGTGAAGGCGAAGGTTAGGCTAGCGAAACGTAACGAAGAACTCCGGGTGGCAAGCCTCTGCAAGGGGAACCCTAAAGAGTTCTCCGGTTATGTTAATAGTAGAAAGCCCATTAGAAGCATGATAGGTCCGTTAAAGGACCCCAGCGGTGCTCTGCAGATCTCCGACGCAGACATCGCTAATGTGCTGAATGAGTACTTTGCGGGAGTGTTCACCAGGGAGGATATCCGCGTCAAGCACGAAGGTGCTGGCCGGGATAGTGTTCGGTGTACCGCGACAGTCGTTGCCGATAGAATAGAATAGAAACTGAGCGCGTTTAAAGCTCCTGGGCCAGACCAGTTCCTTCCCAGAGTGTTGCGGGAAGTGTGCGACCAGGTGGCTCCCCACCTGGCTACAGTCTTCAACAAATCGTTGGAGACGGGCCAGGTGACTGGGGTAAGCCAACATGTGACCCCTATCTTTAAGAAAGGGGATCACGAAAGTCCAGAGAACTATCGTTCCATTAGTCTCACTTCGGTTGTAGGTAAATTATTAGAGGGGATAATAGCGGATAGGATCGCTGACCATTTGGACTCCTACAAGCTGCTTGGGGACTCCCAACATGGGTTTAGACGGCATAGGTCGTGTCTCACAAACCTGCTCGAGTTTTTCCACCTTATGTGGAATGAGTATGATGAGAGTAGGGCGATTGATATACTTTATCTCGACTTTCAGAAAGCCTTTGATAAGGTACCTCACCGCTGGCTAATGGCCAAAGTGCGCGCGCTGGGTATCAGTGGGAAAGTAGGTAGGTGGATTGAAAACTTGCTGAAGAATAGGCGGCAGAGGGTTGTTGTAATTAAAGGGGCTAGTTCGGGTTGGGCCTCGGTCACTAGCGGGGTTCCTCAGGGTTCCGTTTTGGGGCCACTGTTATTTATCATTTACATAAATGATATTGACGGTGGCATCGTCAGTCGGATCGCCAAATTCGCTGATGATACCAAGCTTGGGACCAATGCTGGGACGCCGGAGGCGATCGAGCAACTGCGTGCGGACCTAGGTAGGATAGGAGAGTGGTCCGAAAAATGGCAAATGCCGTTTAACTTGGGCAAATGCAAGGTGATGCACATTGGCTACGCCAATCCCAAATCGGACTACTACATGTTGGGGAGTAATATCGAGGCCAGTGATTTGGAAATGGACTTGGGTGTGCTAATTAGCAGCGACCTTAAGTTTACGAAACAGTGCATAGAGGTGGAAAAGAAAGCCCAGAAGTTGTTGGGTTATATCAGGAGGCAATTTCAATTTCGGAACAAGGAGATTGTGCTCTCTCTGTACAATTCCCTGGTTCGGACGCATCTGGAGTATGCTGTGCAGTTCTGGTCGCCCACCCTCAGGAAAGATATTGAGAGGGTGGAGTGAGTGCAGGCGAGGGCCACAAAGTTAATCCCTTCCGTTAGGCATATGGTCTACAATCGACGCTTACGCGCCCTGAATTTGTTTTCGCTGGAAACTCGGAGGCTGCGCGGTCAACTCATCGAGGTTTTCAAGCTCTTACACGGGTTCAACGATGTCGATTTTAGAAGCATGTTTAGTTTAGATGATAACTCAACTCGCAACAAATGTTGGAAGTTGGATTGCGCTACCTCTAAATGTGCACGAATCGATCCAATTTTTTATTTCCAACATCGTTAGTGGTTGTGGAATATGGGCAAAAATGTCATGATAAATATATTTTTCATTTTCAGTTTTTCTGGACTATCCTTATATATATATACTGTAAATATTTGAGAGTTCTTGTAACTCATTCTGGAGTATATTTTGCTTCTTTTCAGTCTATAGTTATAGGGAATAATAAAAAAAAGAGTTCATTAAACTCGCATAATCAAGTTAAAATAGATATTATATCGGATATTATACAGATATTATACAGATATTATCCATATATTATTCTTTCCCTGATATGTTAAATATGAACAAGCGAAAGTATTAGAATTTTCTTTTCAGAAGTTTCATTCCTTTTAGTTTTCTTTTATCAAAATGCCACTTCACTGAATACCTTGTATATGTTACAGGGAATCTGTGTAACTAAGGATTTCATGAAATCTCTCAAATGTTCAGGGATTTCATGTAAGGTTAAATTGTAATATTTTCGCTAAACCTACAGGAAAATTCTTGAATGTCCGGTTAGGTCAGCTGTACGCCCTTGACGATTGGTTAAGTTAAGTCGTGATATTTTCATTAAAACTAAAGAAAATATCACGACTTAACTTTACATGAAATCCCAAGTTACACAGGTTCCCTTTAATACATATATATATATATGTGTGTGTGTGTGTATATATATATATATATATATATATATATATATATATATATATTAGGGTGTCCCAAACTCATAGGGGGCCATTTTGTTTCGGGATACAAATCCGCTCGTGTTGCGCTCTTTTGATGTTTCCCATTAAAAGTCTTCCTGTAAAATTTCAGAGAGATCGAAGGAAATTTAAAGGTCCCGAACTTTGAACACTTTATTTCTCCTCTTAACTGAAAGGCAAATTAACTGAAATATTTCTCTCAAAAGTTCCACCACAAAGATGATTATACAAAATAAACATGTATTTTAATCTTAACACACAAACAACAATTTCAAAGCATCACATTTATGCATTTTAACTAAACACGTGTTTCATGAGATCCGTTTTTGTTCCCTTCCGGCTCACATTCCGTCAGTGTGAGTGGACAGTTCGAAGGAGGAACTGGAGGTCTTCTTCATCACGGCACAGAGGTTTGCTTGTGTATTTCTCAATGAGCTTGGGAGCTTTCGAAGGTTTAAGTCCACAAGTGACGGCTTCGTTTCCACTGTCAGCTGACGATGTGCTAGAAATGCTGTCGGTAGCCTCTTCTGTGACTCCTACAGCTAGAGCCTCCTCCGTTTGACGCCGGTGTGCCCGCTCAAGAGCTCTTTCCCTTTCCTGTCTTTTCATTGTGGCTGCATAATATTTTCTATCTTCACCTCCCATGTAACTCGTATGTCGATCTTCCCTTTGGGAAATGAGGAATTCCTTGTCTTCAAGAGGGATATCTCCCCGATCCAGAACGTCTGAGCGGGCGACATCAAAAATATCCTCCATATCAGCCAAGAATACATCCCGCTGCATATTGTAAGTAATTCCAGTCTTGTTCTTGTTTTTATGCAAATTTCGATACCTCTGAACCAAAGCTTTCAGTTTAGTCGAGGCATGAACGGAGGTTGTTGCCAGATTCGAGTTGACTCTAGCCCAGATTTCTAATACAGCCGATATTACAGCCTTGACACTGTTGGAATCTGTCTTCTTTTGGTCGCGGTGATGGTAGAAGAAAAGGAGCAACACGTCCATATTACTTGGTAATCGAGATTTAGCCAGCTCTGCTATCGGAGATCTCTCAAGAAGCCACAACTTGATGTTTGATCTTGTCAACGCCATAATGATCAATTCTGAAACCGAAAAAAAGTCATCAAACGTCGGGACCTCTAAATATCATCTGATCGAGTTGAAAATCACACAGCCAATGCTTTAGCCCAAACCACATCCGGGCATGACACGAGTGGTCAGGTCGTATTAAGAAAAAAAATTGGGACACCCTAATATATATATATATATATATATATATATATATGTGTGTGTATATATATTTAAATATATAAAAGCATAACCGCGCATTTCTGCATATGCACTCGCCGGGATTCGAACCCGAGCCCTCAGAGGAGGAGATGCGGTCGTTGACCATTCGGGATAAATTTTGTGTTTTGTTGTTTGCCAAATTCTATAAATGTAGTTACGAGAGATCACTTCGGAATAGTTCAAGAATTCATTAACTTCATAAGCAAACGAGATATGTAATTTTGGAATATCTTGAAATGTAATATGTAAAAAGTAACTGAAGTCCATCCAAGTTGACATATTAATGATGAAACCCCAATTTTCTACACTACTCGTTTGTTTGGTATGAAAAACGACCGGTAATTATTAGAAATTATAGTTTCTAGTATTAATAAATTAAAAGTTCTTTCACGTGTACAAATATGACATACGCTGGCATTTATGTTTGTCTGCATGCATGTAGGTAATTTCAAAAGTATAAAGGAAAATAAACAAAACATAGCATTACATTTTATATTACAAAATAGAAAATTTATAGAAACCTCGAGTACAATAATACCAAACATTAATTCTTCAGAAAATGGCCCCTTTAAAAGTAATGACCACCCTGCTGTCCCCCAAAACCTCCCCCGTAGCCAGAACCTCCCCCGTAGCCAGAACCTCCCCCGACTCCCAAACCTTCTATCACTTGCCCCTGTTGAGCATTAGCGGACGCAAGCGCGCTCTGGATGTCAATTCCGCCTGGGAGTTGAAGATTTTCTCCTTCGTTGTAATTAACGTAAAACACTTCTGGTCTCTGAGCGTTGGAAGGTACTTCTATCACCTCTTGTCCTTTCGCTTCTTCGGCTTCGTTAAGCACGTACACCAAAGTCTTTTGTTGAGGAGGGGGGACGATAATAGGATCCTGGTCTTCAAGAGGTTCGGGCGTTTTTACAAACACTAAATTGAAGTTAATTTTAGGGTCAGGAACGTATGGAGGAGGGGCATAAACTGGTGTTTGTTCAGGAGCTTCATAAAGGTAAACACTCTTTTTGACAGTCGGTTGGACGCATCTTCCATCCACATGAAGGATCTCATTTGGTCCGCAACTTTGTCCTCCGCCATACCCACTCTGACCTCCTCCAGAATGTGAAGAGGGAGCGCCATACCCTTGAGGAAGAGCGAAAGCAGACACAGCGAGGGAACAAATTACCTACAGAAAAGTAAAAACTTCGTTAATCAGAGCGAGCATTGTAAAGTTAAATTCAGGGGTCGCGCGTCTTAAGATACCTAAGCGCCACCACAGGCGAAAACGTGTTTTTGAAGGATATCACTATTTTCACCCTTCCTCTATCGCGTGGTTTGGGTTATAATGACCTTACGACACTAGAAGTATGGTTGAAAACCTTATGAAGCGAACTACTTTTTTCACCTCTATCGCCAGCCAAAAGTTCACCCAAACTTCGGCATAATAAGAAAATCAAAAAATAAAAAAAATATATATAAAATATAAAATATGAGAATCTACTCAAAAACTCAACATCTTCATTAGCATACTTAGAACTCTAATTTAGACAAAAATGAACGTTCTAGCTCAATTAATAACAGATACTATTGCCAGAATATTGCTGAACTTTTGAGACGATTTCTTGCGAATTTTAATTTGGCGCTTAGGTACTGTAAGACGCGGGACCCCTCAATTGTTGTTGATAGAAAAACTTTTTAGAAGTTTGCGCATTAAATATAAAGTACCAAAGGATATCATTTCTTATTTTGATATTGTTAAGTCGTGATTACCAATATTTAACTTGTTACATTTGATTTGTTGATTTGTTTCCGTAATTACGATAGAATTGTACACTAAAAATTAACTTAAAAATTTAATATGAATTTAGCGCAACGAAAGTAATGAACAACTAATATCAGAAAATAGTTGAAACGAATTGAAAAGTCAACCTGCTAATGTATACAGTAATAATTAATTTCTGTTGAACCTATGTCATTTTTATCGCACATGGTTGAGCAGAGCTTCTTAACATAGGCTATTTAAATCGTGAACAGGGGCGTACCTACAGGATATTATTCTGAAATTGGACCCAATTGTAGAGAGAGACATTGAAGATCCTGCTAATAAACTAGGTATATGTTAATTACTTTTACTTTTAAAAAAAATTTCGCAATCTGTTCAGGTTACTTAGTCATTATTGTTAAAGAAACTAGTTTTACCCAAATTATAGTTCGGTTACTTGTTACTATATATTTAACTATAACTAGGAGCAGTGGCGGCCATACTTGGTTGTGGGCCCCTGGCCCCTATGCGAGACAGATTTTGGGGACCCCCTTCCCGACACAAATCAAACTACTTCAAATTAGGTGAAAGTGAGAATCTTAATTACGTTGAAATAAAGCTTTTGAACTTATGACATTCACACATATTTTTTCACCAATTATGACGAGGGCCTGGTGGACCCCTGTGTGCTGCAGACCCTGCACATTCTGTATGGCCGCCACTGATTAGGAGCCTAATTTTCGAGTTCGTGAGAAAAGGGTAGGCTATGTTGGTCCTTCCAGGTTTTTAAAAACATTTCGTACACTTCTGTGAAATGGGAGAAAAACTAGTCTGCCAATAAATTTAAAAAAGAATTGGCATGAAAATATTAAACTGTATATATGAAGCTACTGGGTCAAAATGTGAAGTTGCATTTTAAATTTGCATATTGTAATAATGCGAAAGCGATAAACTAGACATAGGTTCACCTTGGTCAACTAACTATAATATCAACTAACTATAATATCAACTAACTATAATATCAACAAACTATAATATCAACAAACTATAATATCAACTAACTATAATATCAACTAACTATAATATCAACTAACTATAATATCAACTAACTATAATATCAACTAACTATAATATCAACTAACTATAGTATCAACTAACTATAGTATCAACTAACTATAATATCAACTAACTATAATATCAACTAAACGTATGAAGCCTAGAGAGTAAACACGTTCATGTGCCATAATTTTGAAACTGTTAATATTTATTTTTAAACTCTTTAGCAATACGAGTTTTTATTGGTTGGATATGTATTGTATAGTGATATATAAAGTTAAATATAGGATTATAAAAATTACTGGATGTCTTATTTGCTAATACATAGTTACAATATTATTATTGTTCTCAGATCACATATTTACACTGTGTTTACATTATCACATAAAATAACCAAATAAATAAAATCTTGCTCCATACCGTAAAGTGTTTTTACATGGCACCGCAGGAAAATGCCAGTTTTTGTTCAGTTTTTATCCTGGAATGATGACCACCAGGTTGGAAATCCCCACTAAACACACCTGAATTCGCTCCTGAGGTACACTTCGGTCAACTAACTATAATAGCGAAACGTATGAAGCCTATTGTTTTACAGCCCCATATAAAACTTACTAGAAAATCTTTTCCATAACGCTAGGAATACCAACATTTATATTCCATACTTTAAATAAGATTTGAGATAGCAAACGTCATCAACAACTTACAACGTATCTACCAGAAAGAATTTGCTGTACAGTCTAGCTTTAGCTTTCAAATAACTCGAGTTTAATTTTAGCTTTGCCTTACAGGACTACTTAATAAAGTTAAACCTATATTTTACTTCATTAGTAATGGATACACATTATTTGTCCTTCATTTTTCAATTTAGATCTTTTCTCTCGTCATTTGGGAAGATATATCACTGCGTCTACCTTCAACCTATCTGGTGTAACTGTTGCAGCTTGTGATGGTACAGACCAACATTTTCGGAAATGCTTCAATTTTAAATTTATATATTCGTATAAAAAAAATTAAAAAGGGCGCCTCTAGTTTTCTTTACATACATCGACGTCATATCACGTTTAAATAAGTTGTCATTCCCCCAAAACTTTTGTCTTCGCCTCTGGACGGGGTTTTAACTCTTAAGCAGGAAGAAACTGGTCATATTACAGAAGACGTAAAGTTTTCTGAGAGCTTTATATAAAATCTTTGGTCCGAAATGAAGCTAAGACTGAATTAATTCTTTGCCTGTCTAACCGAAATGAGTCAATAAAATCTGAACCTACAGAAAGGCGAGGTGTTTACTCACCAAAAGATTCATGGTGTAGTCTGTATGAGGAACTGCGATGTAAGGGACCAGCCGTCAGTGCTTATATAGGCGATGCAACACGATGTGTCTGATTCGGACGAGGGAATAAGGCGGAAAAAAATGGGGGTGGGTTGTTAGGGGGGAAATGAAAAGAATATGCTCGTAGTATGATAAAAAGGGAGAAAGTATGAATGAAAAACAAATAATATATAACATTACGTTCATATACTGAAATAACTTTTTTATACAATGACATTCTTACCTTTCATATATACAGTATGTTGTGTAGAAGCAGTTACTGAAACAACGTTATTCATCTGCAGTCTCGAAGTCTCGAGGAAACTTTGTATCCAAAATACAAAATACCTTCCGGAACATGCTCGGATATAAACATAAATTTAAAATTTAAAAATTTTAGTCAAGACAAAAAAGTTTGTTTGTAACTACACGAGTGGATAGTTTATTTAAATTTTGGTTTTTACTCTCGTTTAATTTGATTTTTTATGCAACAAGAAGCGGCCAAGGATGAATGGCCACAAACATTTTCCCAACCATAGAAACTTAGAGATGGAGGAAGCCAAAATCAAGTTCCAGAGCTTTCGAGAGGCCTGGACACATTGCGTTTGAAAATTGGAGGCCACATACATGCAGAAAGATGGATTGAGGAAGCTTGTTCCAGAGATGACCGGTTTACTAGATGAAAGGTTGAGAGTACCGATTGAGCCTTGCGTTAGAGAGTCGAACAGAAAAAGGATGAGAATGTGTTGAAAATCTGGTACTGTAAGCCCTCTTTAAAGAAGGAGGCATGCAGTTAAAGAGTTCAGAAGAACACTTTGGTAAAGAGAGAGTGAGGAAACATTGTGGCGAAGAGAGAGGGATTGAATATAGTCGGTAGGAGGCGTGGAATTGATGAGACGTAAAGCCTTTAATTCCACCTGGTGAAGTAAAGCTGAGTTGAGTCACCTCGCACATGAGAAGTAAGATCGCCACGAGTGCGTCCCTTGCTGAACCTATACTGGCAATCTGAAATAAGGTTGTGAGAAGAGAGGTGTTTAAGAATCTTCCGATTAAGGATAAATTTAAAAACGTTAGCTTCAGAAAGGAAAGAAATCAAAGCAATTGAATGATAGCTGGAGGGTTGAGAACGGTCACCCTTCTTGGGATAGGCTGAATGAAAGCGAACTTCCAGCAAGAAGGAAAAATGTCAGATGAAAGACAAAGACGAAAGAGTTTGCCTCGGCAGGGTGTCAGCACAAAAGCACAATTCTTGAGAACAACAGGGACCATACGCCTTCCTGAATTGAGCTTAGCTATGCAGGACAGAATAAAACATTTTTAGAATAGATTCTGATTTCAAACATAATTAAGTCAGAGTGGGGAGGAGATGGAGGAACAGCACCGGAATTGTCCAGGGCTGACTTGGAGGTGAAAGTATGAGCGAAGAGTTCAGCTTTATCAGGAGAATAGACAACAACTGGCCCGCCAGAAGGGAAAAGAGGAGGGAAAGAAGTATTACAATTGTTGGGGGGTTCTTGGCTAGGTGCCACAAAGAGCAAGAAGAATTGGTATTACATAGGTTTCACATTTTTGTCTGACGAAGGAATTTTTAGAGAGTTGAAGAACAGATTTTATACTATTCCGGGCAGAAATATAAACAGAGTCGTGTTTTGGATGGCGATGGTACTTTCTGAAAGCCGACTCTCTGTTGCGGATAGCATTAAAACAAGTAAAGTTAAACCAAGGTAGTTTTTGCATTAGTAGTAGGAAAAGAAGATGGAATGTACACTTCCATGCCAGAGAGAATCATCTCCATGACGCACACAGCGCACTCGGAGGGGGCCCTACTCGGAAGTAGTAATCATCCCATGGGAAATCAAAGAATACTGCCTAAGGGCCTCCCAATCGGCGGTGCCGAAGTGCCAAAGTTGCCTCTTCTTCGGAGGTTCCAAAGGCCGAACTGGAGCGATAGGACAGGAAACAGATGTAAGACTGTGGTCGGAGTAGCCCAACGGAGAAAAGAAGTTTGACAGACTCAGAAGAAGGATTTGTTAGAATTAAATCCAGAATGTTGGTTCTATCTTCAAGGCGATCAGGGATAAGAGTAGGATGCTTTACAATCTGCTCTAGATCATTCAGGATGGAGAAGTTATAAGCTAGTTTACCAGGGATGTTAGTGAAATGGGAGAAAAGCCAAAATACCGGTGAACATTGAAATCTTCTAAAATGGAGATGTCAACGAAAAGAGAGTGGGATAGAATGTATTCCACTTTGGAAGCTAAAAATATTAAATAAACTTTTAAGTTTCATTTAAATCTTAAGTGCATGAATTCGTATAACTCTTAAGCAGGAAGAAACTGGTCATATTACAGAAGACGTAAAGTTTTCTGAGAGCTTTATATAAAATCTTTGGTCCGAAATGAAGCTAAGACTGAATTAATTCTTTGCCTGTCTAACCGAAATGAGTCAATAAAATCTGAACTACAGAAAGGCGAGGTGTTTACTCACCAAAAGATTCATGGTGTAGTCTGTATGAGGAACTGCGATGTAAGGGACCAGCCGTCAGTGCTTATATAGGCGATGCAACACGATGTGTCTGATTCGGACGAGGGAATAAGGCGGAAAAAAATGGGGGTGGGTTGTTAGGGGGGAAATGAAAAGAATATGCTCGTAGTATGATAAAAAGGGAGAAAGTATGAATGAAAAACAAATAATATATAACATTACGTTCATATACTGAAATAACTTTTTTATACAATGACATTCTTACCTTTCATATATACAGTATGTTGTGTAGAAGCAGTTACTGAAACAACGTTATTCATCTGCAGTCTCGAAGTCTCGAGGAAACTTTGTATCCAAAATACAAAATACCTTCCGGAACATGCTCGGATATAAACATAAATTTAAAATTTAAAAATTTTAGTTAAGACAAAAAAGTTTGTTTGTAACTACACGAGTGGATAGTTTATTTAAATTTTGGTTTTACTCTCGTTTAATTTGATTTTTTATGCAACAAGAAGCGGCCAAGGATGAATGGCCACAAACATTTTCCCAACCATAGAAACTTAGAGATGGAGGAAGCCAAAATCAAGTTCCAGAGCTTTCGAGAGGCCTGGACACATTGCGTTTGAAAATTGGAGGCCACATACATGCAGAAAGATGGATTGAGGAAGCTTGTTCCAGAGATGACCGGTTTACTAGATGAAAGGTTGAGAGTACCGATTGAGCCTTGCGTTAGAGAGTCGAACAGAAAAAGGATGAGAATGTGTTGAAAATCTGGTACTGTAAGCCCTCTTTAAAGAAGGAGGCATGCAGTTAAAGAGTTCAGAAGAACACTTTGGTAAAGAGAGAGTGAGGAAACATTGTGGCGAAGAGAGAGGGATTGAAGATAGTCGGTAGGAGGCGTGGAATTGATGAGACGTAAAGCCTTTAATTCCACCTGGTGAAGTAAAGCTGAGTTGAGTCACCTCGCACATGAGAAGTAAGATCGCCACGAGTGCGTCCCTTGCTGAACCTATACTGGCAATCTGAAATAAGGTTGTGAGAAGAGAGGTGTTTAAGAATCTTCCGATTAAGGATAAATTTAAAAACGTTAGCTTCAGAAAGGAAAGAAATCAAAGCAATTGAATGATAGCTGGAGGGTTGAGAACGGTCACCCTTCTTTGGGATAGGCTGAATGAAAGCGAACTTCCAGCAAGAAGGAAAAATGTCAGATGAAAGACAAAGACGAAAGAGTTTGCCTCGGCAGGGTGTCAGCACAAAAGCACAATTCTTGAGAACAACAGGACCATACGCCTTCCTGAATTGAGCTTAGCTATGCAGGACAGAATAAAACATTTTTAGAATAGATTCTGATTTCAAACATAATTAAGTCAGAGTGGGGAGGAGATGGAGGAACAGCACCGGAATTGTCCAGGGCTGACTTGGAGGTGAAAGTATGAGCGAAGAGTCAGCTTTATCAGGAGAATAGACAACAACTGGCCCGCCAGAAGGGAAAAGAGGAGGGAAAGAAGTATTACAATTGTTGGGGGGTTCTTGGCTAGGTGCCACAAAGAGCAAGAAGAATTGGTATTACATAGGTTTCACATTTTTCTGACGAAGGAATTTTTAGAGAGTTGAAGAACAGATTTTATACTATTCCGGGCAGAAATATAAACAGAGTCGTGTTTTGGATGGCGATGGTACTTTCTGAAAGCCGACTCTCTGTTGCGGATAGCATTAAAACAAGTAAAGTTAAACCAAGGTAGTTTTTGCATTAGTAGTAGGAAAAGAAGATGGAATGTACACTTCCATGCCAGAGAGAATCATCTCCATGACGCACACAGCGCACTCGGAGGGGGCCCGTACTCGGAAGTAGTAATCATCCCATGGGAAATCAAAGAATTACTGCCTAAGGGCCTCCCAATCGGCGGTGCCGAAGTGCCAAAGTTGCCTCTTCTTCGGAGGTTCCAAAGGCCGAACTGGAGCGATAGGACAGGAAACAGATGTAAGACTGTGGTCGGAGTAGCCCAACGGAGAAAAGAAGTTTGACAGACTCAGAAGAAGGATTTGTTAGAATTAAATCCAGAATGTTGGTTCTATCTTCAAGGCGATCAGGGATAAGAGTAGGATGCTTTACAATCTGCTCTAGATCATTCAGGATGGAGAAGTTATAAGCTAGTTTACCAGGGATGTTAGTGAAATGGGAGAAAAGCCAAAAATACCGGTGAACATTGAAATCTTCTAAAATGGAGATGTCAACGAAAAGAGAGTGGGATAGAATGTATTCCACTTTGGAAGCTAAAAATATTAAATAAACTTTTAAGTTTCATTTAAATCTTAAGTGCATGAATGAATCTGCGAAAAATCCAAGTGTAAAAATATCCACATACGAAAGATCGAATGCCCTTTATGAAATTTGATTTTGTACATGTAATTTTATTGTAATTTGGAAGAGGTAAAGCAACCCGAAGCATCGAATTAAATCAGGTAAGATACCAGCAGTCTTACGCATATATTCCAACATTTTTCTTTTCATATTTTAGAATTGAATTATGTTTAATTGAATTGAACTGCAAATTACTTTAGACGTCGACAGGTGCCGCAGGTAAAAAAAAAAAAAATTTCCACCACTGACATAACTACTAAGCAGCTTAACATATAGCTGTCACAATTGTTTTCTGGGACACTGCTGAGACATTATTTGCATTGTGGTTTTTACGCTTTTCTCGAAGTGGTTTGAAGATGACATCTGCAGTTATGAAGTATAAAAACAATATTCAAATTTAGGCTTTAATTGCAGTCATAAGTTCCTCAGATAAAAAAGGTGAAAGTATATTTATCAGAACATAATGAAATTGAAAATAAAACTCAACGAATCGAAGCAAAGACAATTAAGTTTTAAGAGGAAGATTAACTGTCACATTTCGATATAAATTTTTCTTTAAATTTGGACGATTAAAAAAATGGTTCATTTCTTTACGGTCGAAAATATTTGGTTTTCATTGCAGTAGAGTTACCTTTGAAGCTCACGTTTCTTCTCCATTCTCGTATAGTGATGTGTGTATGGTGTCACTGATGTTATATATACAATATATGTTGGTAACATATGTTACCGGCAAACTCTGACGAGACGGTAAACCGCAGATTCCCTGGGCATTCCGCGGATTCCCCGTCGATATTTGGAAAAGACCGAAATATTCTTTTATTGCGCACTTTGTCTAAATCTCAACAGGCAATCTGAGGATGATCAAAGAACTAACGCGCACCATTTTTGAAAAAAAAATTCAAATTTTTTCTTAAAAAAAAAAAAAAAAAAAAAAAAAAAATCCGAGCATACAGTTGGCCTAACCGGGCCTTCAATGGCGGACATCGGAATAAAATTGAAGCCCCGGGCTGAAACTTATAAATCCAAGAAGGTATGGAAAAACAAAATGTTTTTGGATATAGTGTGCGTTATTCCGATGTCCGCCGGTATTTCTTTGATCATCCTCAGATTGCCTGTTAGCCCTTTACTTCCTAAAAGGACAAATTTGTCCTCTTTTAAAAAAACACTAATAAACGGCAAAATGTTCTTGGTATTGGCTGGCAAGCCGTTTGGGACGCTTCTGGCATCTTTTGTGAACGATTGATGTATGATAATTCATATTTAGTATCAAACTAAAGCTCAATTGGAGGGAAAACGCTGCCTGCGTTTGATGTTGTGCAAATTTCCTACACCTGAAGATTTCGATACGTCATGGATCCTCAACCAGGTAATGTAATGTTGACTTATCTACATATTTTATGAGAGATTGTTATGTGAAAGAACATGTGACTTTGATAAAATTGATAATTATTACTGAAATGTTATTATGCACCCACTTCATAAGGGGACTAAATTGTCACATTCGGCGTATGAATGATTTATATCTTGTCCTAAAGTGCACAATGTTTTTAGATAAAAATATTCTTTTTAGCTAGGCTGACCCATCTTATTTTACAACATTCAAAATTTTATCATAGTTCACCATTGAATTAGTATTTTCTTTCATGGTAATTTCTAAAAAAATGTAATTAATTTATGGGGAACTTAGCAAAGTTGTTTCTTTTGTAGTTCTTATACTAAGGTTGAATGTATTTTTTTCAGGTTCATCTGGCATTAGGACCTGTGCCTTTTATAACCATGAGAAGAGAAGAGCCTCCAAACTGCAATATGTGCAGCATTCTTTGGGCTCAAGTGATGTTGAAGATTTTGAAGAATATGTTGTAAATGAGTTGGATGAAGCAGTTGCAATCTCAGAAGACGATTCGTTGGAGGGTTGGTACTTTTTTTATATTTTGACCCAGTCTTATTTATAATGAGAATAAGAATTGTGCACGTCTAGAACTTACCAGTATATTTATCTTACCCTTCCACCATGTGAAGCATATTCAATCAAAACGGTAATATACATTTTGTAAGTATTATAATACCTTTCTAAGTTGTAGGAGCACCCCATATATATATGTATGGGACTGGGTTGCCATCATATCATTAGCCACAAAAGTTATCTCATATTATTTTTACACTTCAGATTGTAGTTCTGAAGATGATGAAGCTGAAGATACACTAGTCTTAGAAGCCAACAGCTCTACAGCCGCAGCCCCACGAATGACTAAGCGTCCACGGATAAGCAGGGAAAGACTGTTTTGGGAAGAAATGCGTGAAAGACAGATCACACCAACAGTTCCTATCTATGATGTGCGTAATGATGATACTGAAGATATACTGAGTCCCATAGACTACTTTCGAATTTTTTTTACAGATGATCTATTGGGTAGCATTGTAGAACAATCTAATCTATACTCGGTTCAGAAAAATGCGAATAAACCACTTGCCATTGATTGTATGGAGTTAGAACAATGGTTAGGGTTATGTATGTACATGTCGGTTAGTAAAATACCAAATACTAGACTTCATTGGGGTGGCATTGGTGCAATAAATGAAAGGGTAAATTCAGTTATGAGCAGAGACAGATGGGAGGAAATCAAATCAAATTTACATATTGTAGACAATACACAGCTTGACAAAGATGACAGATTATCCAAAGTAAGACCTCTAGTTAACCACCTCAAATCAAAATTTCAAAAGATTGCTATGACAGAACATTTGTGTGTGGATGAACAAATAGTTCCCTTCAAAGGACGGTCTTGCATGAAGCAGTATTTACCTAAAAAATCACACAAATGGGGCTATAAAATCTTTGTGTTGGCAGACCACATGGGTATGGTGTATGATTTTATGCCCTATACAGGCAAAATAGAACCTGTAAATAATCCCAATGTTCCAGACCTCAAACGAAGTTCTAATGCTGTACTTCATCTTGCTGAGAGCATTCCTCCTTTTCAGAATCATAAATTGTATTTCAACAATTGGTTCACATCATTGCCTCTTCTTCATCATCTTGCTTCTCGTGGAATATGGTGTTGCGGCACTGTACAGCAGAATAGACTACCAAATTTGACATTTATGTCTGACAAACAACTAAAAGCACTTGGTCGAGGTTCTTTTGATGAGTGGAAGACCAAATATGAGGATAGTACCAATATCATAGCGGTAAAGTGGCTGGACACAAAACCAGTATGCCTTGTATCAACATTTGCATCCGCACACCCAATAGATAAGTGTTCAAGGTTTGACAGAAAGATAAAGGAAAAAATTGAAATTCCTAGACCTGCTATTGTTACACTCTATAACAAACACATGGGGGGTATTGACTTGAATGACCAATTGATTGCATATTACAGGATGTCCTTCAGGTCAAAAAATACTACCAAAGACTCATCTTTCATTTGATTGATTTGACGGTGGTAAATTGTTGGTTGTTGTATAAACGAGCAGCAAGTGCACTCGATGTCAATGTTAGGAAGCAAAATTCGCTTTGTGAATTCAAAATTCGACTTTCCAATTCTCTTTTGTATGGTGGTAAACACATGGAAAATAGAAGAGGAAGACCAAGTTGTAACACTGTGGGAAAAGCCTTTGAGTTGAAGAAGAAAACCGGGAGAGCAACAAAGCCAATTCCAGAGACAGATATATGAAAAGATAAAATGGGACACTTCCCTATGGTTTCGTCCAATAGGGGAAAATGCAAACTACCTGGTTGTCACGGAAAGGTGACAATGTACTGCAAAAAGTGTGAGGTACATTTATGTTGCGATTCAAGAAGAAATTGTTTCTTAGACTTTCACACAAAATAAACCCATAACACTATAGGAACTCAAAATAATCATATTTTTTCCAAATTTTAATGTTATTATAATTTTGGGTGCATTATTTTGGGATGCATAGGCCTGTTCATCCCAAATATATTTTATTTACAAATAAGTATTAGTTAAAGTTACTACGTAAAATTTATAACGTCTAAGCTAAGGAAACTAAGGAAAATATTAAAAATTTAGCAGCTGTATTTAGTTTTCTATTTTTAAGGAAAATTTTAATTGATCTCGTATGCCTAAAAGGACAAATTAGTCCCGTTTATGATTTTTGTTTATTTTCAATACAAATCTGAAAATTGAGGTTTTGATTGTTTATATGACCCTTCATAAAGGTACTTTTGTGTGAAAAAAATATTTTGGTTCCATACAAAAAATTCAGGAAGTAAAGGGTTAAGATTTAGATAAAGTATGAAATAAAAAATCGAAACCTATTCATTAGGCACTTCGCAGATTATCTGAATGTCAGGCAACAGTTCGAAATAACACTTACTGGACCTTGACTAATCCTATGCAGGCATTGCTCAGATTGCTGTTAAGATTTAGACAAAGTGCGAATAAAAAGAATATTTCAGTCTTTGCCAAATATCGACGGGGAATGCGCGGAATGCTAGGCAATCTGCGGTTTACCGTCTCGTCGGAGTTTGCCGACAGTAACATATATATATATATATATATATATATATATACTATATATATATATATACATATACAGGGTGTTTGAAAACTTTCTGTACAAATTGTAATGGGGGATAGGCAACACCAAGACAAACCCTTTTCGTCTATAAGTGTATGTCCGCTGACGTCACTATTCGGCGCGAGAGGGCGCCGCTGCAATTGGCTAAAAGGTGAAGTGGGCTAGACTCGCGCTTGCCGCGGGCATTCTTAAATCGGACGTAGTACGCGTAACATGGAGCGCTTCACGACTGCTGAGATGGCTGACATGCACATGGTGTATGGGCTGCCAATGGAAACGGAAGAGCTGCTGTGAGGTTGTACCGACAGCGCTTCCCAAACAGACGTGTGCCAAACCACCAAACGTTTGCGCATTTTCATCGGCGACTGCGAGAAACTGGAACATTCCATGCAAACATGCATGACACTGGTCGGGAGAGAAACGTGCGCACTCCTGACATGGAAGAAGAAATCCTACGGCGATTTGAGGACAATACAAGCGCAAGCACGCGAGGTGTTGCACGTATCCTCGGTGTGAACCACGACCTGGTCTGGAGAGTGTTGCACGAGCAGCAGTTACATCCGTTTCATCGTCAGAGAGTCCAGGCATTAGAACCTCGGGATTACCCTCTTCGTGCGGAATTCGCACGCTGGTTTCTGCAGCAGACAGCGGTGCAGCCTAATTTTCCGGCTTATGTGCTGTTCTCAGATGAGGCCTGTTTCACACGTGAGGGTGTGTTTAACATGCACAATTCTCACGTGTGGGCGCACGCAAATCCACATGCTACACGGGTTTGTAATGTCTGGACTCTCTGACGATGAAACGGATGTAACTGCTGCTCGTGCAACACACTCCAGACCAGGTCGTGGTTCACACCGAGGATACGTGCAACACCTCGCGTGCTTGCGCTTGGATTGTCCTCAAATCGACGTAGGATTTCTTCTTCCATGTCAGGAGTGCGCACGTTTCTCTCCCGACCAGTGTCATGCATGTTTGCATGGAATGTTCCAGTTTCTCGCAGTCGCCGATGCAAATGCGCAAACGTTTGGTGGTTTGGCACACGTCTGTTTGGGAAGCGCTGTCGGTACAACCTCACAGCAGCTCTTCCGTTTCCATTGGCAGCCCCATACACCATGTGCATGTCAGCCATCTCAGCAGTCGTGAAGCGCTCCATGTTACGCGTACTACGTCCGATTTAAGAATGCCGCGGCAAGCGCGAGTCTAGCCCACTTCACCTTTTAGCCAATTGCAGCGGCACCCTCTCGCGCCGAATGGTGACGTCAGCGGACATACACTTATAGACGAAAAGGGTTTGTCTTGGTATTGCCTATCCCCATTACAATTTGTACAGAAAGTTTTCAAACACCCTGTATATATATATATATATATATATATATATATATATATATATATATATATATAATCCAGCAGTTTTACACATATATTCCAATATTTTCCTTTTCATATTTTAGAATTGAATTGTCTGTCATAAATACTTGAACCGTGAATTACTTTAGACGTTGACAGGTGCCGAAGATGATGATAAAAAAAAAAAATTGCTCACCACAAGAGAAGACCAGGAGCAAGCAAAAATGTTGATGGCTTTAACAAACTAGTTTATGTTGACACAAGAGATAACAGAAAACACCAGAAAAAATAACTGGTATTCACAAATAACACGAACTTGATTGTTGATATAAAAATAACCCCAACTATTATCTCAGACCACAACATAATCGAGATATCAACAAATATGACAAAAACATTAAAAGATAATACTCATACTGAGGAAAGAAGCAAATCTGGGACTTTTAACGTAAACTCAAGACTATAAATTGGGAAGCACTCAGATCACACATGGCCCAAATAGAGTGGAAAACAGTTTTCAAGAATAAAATAACAGAAGAAATGCGAGCAATCTCGGAAGAAAAGACGCTGGAAATTTTAGAAAAATATGTTCCGAAAGCACAGCCAAAAGGAAATATTCTGCAAAAAAGAGAGAGTAGCAGAGAAGTTAGTTAATTGCAGAGGTAATAATACCAGGAAAGTGATACAAGAAAAACTGGAGAGTATCGATAGGGCCATACAAACCCTGATTCAGGGCCCAACTGGGCCCATACAGAGAGGGAAGAGGAAAAGGCGGTAGACGTAATAAAGGATAATCCAAAATATTTCTATGGATGTGCGAAAAGGAAAAGAAAAACGCGCGCCACTATTGGACCCTTAAGAAAAGGAAATAATGAACTAACCGACTATCTAAAAGAAATATGTGAATATTGAGAACCCAGTATGAATCAGCCTTCAGTACACCAAAAAGTGACAAAGAGGTAGCTGACATATAGAAACATTCTTTGAAGAAAAATTGCAAGAGATAGTACAACAGATTTTGATTTTACCCCAGAAGATATAGCGCGAGCTATAGAACAGATGAAATCACATTGAGCTGCAAGTCCGGACAAATGGAACGGAATTATTATTGATTAAAACCTGTAAAAATGAAATAGCCACACCCATATACCTGATATGGAGAAGATACCTAGACTCTGGGGAAATACCGAGTATCTTGAAAAGAGCAAACATTGTCCCTATGTATAAAGGAAGGGGATAGATCTCAAGCAAAAAACTATGGACCACTGTCATTGACGTCCTATCTTACCAAAGTATTTGAAAGAATAGTTAGAACAGGGGTCCCCAATTTGGTCGATATCGACCCCCAGGGGTCGATAAGACATTTTCGGGGGTCGAAAATTCCTCGGGGGTCGATTGGGGGTCGATTAGAAATTGTTGATACAGAAGCATATCAGCATCACATCATTGCACGCCTTATTAAATATTGTTGGTCAAATCGGCATAATGTTTTGTGCCGAAAGCAAAAGTCGTATAATCTACAAATTGGCAACCCTGTGTCCACCCGGCTGATAGTTGTGATTGCGCCAATCAGAAAGCATTGTGAGCGTGACGTATTTTTCCGTGGATCTCGAAGCTAAATCACTGTTCAAAAATACGACCCTCAGTAACTTCTGGAGTAATGTAAATATTGTCAATAAGTATCCCAAACTTTGTGCAGCGGTAAACCCCTTTTTACTTGCATTCCCAAGTTCCTATATGGTTGAGGCTGGTTTTAGCCATGTAAATTCAGTCCCAACAAAGCAGAGAAACAAACTGAACATAGAAGAGCGTGGTGAGTTAAGAGTAAAACTCACTAATTTACAACCAAATATTAGTGCTCTTCTCAAAGATCATCAACCACACCCCTCCCATTAAAGATGTCAGACGATCAATAAAAAAGGTAAAGTTGGTTTATTAAACTTTATTATAATATTTTACTATTATTGTATATATTTTTATTTAGTTATTCTACCTTTAACTACGACTTATAGATTTTTATTAATTAAAAAAATTAAGGGGTCGATAAAAGGTCAAGGATTCCATGAAGGGGTCGACAGTCAAAAAAGTTTGGGGACCCCTGAGTTAGAGAGAAAATCCATGACTTTTTGGAGAGACTGGAAAGACTTAACGAAAATCAGCACGGATTCCGATCACGAAGATCATGCTTATCACAACTTATGGGGCACTATAACAATATCCTAGACCAGGGGTGTGGAACCCTTGGCACGCGTGCCAAACGTGGCACGCCAACGACTTTTTTTCCGGCACGCGATTCCCCGGGCTCACCTTAAAAAAAATTAAATAAATAAATATCCAAATTCTTCGCTGAGTTTTATATTTTAACTTAATGAAATACAATTTTATTAAGTAGAGCAATACCAAATAAAAATGCAATAAAGAAACAAACACTGACAACTGTTTTAGTAATAATAAGTAATAAGAAAATGAAACAAACATCAAAATTTCGGTTGGCACGTGAGAAAATTTTGCATCAAAGATTTGACGATTTTGGCACGCTCACTTAAAAAGGTTGCCCACCCCTGTCCTAGACGCACTTGAAGGCAATGAAAACTATAATGTCAGTTACACGGATTTTGCTAAAGCTTTCGACAAATGTGATCATAGAGCTTAAAATGAAACATATGAGAATAACAAGCAAAGTTTGAAAATGGATCTACAACTTCCGCAGAGAACGTATGCAGGTCGTTAAAATTCAAGGTATAACATCATCAGAATCGGAAGTACGCAGCTCAGTACCACAAGAAACATTGGCCTCACTCCTTTTCATTATCATGCTAACAGACATAGACAATGAAGCAAGCAACAATAGTATAGTAACATCCTTTGCAGACGATACAAATATCAACAGAAAAATCAGCGATGCAAAAGAGGTGGAGGCCTTGCAGAGGGACACGAACAGAATATACAAATGGTCAGAAGACATGATATTTAACACAGAGAAATTCCAGTTCTTGAGATATGGTAGAAATGAGGAATTGAAACCGACAGCATATTATGCCCCTGATAGACAGGAAATTCAGAGAAGCACGAAAGCTATCGATTTGGGGGTTATAATGACCGATGATGCGAAATTCGAGACACAAAATCAGATAGCGATAAACAAAACAAAGAGTCGCGGGACAGTACTAAGAACCTTTAAAAGAAAGGACAAGACAGTGATGATTCCCGTGTTGAAAACACTGATCATACCAAAACTTGAATATTGCCCAGTCTTGAGGTCCCCATACAAAAGGAAGAAATTAATAAATTGGAAGATATTCAGAGACATTTCACAGCAACGATCGATGGCTGCAAGAAACTCAACTACCGGGAAAGACTACGTAAACTGAATCTGTACTCCCTGAACCAAACCTAATTACCCGACAAGGGACCTCCAACACTGAAGGAAAACAGCTTGGTTGTCAGGGGGCCAAGACTTTTTAACCAGCTTCCAAAGGCCCTCAGAAACGTGACAGGGGTCAAAGCTGAAGTCTTTAAAAGAAGACCTAGATACTTGGCTCAGGATAGCACCAGATGAAACGGGTATACCTGGCTATGTGCGGTGGAGAGCGCAAGAGAGCAACTCGCTCCTCCACCAAGCCAGGCCTAGAGGCGGGGGTCATCAGCTTCACCTTCGTGTGAAAAGAGACCAACTCACGGAACTGCTACGAGGTTATGAGGTATATAGCGTGTTCACATAAGTTAGTAGACACATTTGGTTTTTCTATAGTTTTCGTATTGATAAATAATGAAAGTCAGTAGGAAATAACAAATTTATTGAATAAGTATATTTAGAATGGTGTTGCTTTCCCCTTTGCATTATGTAAAGCTTACACATGTTCTGGCATTCCACTGATGCGCTTTGCCATTTGTTCTTGAAGACCACCATCGTGCTGTCTCTACTTTTGATAATCATCCGTGTGTGTGTGTGTATATATGTATATTTTTTTTTTTATGTATATGGTGGGAGGAACCAGAAAGGGATAGACTGAATTACATAAAACTTGGACGAATAAAATTATTATCATTCATTATCATAAGTTCATACAATTGTTGCGGTTGAGCTCGGTTCCTTTTATCATTGGTTTTGTATTTAGGAAGTTTTATAAAAATGTCGTTTTTGTTCATCTCTCTCTTGACAAGTTTTACATTTCCTTTTTATTAACTCATGTTTTCTTTATTTTCATTCATTCTTATCCTTGTAATGAACTTCGACTACGATTTTAGTAAAAACTTAACTCGCTCTTCATTCTCCCAATTTAAACACCAGCCACGATGAATCGAATGAAAAATATTTTCGTGGACATAAAACTACCACCGAATTTACTCATTGAGGAAAGGGAGATAACCATCCACTTTGCAGAAATTGGAAAAAATCGCCGAAACTATGCTCAAAATAGAGATTTTCAATTGAAAAGAAAATATCTCTGTGTAATATTTTTTACTTCAGAAAACACAGAACAAAGATTGGCCCTTGATTTATATTCAAACACGCTTAAAAAATCTGAATTCAAGATCCTCAAATGTGGGTGTAAGGTCATCAACATGGATTAAATTTCGGTGCTCTTGCTCTTGTGTTTTGGGGGTATTTTTGCCAAATTCAGTAAATGGAATAACGAGAGACTGTTCCGGAATAGTCTGAGAATTTATCGATCACAAAATAGAAATGTTTCAAATTTTGACTGTCATGATGTTTATTAGTATGTGGAAGGCAGTTTCGCTACATTAAAAATGTTGAAGAACGAAATCCCAATTATACACAAAATTTGTTGGTTTGGTAGAAAACGACTAACGTTTCAGAAATGATAGTTTCTACAATTTCAGTTATTGATAAGTTTTACTTCGATTTCATTAACATTCATTGAGATATACTCTACGTACATACATTACATATATATGATTTAAAAAATATAAAGGAAAAGAAATAAAGCTTTGTAGCACATTTTATATTAAAAAATAAAAAATTTATAGGAGCCTTGAGTACAATAATACCAAACATAAACTCTTGAAGAAATGGAACTTTTAATAGTAGTGGCCACCCTGTTGTCCACCAGAAGGGCCTCCGTAGCCGGGACCTCCCCCGAATCCAGAACCTCCCCCGAACCCGGTACCCCATATCACTTGCCCTTGTTGCGCGTTAGCAGACGCAAGCACACTCTGGATGTCAATTCCGCCTGGAAGCTGAAGATTTTCTCCTTCGTTGTAATTGACGTAAAACACTTCCGGTCTCTGAGGGCTGAAAGGTACTTCTATCACTTCTTGTCCTTTCACTTCTTCAGCTTCGTTAAGCACGTAAACTAGAGTTTTTTGTTGAGGAGGGGGAACGACGATAGGGTCCTGGCCTTCAGGGGCTTCGGGTGTTTTTACGAACAGTATATTGTAATCAATTTTAGGGTCAGGAACGTATGGAGGAGGGGCATAAACTGGTGTTTGTTCAGGAGCTACATAGAGGTAAACACTCTTTTTAACAGTCGGTTGGACGCATCTTCCATCCACATGAAGGATCTCATTTGGTCCGCAACTTTGTCCTCCGCCAAACCCACTCTGACCTCCTCCAGAATGTGAAGCGGGAGCGCCATACCCTTGAGGAAGAGCGAAAGCAGACACAGCTAGGGAGCAAATTATCTGTAGAAAAGTAAAAGACTGGATAATCAGAGTGAATATGGAAAAACTAAATTGTTGACGATAAGAAAGGGTCAAAGAATACTATTTATTAGTCTGGTATTGTTTAGAATACCGCGTGATTACAAATGAGCTTCCCGGTTTCAAACATTTATTATGAAAAAACTAACAAAGCTACAGCGAAAAGCCAGATATACAAATAAAGAACTCAAAGTTTTATTTACAAGCTATTGAAGTTCAATATGAGCTGCTTTTGTGGTTCTGTAGACATCAAAGCGATATTCTGTTTCCCTCCATACATTTTGTAGCAATCATACTGAACTTTTCTAACAGCCTCACGTATCCTTTCCTTCAAATGTTTCAAAGTTGTTGTTATTGGTAGAACTTCAAAAACTTCATTTTTTTACTTAGCCCCAGAGGAAGAAGTCAAGGGGGGTTAGGTCGAGCGAACGAGCCGGCCAAGGAATGGGCCTCCCACGCCCGATCCAACGATCAGGCAATTGCTCATTCAGAAATGTAACTTCATTGTGGAAATGGGGTGGCGCACCATCCTATTGAAACCACACATCAGCTTTGTCCTCTAGCAGCTCTGGCATCAGCCACAGCTGCAGCATATCGCGGTAAATGATACCGTTAATTGTTTGCTCAGCAAAGAAGAATGGGCCATACACTTTCTCAGCGGTAAGAGCACAAAACACGTTAACTTTAGGGCTATCTGCGACGTGTTCAATATTACAAATAAAATTTCCCCGACATATTCTTTATTTGTATATCTTGCTTTTCGCTGTAGCTTTATTTTTTCATTACAAATGTTTAAAATCGGGAAGATCATTTGTAATCACCCGGTGTATGATATATATATATATATATATATATATATAAGAAAGTGGGCGCCATAATATTATGAGTCCATTTCGAATTTTCCTAATGGAAAGTGACGGGAAAAAAAATTTGATGGAATTTTCTTAATTCAAAATTTAATAACAAAAGGCAATGAATTGGAAAAAAAAAAAAAAAGTTTTGCCACAAATGGAGACTATAACATCCCATTTCATAGATCTCACTTTTGCAGTCAGTACAGCAGCCACTTTTATCGTTTATCGATGATACTTTTGGTGTTGTTCCAGGTTTGTTGTATCATTTCTCACTGATCAGTGCTCAGGTTATAATGTTTGGCCTTTTTCTTTTCGGATGTGAATGATGTCTACAAATGCTTAATTAGGTTCAGATCAGGTGACTGTGGAGGCTATTCCATAATGGTCAGTGCATTATGTCCTTTATTCTTCAGGTAATTCATGCAAAACTTGGAAATGTGTTTTGGATCTTTATCTTGTGTAAAATGAAGTTTTGACACATTAGCTTTTGACCATGAATTAAGATGGCATAGTATTGCTCTTTTTTCGTGGTACCATTGACGTTTACAGTGTCTCGAGTACCTACGCACTGAAATAATCCTAACCATTGTTTCCCAGAAAGTTTTATGCACTGTAGGATCCCATCGAGTAATTTGGACACATCAGTAATCAGGGATCTTTATCAGTCTTCAGCAGTAATATCTTGGCTCACTGCAGTCGCCTTTTTATGTTCCCTTCTTTCAGAAAGTTTTTATAGTGCAATGGACCAAAACCTAGTTAAATATAAAGTAATTAAGTATAAAGTAACCACATAACTGTAATTTTGGTAAACTTATAGCTTCTTGATAACTGATATTAATAACTAACTTTAAGTAATTATGATCAGATTTACAACACTGCTATAAAACTAATTAGTATAATTCTAATTATTTTGGATGGTCTTCAGTATTTCTTTACGACAGGATCCTATTTTGCAATAAGTCTTTTTCTTAAAGGTCGAAATGACGTGCCTGAACGTCTCTATTCGCTGTTAAATAAGGTTGGGCTAAGATGCTATGATTTACTGTAACAAAAGTTGGGTAATTCCTGAAGTTTTAAGCCTTTTAAAATTTTAAAATTTAATACAATTATTAAATTTAGATTTAGCTGTATTTTTTAACGCTAAGTTTAGATGTTTAGGCCTACGTAATGTACAGTAAGTGTCAGTTATTTGTTGTCCTTCTGATGCTGTTCTGTTTAAATACGAGTACATTTCGCAAAAGGCTAAGGACCTATGTATGAAAAACACCTTATGTTCCTATAATTTCCTTATAATTTAAATATCAATGTACAAATTACCAAATTTAATCTTTTAATTATGGGCTATATTTTCAATTAGAAATGCCATCTTTATATTCTTCATTTTTCCTTGGATAATGTGAGTCATCTGAGTTAAATATGATTACGTAATCATGGTAATAGGTGGGGGAAAGAATGAGTAGGAGAAGTCTGTGTAATTATAGTTATTATATAAAAGTTTTGGGTAAAAGTTAAAATTTCAAGCGTTTTCTTTCGCAAATCAAAATTATAAATTTCACTTTTCACATTATATAAATCACCACATTTTATTTTCTTGTGAACCAGTTAATAAATTTGCTTAAAAATGAAGCTAGGTGGCAATAAAGTAAATTCAGAATTACCACTGTTAAGAATGAATTAATTCCTTGTTTGTCTAAACGATTTGGGTCAATAAAATCTGAACCTGCAGAAATATGAGGTGTTTACTTACCAAAAGATGCATGGTGGAGTTTGTATGAGGAACTGCGATGTAAGGGACCAGCCGTCAGCGCTTATATAGGCGATGCAACACGATGTCTCTGTTTCGAATGATTCGGACGAGGGAATAAAGCGGAAAGAAAGGAGGGTGGGGCTGTGAGGGGGAAATGAAAAGGATCTGGTCGTAATGTGATAAAAAAGGAGAAAGTATGAATGAAAAACCAATAATACACACACACACACACACACTATATTCATATACAGGGTGGTCCAAAAGTCCCTATCTATTTTGCTGAAATAATGATATTTTTATTTTATTTTCTACAGGCCATAGATGATGATCTACAGATCTATAGAAGCTAAGGCTAACAAAGACCTTAAGATCCACTCTAAGGTTAGCCCGATAGAAAGAAGAGAGTAGGGGATTAAAAGATGGATGTACAAGAACGTATGATGGTAGTAATAGTAACACTACGTATCGAAGAGAAAAAGTGCAAAGAAATTGGAGAAAAATTCGAAAGAAGATTTCACAAACTAAGATCTACAGACAAAGCAATTCGCGAGTTGGTCAATAAATTTAAAAGAACAGGATCGGTTCATAGTGAGACAAGATCTGGACGTCCAGATACCTTTCAAGAAAATGTCGAATTGGTAAAAGATGCCTTTGAAGCAAGTCCTAGAATGTCAACTCGTACAGCATCACGTATATTGAGCATACCAAAACCAACTGTTTTAAGGATTTTAAAATCAATATTAAAGAAAAGTTACCATATTCAAGTGCTACATGAGTTACACAAAGAGGATTATCTGAGAGCCGCCGCCATGTGCACAGAATTAATTGAAAAAATTCACACCGAAAACTTATTAAATCACATTTTCTCCAGCGATGAGGCGACATTCCACACATGCGGAAAGGTTAATCGACATAATTGTCGTATCTGGGCTAGTGAACAACCAACCGAGTTCTACGAATGGAAGAAAGATTCTCCCAAAGTTGATGTATAGTTGGGTACGACAATATCGAAGATTTACCGACCTTTTTTCTTTGCAGAGGGTACGGTAACAGGGTCATTTTATCTTGACATGCTTCAGCAGTTTCTTGAACCTCGGCTTCGTTCAGATGGCATTCTCGACACTTGTCTTTCAACGAGATGGAGCTCCATGTCACTATGCAAACGTACCTAGAAGCGCTCTTACCAAATCCATGGATTGGACGTGGTGGAAACAGGCCCTGGGCAGCAACGATATCTGGATTTAACACCATTAGACTTCTTTGCGTGGAGCTTTATAAAGTCTGAGGTTTACAAAACAAGAGTTACAGACCTGCAGGGACCTACGAACCCGCATTGTCGTGGCAGTCGCTAAAATAACCTCAGAGATGCTTGAGAATGTGTTTCGCAATGCAGTGGACAGATTTGAGATTTGCAGAGACATTGATGGTGCTCACGTCGAATATTAGACCTAAGCTTGATAAATAAATATACATCTAATTATGTTGTTACATTTTTATCCTAAAATACTATTATTTCAGCAAAATCGAGGACTGTTGGCCCACCCTGTACTATAATCACACTTTTATAATCCTTTATTAGGAGAAACGAAACCGAGATCCTTACACTTTGATTAAAAAAAGAGAGAGTAATATAATATTATTATTATTATTATTATTATTATTTTTATCTCCGGTGTATCGAGAAACCAGTCTGGATCCAGAGCTAACATCCTGCATGACGTTAAGGGACGTAAATGCTTCTCGCAAAGACTATGGTGGATTTTATTTATCGTAACATTCCGTCCTATTATTTTATTCGTGTGTGCCATTATTATAAATCAGGATGGTCAATTTCCGTTTGCTTAAGAACAATTTCTTTCGCCTCCATCGGTCCGGTACCGGCTTGTATAGTGAAATGATGTAAATGAAAAAATTCGTTGTAAATAATAATAAGTAACAAAATGTATACTCGTCAAAATTGAAAGAAAGGATGTTATCGCATAAAAATGTAATCGTGTCACTAATAATAAAATATTTCATTGATACTAGAAGAATGTCACTTAATTATTGTTATTATTATTATAATAATAATAATCATAATAATAAATAATAATTTATAAAAAAATGCCCTGAACATGTTCGTGGAAGTTCTGCTGTCGATCATAGTCATGGGCTATTTCCAAGCCGAGGATCGTATGCTGCCCCCTTGTCGCCGCCAGTTGGCCGTCCGTTATAAATAAATGAAAGAAGTTTAAATAAAAAATTATATCAAATCGGCGAATAAACATTAATTGGCTAACGACACAGTAAAAGTTGTCTCGGTAGATTACCAACGAAATTGTTAGACCTTTAAAAGCGCTTTTTGTCAAGAGGAATCGTCGCGTCACCTGCTGTGCCTTTTTGTCGTGATTTTCTAGAAAGTCACCGCGCACTTTTGTTGTGACATCACTGAATTTTATGATGAGGTTTAATTGTTTATAACTCCCGTAAGACTCTGTCTCTCGTTCAGCGGCGACGTTGATTCTGTTCAGTAGTTGGATGGGTGACCAGTTTCTGCGTTTAAGTCATTTAGCTACCCGTAGTAAAGCTGTAGATCCACTCCGTCACATGACCTTAGATGTTACGAAGGAGAGTGTACAACCAAAAAAAACACACACACACACATTTATTATATATATATATATATATGTCTCAGTGGTTTAGTGGCAAGCATAGCTGACTACGGATCCACCCGACCCGAATTCGATTCTTGGCGATGGCAGGCGGCGTTCAGCTCACACGGCTGTTCATCCTTCCACACAAAGAAATTGGTTAGTAGATGAATAAGTACCCTGAAATGCGTAGTGGTTAAAACGTTGGGATTCTTTCTGATCGGTAGGTCGTCAGATCGACTGCATCGAAGAATTTGTAATTTCTGACCCCCCCCCCCCCTAATGGTGGGTCGTGGTTCAGATTCCACGTTAAGCTGAATCCAAGGTGGGGCAACGAGCTTGACGTTTGTCAAAATGAACAATTCGATCGGAAGCAAAAACCAAGGTTACCACGATATGATATACAGGGTGTCCATAAATGTTTACCCTGAAAACAATATGCTCTCATGTTTTAATGACGAATCTTACATCCGTTCTCTTTTTACAGATGATCTCGTACACGCAGGAGTTTCTGTGCTGGTGTGTTTCGTCTACCGCATTCGCCGCTAGGTGCGCTGTAGTAGCTATTCAGTTAAGATTGCGTCTGTGACAGAGAAGGCACAATGTGTTGTGTGGCTTGCAGAAATAAAATCTCCTGTCAGTGTTCAGCGAAGGTTCAGAATAAAGTATGGAAAGAATCCACCTGATGTGAAGTTAATTAAGTCGTGGATGAAAAAATTCTTGGAAACGTGGAAAAGGGAAAGAGCAGTGGTAGACCATCAGTTTCCGATGGGACGGTGGAAAACATTAAAACTGCTTTCACACGGTCACCAAGGAAATCGGTGAGACAAGCTTCATGCCAACTAAAGATACCGAAGTCTACGGTGCACAAGGTGTTACACAAACGTTTGAAGTTACACGCCTACAAGGTACAAATTGTTCAAGAGCTGAAGTCTGATGACCGTCCAAAACGTGAACAATTCGCTATTGACATTTTGAACAGCATTGACGAGGATAATGACTTCGTGTTACGTGTCTTCTTTTCAGACGAGGCTACGTTTCATCTTAGTGGTAGAGTCAACAGACACAATGTGCGTATTTGGGGATCGGAAAACCCACGTGCCGTAAGGGAGCATATTCGGGGCAGTCCGAAGATCAATGTCTGGTGTGGACTAATGCATGACCAAATAATTGGTCCTTTCTTCTTCGCTAAGAACACTGTTTCCGCAACTGTGTACCTGGATATGCTCACCAATTACGCCATCCCCCAGCTGCAGGACAGGCAGCCAACTGTCATCTTCCAACAAGATGGGGCACCCCCTCATTGGGCGCATGTTGTTCGTGAAACTCTCGACGCAACATTTGCAAATCGATGGATTGGCAGGGACGGGCCAATCCCATGGCCCCCAAGATCACCAGACATTACTCGCTGGATTTCTTTCTATGGGGGTCATGTTAAAGATTTGGTTTATGCAACAGTTGTTCCAGATATCAGGACATTGCGAGAACGCATTACGGATGCAATTGCAACAGTTAACCCACAAATGTTGGAAAATGTGTGGCGTGAGTGTGAAATACCGTTTAGACATTTTACGTGCCACTATGGGTGCACATGTTATAATGTTTCAGACCAACAAAGACCCTAGGATCCACTCATGGCTGGTCTACCTAACTGTGTTCGTAATCGTGTATTGTGTATGTCCTCCGTGGTAGCGGAGGGGACCTACAATTTTACGTGGGTTCCGAACCACAAGAACATAAGAAATTTATGTAAAAACCGCCGGTAAATTGGCAACGACCAATTTTTACGAAACTAAATAATTATCAATTTAAAACCAATTAATTATCGATTTAAAACTAAAGATAGAATCTCTGGATCCAGAGGATCTAGTCATAATAGACTACTATCCACAAATATGTTACACTCTATATCTATTTATAACGGACATGCAAATATATCAGATCCAAAGAATCTAGTCAATTTCATTACGGTATCCATCAAGTCACGGTCCATATCGATTGCGGACCAAGTCAAAATTTACAATCATATACATTACAATATATACATTACGAGAAAAAGTGTAGGTGTGGCTGTAAAGACTGTACAGTAATGTAGAAATGTGTGCACCCATTTTGGGTCTCCCATTTAAAGGTGTTTGTGGGGCAAGTGAAGATCATGAGTTTTTCAATACCTCACAGTACTATGGGGGGCACCGCTCGGCAGAGGAATCTCTTTAAATGGGGTGTTTAAGGACAGAGAGTATCCCCTAACCCAAGACGCTGCCTCCCTATATCCCACAACACTTGTGTTGAGCTGTGGGATCTATCCCCAGAAAGCCTTAATTTTACTACCTTAAACTATACCCTTTCTATCAACATATGCGTCTAATCGATTTTTAAACATGTTTATAGACGTGCTACTAATTACTTCTACCGGCAAACTATTCCAGCTATTTACTATTCTATGCGTAAAAAAGTTTTTCGCAACTGCTGTCCCGAACCTTCTACTTGTCAACTTACACCCGTTATTTCTAGTCCTATTATATTGAGATATTTCGAAAAAGCTATCTCTATCTACGTTATCGAACCCATTCATAATTTTGAAAACCTGGATTAGATCACCCCTTAACCTCCTAGTCTCGAGTGTTGTCAATTTTAACTCCTTAAGCCTATCCTCGTACGACTTTGACCTAAGCGACGGAATCATCTTAGTTGCTCGTCTTTGAACTCTCTCGATTTTGTCTATATCTTTGCGCATATGCGGATTCCAAAATTGGACCGCGTACTCCAAATGGGGTCTAACTAATGATTTATAAAGTGGAACTATAATATCGCGCGATTTGTACTCAAAATTTCGAGCTATAAAACCTAACACTTTGTTCGCCTTATTGACCGCTGCTGTACTTTGTTTCGCTACTTTTAAATCACCCGTGACTATAACTCCTAAATCTTTTTCCTGCTCTACGCTTGTTAAATCTTTCCCTGACATACTATACGCAAAATTACCGTTACGCGAACCTATATGCAAAATTTTGCACTTATCAACGTTAAATCTCATTTGCCATGTGACTGACCAATCAACGATTTTATTCAGATCTTCCTGAATTTTACCTCTATCTTCGTCATTAATCGCCCTACCACCCAGCTTCGTGTCATCCGCAAACTTTGAAACTGTACTGACTAGGCCGACATCTAAATCGTTAATATAATAAGAAAAAGCAAGGGGCCCAATACAGAACCCTGAGGAACGCCACTCGCTACATTAGCCCAACACGACTCCGCTCCATCAACGACCACCCTCTGTTTCCTGCCTCGCAACCACTCTTCTAGCCAATTTATTACTACACCCCTGATTCCATGAGCCTTAGTTTTTTCAATGAGTCTTTTGTGCGGCACGGTGTCAAACGCTTTTTGAAAATCTAAATACACTACATCAACCGCCCGATGTCTATCGTAAACGTCAACGACGCTTTGGAAAAATTCTAAAAGATTAGTTAAGCAAGATTTGTTTCGCCTAAATCCGTGCTGCGTATTTCTAACTAGCTTATGGAATTCTAAGTGTTCGACTATACGATCCCTAATTATTGATTCCAGTAGCTTACCTACAACAGACTTTAAACTGATTGGTCTATAATTTCCCGCCGCACCTTTATCGCCTTTCTTAAAGATAGGTGTTACGTTTGCTAACTTGAAATTATCTAGTACGCACCCCTCAGAAATAGACGCATTAAAAATCTTTGTTAGCGGCACAACAATGCTATCTTTTAATTCTTTTAGTTGTATGGGATATATGGAATCCGGCCCCGGTGATTTACGCGTTTTCATTTTATCAATATAGCGCGTTACCTCCCCTTCACTAACCACTATATTATCCAAAATATTACCATTATCAAACGGTATTATGTCCGTGACCGTAGGGATATTTGTTACATCTTCTATAGTAAAAACTGACGTAAAAAATTCGTTTAGCAAGGTAGCCATTTCCTTGTTTTCAGAAACTAGATCTCCGTTTAGATTTTTCAAAGGCCCCAAGACGCTTTTTACTGGATTTCTATTACTGACGTATTGAAAGAATCGCTTGGGGTTTTCTTTACCGTCACGAGCTATGGAGATTTCAAATTCGCGCTTGGACTTTTTTATTACACTTTTCGCTTCACGCCTTAGAGATATGTAGTTGTTTCGTAACCACAAATTGTCTTTATCGCACTTATGTAGCCTATAAGCCCTATCTCTACTCTTTATAATGTCTCCTACTCTAGAAGTAAACCACAAGGGCTTGTTGTTTACTTTCGCACGCTTAATTTTGTACGGTACATGTGGTACATGTGGAAGCTTAAGTTCACTAACTATGTATCAAAACTTTGTATGTTTATCTACTTATGATTAAAACTGTGTTTGAATACGAGTGTTTATTTAAAAGTTATAGCATGCTTTAATCAGGGTAATCATTTATGGACACCCTGTATATGTATATTAGTGGTGGACCGGATATCCGCATCATTTTTAACATCCAAATCCCCACTTCTGACTGCGGATATTACCTCTAATAAATTATGCAATTTACAATTAAATTAGCTTATAAAGTAGATTATAATGCCCAGTCATGCACATTTCATGTAAAGTATTAATTAGTATGAACAAACAAATATATAAACCTCAAAATATAAATACCTGGTAACACAGAAAATTGAATGAAACTTTTCATTCAATTTTCTCTGGCTGAAACTCTCGAGAAAGTTATTATTTTTATCATAATGAAAATATTAATTTTAATTCTTATGCATTGCCTGCCATAATAGTAATATCACGAAATTTGAAAATTTGTCATATATTCATAATTCTATATTATATTGATAGATTAACTAAATATCCGCATCCGCGGATATTGAAATTAAAGATCCGCATCCGCGGATGTTGAAGAACTGACATCCGGTCCACCACAATGTAAATAGTATATAGTGGCGCTCAAGTGTTCGTAGAGAGAAATTTCGGTTCTATTCATCCTTATCTTTTGTACCATGCATAGGATAGTTATGGAAAGTTTATCCTTCGTTTGGAAAAATTTAACAAATAAAAAAAATTAGTTCACCTCCAACATACACTGTAAAATATCAAAAGATTTGAGTTAAAATCCAAAAGTTTCGTACATTTATTTAAAAAATTATTTAAATACTTTGTGTGGCCTCCTTATGCTTGAAGAATTTTTAAAATTTCTTAGTAGTTGGCCGTTCATTAATTAGAGACTTGGCAATTCTGAAATCTAAAATTTTTCTTGTGAATCTTAATGGAAAATGGATGACTGTACAAGCCATTAGTAAGCAATGGATCGTCGTGGTAAAGAGCTGCCTACAGATCTGAAGAGATTGTTATTGCTACGCACCAGTATGGAAAATGTTATAGGAAGATAAGAGAAGAACGAATTTCATTTACGACGGTTGCTGTAGTTATAAAGAAATGGAAAAACTTTAGATCAATCAAAACTCCATCAAGGTGTGGACGACCTTGCAAGATTTCAGAACGCACAATTAGATGGATAGAAAGAATCGCTGCTGCTAATCCACGAGTGACTGCAGGTGATATTTGCCAAACATTAAGACTGTCTAAGATCAATGTCCACCCCTGTACTTTACGAGATACATTGTGAAAGAATGGTTTGCATGGATGAGTTGCACGAAAGAAACCTGCGCTAAGAGAAGCGCTCAAAGACACTCGTTTAAAGTACGCCAACGATTATCAAAATAATGGATTGCATTCTAGAAGAAAGTTCTATGGACAGACGAGACCAAAATTGAATTATTCGTGAACAACAAACAACGGTATGTTTGGCGAAAGTCAAATACTGCATTCAAGGAAAGAAACGCACGTACTTCCTACGGTTAAACATGGTGGTGGTAGTTTGCTTACTCGGGGATGCTTTAGTTCTTCTGGTCCAAGAAAGCTTATCATCAGTGGAATCTTGAATTCGAAATATATCAAGAAATTTTAGAGGGAAATGTATTGTCTTCAGTTCCGGAGTTGCGACTGGGTTACAGTTGAGAGCTGCAACAAGATAATGATCCAGACCCTAAAAGTAAGAGCTCCATGAAATGGACTCAACAAAAGAATTTCGAGCTTCTCGAGTGGCCCAGTTAAAACCCTTCGACTACGAATGAATTGCAACAATTTTCTTTAGAAAAATGGGCTAAAATTTCTATTGAGAGATGTGGAAAATACTAAAAACAATTATTGAAGTCATTCAAGCAAAAGGTAGACACACAAAGTATTAAATATTTTGTAAATAAATATACAAAACAGTGCGCCTTCAGGGGGCTTTATAAACGCATTTCATCAAAACAGTTTCTCCTTGATCTGGCACTTATGTATGATGTATTATTTGAACTATCTCTTTCTGAGTCCTTACAGAAAAGGGATATTACTATAGTTTATGCAGACAAGTTATTTCGTCGCAGCATACGATTTTTAGAAGCATTGAAGGAACGCAAGGGTAACAAAGTCTTAGAAGCAGAGAATGCCATTAAGGAAATGAAATTTGGATCAGTGACACTGACAGATAACAAGAAGATTGTTTCAATCAATCATGGTCAGTTTTTAACCAGTATCATAAACAATATGAAACAACGGTTATTCACACCAACTTCTTCCCATGAATCAACTAAGTCACGACCAGACACTTCTAACTCCATTCCAAACATAATTTCTGAGCTGGGTACCTTAGAAGTCGATGAGTGGCCAGCAGAGGTAAATCCAGGCTTTGGAGAAAATAAAATAGCGTCCCTTTGCAAACGTTTTAGATTGCCATTTTCAAAAACAATCACAGCATACAGAGACTTTCTAGACAACTGTGGGCGACATATTCCGCCAGATCTGAAGCCTTTAATCGGATGTTCAAAAGTAATCCCATGCAGGTCTTCTGAATGCGAACGAGGCTTTAGCAGCATGAACCTTATCGTGACGGAAACGAGGTCTCGGCTGTTAATCAACCATGTGAGAAATCTCGTGTTCAGGAAACTTCACGGTCCTCCGATTCAAACCTGGAAACCAGACGACTATGTACACAAATGGCTTAGGTGTCATCGTTAGCAGCTGATACACAAACAAGAGTAGCCAAGTCCAAGGAACTCAGTGTGGACCCAGTTTGGAAATTCTGTTAATCATTTCTCCAGGAGTGCAAAAGTTCAAGGTGAGCCGAAATAAATTACTTTTAAATTATATTTAATAAATTGTATTGTTTTGAGACTGTGGAATCATGATAAGCTACACATCACCATTATTTACATTATTATGGGTACAATTATGCACGTATATGATTTGTTATCCACAAAAATGTCAGTTGGTAAACAAGTTGAAAAGGGCTGGGAACAAACCTCTAGTCTAAACATTCACCATCCAAATTACGATACAAACCTACTATTGTGTTGCCTACTCCATCCGTGTGTGGTGCAAGTGGTGTTAGCCTATTGAATAGCCTACATCTGGTTTAAACAGTCACCACGGCGTACCAGTTGTTAACTTTTTTTAGTTAATCATTCCAGTTGTTAGCTATTTTTATTGATCGTACTGGATGTTATATATATCTAATGACACTGGAAATATTGCATCTTCATCCTTGGAATATATCCTAATATCCAGTGCATATGGCCTCAAAACATCCCTGAAATTGGTCAGATTTCAAAAACTTTTCCGGGGGGCTTACAGCGCCCCCGAACTCCCAGCTGTATGGGCTCGCTGCGCTCGCCATTGTCCCCCCCCGCATTTGAGTAACACTTTCAAAATGCGTTCCCTCACTTTATTTAGCACTACACCACTGCGCACAGAATCTGTAAAATATATTCACTCGTTTAGTTTCGTGTATTCGTATGCTCCGTAAGTATTACTTTTTAATATACTGCTTATTTCATGTTACTGCAGAGCATTTTTTTAAGCTTTTCCCACTGGGCGACAAAAGCAGATCGGGAAGTGGGGGGTAGGATTAAGGCAGGGGTGTGCTGCCAATTTCTTAACAACCGGTTCTGATACAGATAGGAGTGTAAATTAGCGAGCGCCAGTGGCGCGAATCGTTAAGCTAGGGGGGTCTGGGATGAGCGGTAACTCCCCCAGCGGGGTCCGGGGCGGAGCTCCGGAAGCCAACGCATTTTAGCTTTGGTTAATATGTTTTAAATGACATGGGCTCGACCTGTAAATCAAAATAACTTTTTATGGGGTAGTTTTAGTCACTTTATTCAAATTTGTCACTCATTTTTTGTGCAAATGCATATTAATGGTGAAAATTATGATACTAATAATAATATATATATATATATATATATATATATATATATATATATATATATATATATATATATATATATAAATACACTCTTTTGGTTCGACGAGTATAATTTTGTGCTATTTGTACAGGGAAATAGTGATGACGTCATTTTCTATGCGCCGTTCCCGTCTTTCAGTCCGAACATAGCAGATCAGTTTTGTATGCTGCTGTTGTGCGAAGGGTGTGAGTTGTCCTATCTTACGGCAAGTGAACGTTTTGGTCTATTAGGCCTTATATCTTTCCTTAAAATACATTTTTATAGTCTATTTTGGTGTGTTTTGTTCAAATATAACCTTCATTTCTTGTGCAAATGTAAAGAAATAAGAATTTGTTTACATTATTTCGGAGTCATATTTCGTCATATCAGGAACGAACTTTAGGTTATTAGCGTTAGGTTTAGTTAGGTTAGGTTTAGTTAGTTTTCATAATTTTTGGTTAATATATTGCTATTCACATGACCAGAAATGAAGAAATACGACTCCGAAGTGATGTACAAATGATCATATTGCTTTCCATTTGCATAGGAAATGAAGGTTATATTTGAACAGAGCACACCAAAAATACACTAGAAAAATGTATTTTTTATTTTAACTTCAGGCCATGTCATTTGCGACATAATTACCTTTAGCTTTTCCAAACAGCATTTTGTAACATTTTGGCAGAAATTATTTAACATATTCTTTATACTCACTAATGACATAATTATCTAAAAATAAACTAATTTTTCATCGAAAAATAAATATTGAAATGACCATTGTTGTGCTATATTTTTCTATAAAATCCTGGAAAAATTAAAAAAAATTAGATATAAATAAATTTCTACTGACTTAAATATTTGTTAAAAACAAACAAACGGTTCGGTGATCTAATCAAAATTTGACAACCGGTTCGGGCGAACAGGACCGAACCGGTTCAAGCTATGCCAAAATGTCACTATGCCAAAAGTGTTCAGGATTATCTAAATGGACGTTTTCCAAATCGCTGGATCGGACGCGGAAGCAACAGACCTTGGCCAGCGAGATCACCAGATTTAACCCCTTTAGATTTTTTTGCATGGGGCTTTATCAAATCGCACGTCTATCAGACGAAGATTACGAGTCTTGAAAACTTACGTACACGTATACGAACTGCTGCAGATAGCATAACCCCGCAAATGCTCCAGAATGTGTTTAGAAATGCTGCGGAACGACTTGAGCTGTGCAGGGATACTGATGGGCGTCACGTCGAATCCTACTCTTAATTATTTAATAAATGTTACCACTTTATCATTTTATGATTGAATTCCATATAATTTCCAAGTGCTTCACAAAAATAGATCCTGACTTTATGTACACCCTGTATATAAATATTCAATGTAAATTTCATATTTACATTTAGGATAAACAGTTCTAATTGTGGCATATTTGCATGTATTATATGTATTTATATGGCTTCCAAGACAACTCTCAAGACAATTCTATTTTCACAAATTTTGAAAATTCCTTGTCGCGTAGTACCCTAAAATTTCATTTACTGGGCGACAAATTTTCTTCACTGGGTGACATTCATGTCGCCGACTCACTAGGTTAAAAAATGCTGTGTTATTGGTGACCATAATACACCATAAAATATATCAAATCTTGAAGTAAATCTAAATTATTTGTTATATAATATAGTTACCCTTTGAAAAATGTTTTCTTTGGATTGATATTGTATTTGGAAGGATAACTCTACATTCTTTTAAAGTATTTAACTTTTCTGTAGAGGGTCATTACAAAGCCCGTGTGCAACTTTAAACTTTATAAACTTTTGATGTACACGTGATAGAAGCAAACTGTAAAGGGTATATGAAAGAATAATTATTCAAGTTCTTAACGCGCTGCATCCCAAATTTCTAAGTCTCAACATAACCTCTATCTTTCGCGATACATCGCTCAATCCGATTTTGCAATTATTTTGAGAACATCCTCCAGTGGCTGTTGAGTGATTTCATGAATTCACCCACAGAATGTGGTTTTGATGAGTAAACAACATTTTTAGGATCACTTAGGTTTTCAATATTCAGTAAGATACACTATAATTCATATACATATATATACGGGTGTCCGAGAATTATCTGTACAATTTTTGGCTGTTATTAAAAGTCAACCATGAAGTGTAGAAATTCCAGTGTTGTCCCATTTTACAGAGAATCTCATTATGTTTTTTCTGATACCAAGTTTTGACAAGTTTTTTAGAAATTCCAGTGTGTACGAACATTATCTGTACAATTTCATCTTTTAATAAAATTCTTGATAACACACGTAAAATTCTTAAACAAGATTATTTAGAATCTGTATTTTCAAAAGTTTCTTTTATTAAAGTAACGTTGTTACAAACATTCGATATGTGCACCATTAGTGATTCGCAAAACATCCAATCGATACTCCAAATGATGCCATGTACGCTGCAGCATATCCACATCAATTCGCTCAATAGCAGCTGTGATTCTTGCTTTTAAATCATCAATGTCTGTCACCCGCGTACATTTCTAAAAAACTTGTCAAAACGTGGTATCAGAAAAAACGTAATGAGATTCTGTGTAAAATGGGACAACACTGGAATTTCTACACTTCATGGTTAACTTTTAATAACAGCCAAAAATTGTACAGATAATTCTCGGACACCCGGTACGTATATCCAGTCTAGTATGGATTCCATGTTGTTTTAGGGGTGTTGAAGTATACGGTAATAAAAGCGTGAATTGATTAAGACATTTGCAGTCACTAGCGGCGTTAATGCCCTACAACCCCTGCAATTGCAGGGGACCCCGAAGCAACGAGGGGCTCTACGTGCCTGATTGTGGACAATTTGGATAATTTTTCACGTCGGGGCCCCATACACGACCTTGGTCTGGGATGTGAACCAGGAAGTTGCAGTGCGTAAGAACACATTTTCTGGAAGTTAGTGCTTTTTTTCATACTTTTTTCTCGGATTTACATTGAGTGGTATCCTTAGGGTATTGTGGTATAATTTCAGTTGAAGATATATAAAGAGCTAAAACAAACTACCTATTTTCGTTTGTGAATTTGTGTTGGGAAGGGGAGTGCTCCGAAAATGACTAACACAACCCCTGTTTACATTGTACTATTTGGTACTATTTCTGTGTATGATGGACTTAAAAATTTTGTGCGTACAAAATTTTGTTGCCTTCTCCAACATCTTTGGTATCTCTAAAGGAATTTTTAACCAAACTTTGGCAAAATCTTGACTGTGCTGTAGTACACAAATTTCACTGCTTCTATACCACCACATATCATAGTCCTTGGCCACTCCCGTGAAGAAAAACAAAAAACCTACTCTGTATAAATTAAGTGGTTTCCTTTTTGAATTTGTCTGCATCTTAAGTGTATACCCTGTGCTTAATAAATTTGTTTGTTACATAGGCCATCACTTTATCCCTTGAGTTCTGTATTTGCTGTTTGAAAGTAACTCTATACGAACAAACTGAAATATGTTCTGATTTCATTCGAATAAGGAGTATGTATGAGAAACTTTCGGGGTTAACGAAAATAATAATAATTATTATTATTGAGGTTGTGCTCGCGTGTTCGGCTCGATTTTTGGCTGGTTTTGCATTTATGTAGTTTTATTCAAATTTTGTAAAGAAACCAAAAAGACACATTCCAATTCTTTATTGGTTTTGTTTTGTCTTTTTATTCATTTAGTTGTATCCAAATTGAACTAAGATTTTAGCTAGAACTAGATCTTTCTCTCTTGATTCGTCCAGTTTAAACACCCACCGCGATGAGTTGGATGAAAAAAAATTTCTAATACTGTACTTAATTGACTCTGGGTGAAAAAAATGAGGTAAGAGCCCGTTCGCAGAAATGGGAAACTAGAGATTTCGATGCAAATTAGAGATTTTTAGGTACAAAGTAAAAAATCCCGGTGTAAAGTTTCTTCTTTTAAAAATGTCGTTACAAAAAGTTTTAACTTGTTTTATATTTAAACAGAATGTTAGTGTAGAATTTTAAATTCAGGTGAAAGATTTTCTAAGTTCATAATACGGGAGAAATCTCGGTGTACTCGTTTCTGAATCTTTGGTGGTGTTTATCAAATTCTACAAATGAAGTAACGAGGAACCGTTAAAAGTAAGCCCGTTTCACAGTTTTGGAATGTCCTGATGTGTAATACATAAAAGGTATACATAAAAGTTGATGAATTTCGCTACTTAGCATGTTAACGATGAAACCCCAATTTTGCACAAGGTTTATTTATTGGTTTGGTACGCAAAAGGATCGCTACATTAATACAAATAAGATGAATAATAAATTTTTATAGTTTCAACAATTTGAAAGTTGTTTCAGTTTTAGAAATAGGACAAATGCTCGCAATTGTGTAATTTAAAAAAATATAAAGAAAAATAAACAGCTTTTACACAACAAAACAATATAAAACTTAAGAGCAACCTTGAGTACAACAATATCAGACATGCATTCCTAAGAAAATGGAACTTTTAACTGTATAGGCTACCTTGATGTCCCCCAGAAATGCCTCCGTAGCCAGAACTTCCTCCAAATCCTGAACCTCCTCCGAATCCTGAACCTCCTCCGAACCCTTCTATCACCTGTCCTTGTTGAGTGTTAGCGGATGCAAGCGCGCTCTGGATGTCAATCCCGCCTGGAAGCTGAATATTTTCTCCTTCGTTGTAATTGACGTAAAACACTTCTGGTGTCTGGGAGTTCGAAGGTACTTCTATCACCTCTTGTCCTTTCACTTCTTCAGCTTCGTTAAGCACGTACACCAAAGTCTTTTGTTGAGGAGGGGGAACGACAATAGGATCCTGGTCTTCAAGTCGGGCGGGCGTTTTTACAAACACTAAATTGAAGTTAATTTTAGGGTCAGGAACGTATGGAGGAGGGGCATAAACTGGTGTTTGTTCAGGAGCTTCATAAAGGTAAACACTCTTTTTGACAGTCGGTTGGACGCATCTTCCATCCACGTGAAGGATCTCATTTGGTCCGCAACTTTGTCCTCCGCCATACCCACTCTGACCTCCTCCAGAATGTGAAGCGGGAGCGCCATACCCTTGAGGAAGAGCGAAAGCAGACACAGCGAGGGAGCAAATTATCTGTAGAAAAGTAAAAGACTGGATAATTAGCGTGAACATTCCAAAGGTAAATCGTTATTGATGCCAAAGGGCCAAAGAATACCATTTATCTTTATCAGTTTGGTATTGTTGAGAGAGAGAGAGAGAGAGTGAGTGAGAGTGAGTGAGTGAGTGAGAGTGATTTCTCTCTCTCTCATTTTATCCCTTTATTGAATCAGTTTATCGATGATATGTTTGGTGATATTGTTCCAGCTTTGTTGTATAATTTCTCACAGGTTAGTACGGTTATAAGGTTTGACCTTTTTCTTTTCAGATGTGAATAATGTCCATGAATGCTTAATTGGGTTCAGATCAGGTGACTGTGGAGGCTATTCCATAATGGTCAGCACATTCTGTCCTTTATCCTTCAGATAATTCATGCAAAGTTTGGAATTATTTTTAGATCTTTATCTTGTCGGAAAATGAAGTTTTGATACATTAGCCTTCATCACTTGGTATGACATGGTGAATTAAGATGGCATACTTTGTTCTTTCTTCATCGTATCATTGACGTTTAAAATGTCTCGAGTACCATACCCATTGAAGGTTTTATACACTGCAGGGTAAATTTTCCATAGTAGAAGCGCCTTCCTTAGTACCTTGTGTGTACCAAACAAATCCATTTTGGACACATTGGTAATTATATAATCATAGATCTTTGAGTCTTCAACAGTAATATGTCGGCTCACTGCAGTCGCTTTTTTATGTTCCTTTCCGTTGGAACGTTTTTATATTGTAATTAACCAAAAAAGCATAAAACTGTCAGAATCACAAGTTTACTTTTCACATCATACTTATAAATCACGAGATTTTATTTTCTGGTAAATCAGTTAATAAATTTGCTTAAAAATGAAGTTAATCTGTAATAAAGTAAATATAGAGTTACCGCTTTGCTAAGAATGAATTAATTCCATGTTTGTCTAAACGATTTGAGTCTATAAAATCTGAACCTACAGAAATATGAGGTATTTACTCACCAAAAGATGCATTGTGGAGTCTGTATGAGGAACTGCGATGCAAGAGATCAGCCGTCGGTGCTTATATAGGCGATGTAGCACGATGTCTTCTTCTGAGGATCCGGACGAGAGAACTTATTATTATTAGGGCGGAAAGGAGGTGGGATGTGGCTCTGAGCGAGAGATGAAACGGAAATTCTGGCACTGTGATAAAAAGAGAGAAAGTACGAAGGAAAAAAGGAATAATTTATAATACGGCGTTTATATTATCATTATTATTAGTAATATTAGTATTTTCGGTGTATCGAAAAACCAATTTGGATCAAGTGCTCAAACGTCCCGTGGATTTATTCATAGTCTTCCTATATGATTCATGTACGACAATTTAGGGTGGATCACTTTTTTTTAAAAATTATAGCTGGTCAAAGTTTTTCCCATGATTTGGTTCAGTGGAAGTACACTGACACCATTTTTACCAAAATCGATCAATATTTAGGGGTCGCGCATCGACCTTGAAAATTTCAATTTTGGAAATTTGGCCAAATTGACAATTTTTTACTGAATAAAGATAAATCATCAAATGACCATATTTTCTGAATCCTCTCAGTGAAAGAAATCCTCTCAGATACTTACCAAGTTGATCGGACAAGTGGTTTAGAAGTTACACTCACCTAGAAATAACATTAAAATTTAAAATACCGTATTTGTCCCCCGTTATGGACGTAATCATAGCATCAGTAGCTGGCGCATCCTAAAATCCCAATTACACACACACGCTATGTCTATGACCAATATTTTTACTAATCACAGTTTGCTTTTTACAGATCAACTGTGTCAATTGATTCTTGTTTGATAAGTCTAGACTTTAGTACAATGGATAAACTGTTAACAACCAGGAGTGGGAAGACTCTGAAAGTTACTTATTCTGGAAAAGAGAAAGCAGCAACAACAGCACCACCTTCTCTAAGGTCAGCCACGGACGTCTTCTTAATTGGTCAGCCATCTTCCTCGATCGGTGGTGCCAAATTGCCAACCACCCATCAAGTTCTCCAGTACTTCTTCTATGCCAAGCAGGAAACTACTGACAGGAAGGCCGCCGTAAAAGACACGGTGGCCAATGTTCTGGCATTTTGGAACATGGCACGTATAAAGACGATCACGAGGCGTAACTGCGAAAGAAAACTGGAGTTACTGTGGGAAGAGTGGCGCTCGCTGCAGAAGAGCAAGATGAGAGACAGTGACGCGGGAAAAGGCAGGGAGAAGTTTTCAGAAAATCTGAACAAGCTCTGGGACATCGGAGCTCCCGATGCTATTGAAGAGATACAGAAAAGTCGACTGCTCTCAGACAACAACAAACAAGAAGATATTAAATTTTATGAGGATCAACGGGGCCTGCGCCAGGCAACAATGAGTGGGAATGATAAAGTGTTCGTTGTCAAGAGAAAACGGCAACTCTCAAGACAACAATCTCGTGATGAGCCAGGCACCTCAAAAACGAAATTAGGAACCGAAGCTGAGAGCGACGATGAATCTATAGAAAGCAGATCATCGAGCAACTCCGAATCACAGCTAGAACCACCATACCGACAGCCGAGAGAATCAACTGTATCAATCAGCCTTCCTCACCGCATCCTCAATGCACCGGCTGTTATTGAAGTGGCTGATCGCTTCCGGATGTCCAATAATCAGGTGTGTATATATCAGTAATGATCTTTCCTTGACAAAGATATAATAGACGTAACGACGGAAAATTTAGTGATTATTTTGTCACATAAAAACCATACGCATCCTTGTCAATTTCCTTTCAATTTCGCACATAGGTGGCAAGTGTCGTGGCGGCAGTCCTACGTTCGGCAGATCCGCCCGCAGACCTGGACAAATTCAGTATCTCGAAGGACACGTCTCGCCGTGGAAGAGTGGCACATCGTTGTGAAGTGTCGACAGCTGTGCAGAAATCCTTCGTATCTCCGAGGCATGCTGTCGTCCACTGGGACGGTAAAGTAATCAAGGTCAGTTTTGCCCTCACCGTGGACGACAGTGAATTAACATGTTGTGACGACAGTGGATTGACATATTCCAGTGGACGATAATGGATTGGCATGTATGACATACGTTTCAGGACTCTCTTGGATCATTGGAGCACCGCCAGGCGATTCTCATCTCCGGAGCTCCCCAATGCACAGAAGGAAAGTTGCTGGCCGTTCCGACTGTTGCTGACGGCACCGGTCTGTCCCAGGCCCAGGCGACCTTTCGTGCTCTCAAAGACTGGGGATGCGAGAACAACGTGATTGGACTGTGCTTCGACACAACTTCCTCCAATACGGGGAGGGTGCAGGGTGCGGTGGTCCGGCTGGAGAACATGCTTGGTAAACCGCTCTTCCAGCTGGGCTGTCGCCATCACGTTATGGAGCTCATCGTGGGGGCAGTGGTCATCACCGCGTTTGGAAGAACCACAGCACCAACTGAACCTTTGTTCCAGTATCTGAGGAGAAGGTGAATTTCAAGTCTAAGGCGCATTTGTTTTCTCCAATGATTTTTTGCCTTCAGAGCAATTGAGATATCAGCGTCCTTCTACTAATGATGTTAATAGCAGTCGAAAAGGGAAACTTCAGTCGTTTTCATGCAATATTTTCATAACTCCCCTTTCAGGTGGGACAAGCTCGACCTCTCGACTTATCGCGAGCTGGAGATCGAGCATTTGGCGGAGGTGACGTGGCTGATGGAGCTCCGAGATGAGGCAGTCAAGTTCCTCGGCACCGCTTCTGGTCTTGTCAGAGAAGACTACCGAGAAGTGGCGGAGATTACACTCCTGGTACTCGGGGCCCAGCCACGTCGTGGCACACACTTCATGCGCCCAGGAGCCTACCATCATGCGAGGTGGATGGCCAAGGTTGGTATTTTGAATTAGAAGTTAAATATTGTATTGCCTTCTGCAAACAGCCATTTGAAGTCCCTACCAGAAAAAAATAAGATAAATAATTTACCATTAAACAAACTTATATGGAGTGGTATCGGTATTTATACATCACAGTGCGTATTCGTTTCAGATCATCTACTACACGAAGCTCCTGATGTTCAGCGGTCAGCTGGAGTTCGACGACGAGCTGGTACAGAAACTTCAGAGAGTGGTACTATTTACTGCACTCCTCTACGCACCTGCCTGGCTGGCGGCTCCTGTCGCAGCTGATGCCCCGCTGAATGACCTTGTGTTGTACCAGCGTCTTCTGCAGTACAGGGCTGTGGATCGCGAGATTGCAGAGGCTTCACTGGCAGTGATCAGGCGGCACTTGTGGTATCTGAGGCCTCAGACCGTCGTTTTCGCCCCTGCAGTGACAAAGTGGAAGACACTGTGAAGCACGAGATGGCAAAGAAGCTGTGCCGCCTCGCTGTGCCCGAGGACTTCACGTATGACAACGTCTCGGTTGATGACACGACGCGCCTTCCGGACCTGATCGATGAGTCATCGTGGTTCGTGTTCACAGGCCTGCAGGTGTGCGCGTCTACGTGGCTCACTCTGCCGGTGAATAAGTGGGATCAAGATAAGAACTACTGTGATCTGAAGAATGTCATCTCGCATCTGAAAGTTACCAACGACGTGGCAGAGAGAGGGATAAAACTGATAGAAGATTACGCGAACACTGTCACAAAAGACGAGTCACAGCTGCAGGGTCTTCTTCAGCTCGTGGAAAAGAGCCGGAAAGAACTCGGTGACTTCAAGAAGTCGTCACTTGCCAAGATGACGTAGCGCAGAGGGAAAGGGAGTTAGCAGAGAGAGTACATGGCGCACGCCTTAAGATGACGTGTGTTCTAACCACGATTCATACAGTTTTTGAACCTAGTTAGGGGCACCGGAGTAAGTGCCTTTAGTGATATCGGTAAACCGTTTTAATACAAAATACATTTGATCTTTCCTTATTCGTTTTATCTTATCCTAAAAAGCAGACAATGGCAGACAGCATATGGAGGTACGGGGACAAATACGGTATTTTAAATTTTAATGCTATCTCAAGGTGAGTATAACTTCTAAACCACTTGTCCTATCAACTTGGTAAGTATCTGAGAGGATTTCTTTCACTGAGAGGATTCAGAAAATATGGTCATTTGATGATTTATCTTTATTCAGTAAAAAATTGTCAATTTGGCCAAATTTCCAAAATTGAAATTTTCAAGGTCGATGCGCGACCCCTAAATATTGATCGATTTTGGTAAAAATGGTGTCAGTGTACTTCCACTGAACCAAATCATGGGAAAAACTTTGACCAGCTATAATTTTTAAAAAAAAGTGAAAAGTGATCCACCCTAATTTATTGTACGTATTTCGCGTGAAGGCTTTAGTGAATTTATTTATTGTAACATTCCGCCCTATTATTTCTCTCGTGTTTGTACCATTTATTATAAATCAGGGATAGACAATTTGTGTATGTTTGAGAGCAAATTTCCTTCAAAATAATAATGTGACAAAATGTATATTTCTCAAAATTGAAAAACAAAATGTTACTACTTGATATTGCAAAAACTGTCTTCTATTTTCGGGTCCATCAAGTGTGGAATTATGATATGGGATGCACAAAGACTGCATTTAACGTACACCGAAACAAACAGCACAGTGCTAACAGTCGTATTCATTATGACATCTCGAGGAATGTCATAACCAGTGAGCTTGACCGAGAGATTTACCACTTGTTTGTTGGGAAATGGCGCAACATTTTTGTGCCGTGTTTTTGCTCTTTTCTATGAATGATTTAGTGATGACATCTGCAAGAGTTGTGAAGTACAAAAACTACATCGTTAAAATGTAAACTTTAATTGCCTTTATTAAATTCTATGTTAAAATGGTGAAAGTATATTTTATCTAATTACGGTATTGTGAAACAGAAACTAAAACTCAAAAGAATCGAAGCAAAGACAATGATGTCTTCAGGAAAAGGTTAACTGTGTCAGTTTCATGCAAATTTTAACTTTCTTCAAAGTTAGAGTGTTAATGATATATATGACATCACACACACACACACACACACACACACACACACACACACACACACACACACACACACACACACACCAAATCCCGCAAATGAGGTGGGATGCTGCAGAGAGGTCGATCGCAGATCGATCTTAAACCGTCCTTCAAAACTATTAAAGGTTTGTGTGTAGATATACTGTATATATATATATATATACTATATATATATATATATACAGGGTGTCCGAGAATTATCTGTACAATTTTTGGCTGTTATTAAAAGTCAACCATGAAGTGTAGAAATTCCAGTGTTGTCCCATTTTACAGAGAATCTCATTAAGTTTTTTCTGATACCAAGTTTTGACAAGTTTTTTAGAAATTCCAGTTTGTCCGAAAATTATCTGTACAATTTCATCTTTTAATAAAATTCTTGATAACACACGTAAAATTCTTAATCAAGATTATTTAGAATCTGTATTTTCAAAAGTTTCTTTTATTAAAGTAACGTTGTTACAAACATTCGATATGTGCACCATTAGTGATTCGCAAAACATCCAATCGATAATCCAAATGTTGCCATGTACGCTGCAGCATATCCACATCAATTCGCTCAATAGCAGCTGTGATTCTTGCTTTTAAATCATCAATGTCTGTCACCCGCGTACAAAAAAGAAAAAACTTGTCAAAACTTATTATCAGAAAAAACTTAGTTTCTCTGTAAAATGGGACAACACTGGAATTTCTACACTTCATGGTTGACTTTTAATCATAGCCAAAAATTGTACAGATAATTCTCGGACACCCTGTATATATATATAAATGAAAATGAAAAGGTTTATTAGCAGTCCATATGACAAATATTATTAATACAATGACAGTTCATATACTAAGGATAGAAATTTATACAGTTGATTAGAAATAATACAGTAATATCGAAGTTAAATGGAGTTGCAGACAGACTTTTTCGTACCAAGAATTCCATAATTTAGAGGATAAACGGCAGGACTCATGGATTGCTTGGATAATTAATCGGGTTGGTTTTATATTAAACGTTTTCGAATTAAAATGTTGTGCTATCATTCAGCTTGCATTTATTCAAAGAGCTAAAATTTATTTAATTTCAGTTTTATTTATTATATTTGTATATGTACAGGGAATATACTATACAAATAGATAAGCAACATATCAAAATGAATCGGTAAGAAATTTCTTATACATAGACAGGATATAGAACTGTCATTTGCAAGCATATTATTATTATTATTATTATTATTATTATTATTGCAGAATGTAACTGGTTAGTGGAGTGGAGAGAATGGTGGAGAAGGTTGGAATGGAGGTCGGCGACATAATAGAGATGGTATAGTTTGTAAAATTTGATGAACTTGTTTTTCATTTTCTCTGGAAGCTTTTTGACATGCTAGAATGCTTTTCCTGTTGATCAAGGTTGATTCAGAGGTTCGGTCCAGTGGGGCATAAAAATCTAGTTGCACTGTCTACACTCTAGTGTGTGTGTGTGATTCGTTTTTCTGATAAATATGTGATTTTCTTGTGTTGAAACCGTGTTATGTTTCGGAAGATAATATTTTGTTTTGGATCGTTTCCGGAGCAGTATTACTGATAATTTGATATATATATATATATATATATATATATATATATATATATATATATATATATATTAATATATATATATATGAGAGCATTGTTGGTACTTACGTTTTGCATGTTCGATTTATAAATTTTTCTAATTATCCTTTTTTTTTTTTTGCATGATCACTAATAGCTGAATTAAATATTGTCGTGCACTTCCGTAAGCGCTAATGTAGTAAGGTAGATGTGGGTATACCATCGTGTAGTATGTAGATCTGAGGACTTCTTTTGGGAGTGCCGCACCTGCTCTCGAGATTACGCATGCGACTTTGGCAACAGGTTTGTATCCAAGGTAATTCCCATGAATTTGGTCGATTGCACTCTGATTTTACAGAGATTGAATTTATGTTTAAGATTAAGGGGTGGGGCAATGTTTCCTGTTTTATTACTGTATGAACTCATTTTATATTTAAGGCTAGTGTGTTGGCATTGAGCCATAGATAAATCATTTGCAGTTTATTGTTGAAAGGTGTTCGGAGTGGCAATAAGCCCTTGGTAGAAGTAATTAGCGTGTCATCTGCATACTGGTAACAGAAAGATATAGTGATTGGCGAGAGTTCTTTACGTAATGGAGGAGCAGGATAGGTGGCAGTGTAGTAATGTAGAGGCACTCCATGCGATATGGATCTTGTATGTGAAATATTAGAATTACGTGCAATAAATTGAGACATGTTACTGAAGTATGAACGGAACGACCTTTAAGGTAGTTCCCTCTAGCCGTAATGCCCACGTTTTTAAGAGTATGTCATGAGGTACTGTACTGTGTTAGGGAGGGACCTCAGTCAGATTAAGTAGGATAATTACTGACGTCTTTCTTTCGTTCAGATCACTGTTAAGTTGTAATATAGCAGCTAGCGTCGTTGGTCGTGTGTTTTTGTAGGAAGCCAAATTGCTGTTTGTGTATTTTGTATTTTAGTATAAATTGTGTTGTTTGATTATATATTACTTTCCTGTCTAGTTTACTAATGGTTAGAAGGAGGGAAATGGGTCTGCAGTTTGAGATGAGAGATTTATCACCTGATTTAAAAATAGGACATATTCAGCCTTTTTAGGACAATCTGGGAAGATGCCTTTTTGAATGGAAAGATCAATAAGCTTTGCGAGCTGGAGCACAGTTTGTGAATTATATATCACTAGGCAACAAATTTCAACTTTTTTTTTGTTACAGACACGTGAACTACTGATTCCTACTAAAGCGGTGATGCTGATTTCAGATCTGATATCAAAATTTCTCTATCACGTCCAGATTTTGTGTAACCGAAAACCCCTATTTTTCATTTTTTTTCTCACCCGCTTCTATTACGAAAGCCGTCTAAGCTACTTTTCCATGCCACGTTTTATGTTAAGCATACTTAAATAATTAGTGAATAGGGATGTCTTTCCTCCTTTATTCTGGCTTAAGACAGACAGCGGAATTCCGCTGGCGGAGTTACCACCCCTGCGCCCAACCATCCACCCAAAGCGCGTTAGTATTTTGTTGTTACTACTGAAAGGCAAATTCCTGTTCTTAAGTGAAACTTTGGTGTGTCCTCTTCCTTTGTCGCTTGTAGGATGACGAGCTCTCCTTCTGCAGGAACCAACAATAATCTCCCATCATATTTGGGTTGAAATTACCTTGGTATCTGTTTTCCATAACTGAGATCTGTTGGTGGAAGCGCTCACCATGCTCGTCACTTACAGCCCCAAGGTTGGCCGGGAAGAAGTCAAGATGAGAATGTAAAAAATGAATTTTCAAAGACATTCTGCATCCCATTATTTCATAAGATTTAAGCATGTTTTCTACGAGTTTACGGTGGTTTTCAGCTTTGTGGTTTCCAAGAAAATTTTTGACAACTTCAACGAAAGATGTCCATGCTCCTAGTTCATTCTCATTTAGGTTAGATGGAAACGATGAGTCGTGGATGACACTGCGGATCTGTGGTCCAGTGAAAACTCCAGCTTCTAGCTTAGCATCTGTCAATATTCCTTTGAATTTATCCTTTAAATATTGGAAACCACTACCTTGATGATCCATACCCTTCACGAAATTTTTCATAAGGCCAAGTTTAATGTGAAGTGGTGGAAGATGTACTTTCTGAGGGTCAATAAGTGCTGGGTGTTTCACATTGTATTTACCAACAACATGTTCAGTTCTAGATGGCCAATCATGTTTTTTGTAGTGGTTCTTGTCATCTCTGCTGTTCCATAGACACAAAAAGCACATATGCTTTGTGTAGCCCAACTGTAACCCAAGAAGTAATGATACAACTTTAAGGTCGCCACAAATATTCATGTGTGGTCCTTATATTTGATGAGTCTTAGCAGCAGTTTCATCGATTCATAAGTCTCATTAAGGCCAGTGGCATGTGCTACAGGTATTGAAGGTTTTTCATTGCCGTTGTGCAGTAATACAGCTTTAAGGCTAGCTTTACTAGAGTCAATGAACAGTCTCCATTCTTTTGGATCATAGCGACAGCCAATCCCTTGCATCAGACCACTGATATCGTGGCAGAAACAAACGTTTTCTTCCTGTAAGTAAAATGATGAAAACTGCAAATGGTGATGGCGGAAATGGGAAACTTTGGTGTTTGGTTGGAGAAGATTAAATTCTTGAAGTCTTGAACCAAGCAACTCTGCCTTTTCTTTTGGTAATTCCAAATCGCGCACTAAGTCATTTAACTCCGCTTGACTTAACAAATGTGGGGAAATATTTGCATCTGGAACATATATGCCATCTTTCCCTGTTTCTATATCACTAGCAGAATCTTCAGATGAACTGCTGTCTGTTATCGTTGCTGGTGGAACTGGTGGTGGATTTGTTTCATCATGTGGTACTGGTTTCATTGCTGATTCGCAGTTTGGGTACGTGATCTTTGATTTGTTTTTCTTTGTGAAACCAGCAATCTTTGTCAAACAAAAATAACAATCATTGAAGTGATTTTTCGGCTCACGCCAAACCATGGGGACTGACAACGGCATAGCTTTTCTTTTACCATTCATCCAAGCTATTAACATTGCATTGCACTGTGCACAGCAAATATGTGGTGCCCAGTCCCTCTGTTGGTCTCCTAACTTACAGTCAAAATAACACTTGTAGGCAAGTTTAATCTTTGTTGTTATGTTTCTACGTTGTGGCTTAGGTGTATATTGTCCACAGACAAAGCAGAAGTTGTCTGGGTGATTTACACAAGCACGTCTATTTGATGCCATTTTGAATTACCATACAATATCTGAAAAAACGTAGAAAGTAATTATTACGATGTGCCGTTGCCCGTTACTATGCTCTTGACTCAGTGTTGCCAACTCGGGATAAATTTTATTTATCAAAATTGTTCGAATTTGTATATAGTTGGCAAAAAAAATTGCTTTAACCTTGAAAAGCAAGTTTCATATTACTGGCATTAAGCCGATTAAAACCAAAATCTGGACGTGGTAGAAAATTTTACTAAAAGTGATTTGCATTTTACACAAAATCTAGACGTGATAGAAAAAATCTAATTATAGATTTGAAATCAGCATACCGAAATTAGCTAGGAGCACCTATTTGGTCTTCTGTAACAAAATCTTTGTTGCCTAGTGAATTATCCGTGGTAGTCTACAACACTTTTTTTCGTAATCTGTGATTACAGATATTAGAGTGTGATGTTTGATTAAATCCTTCATGGTCTTTATATAGTTATTTACGCTTCTGTTAGGTGTGGTCTCTATGTTGCCAGTGTTAAGAGTGGTTGTGTCGGAAGATTTATCACTCCTGTTTCGATGCGAGGTTCCATAATACAAAGTGGGTCAATTTTTGTGCATTTGATGGTATTTTTATGTATATTTGGATAACAACACTACCACCTATCTGAAAGGAAAGTGTCAATATAGGCTTCTATGGAAAAGAGATGCTTGTACGGGTCCTGTATGAATGTGTGCGAGTAGAATTACATGAAAATATATATCAAAGTTGTCAATAAGATCATGATGTTTAGCTAGGCTTCTGATGTTAAGGTTTAGACTTGATAAGAGGCTTTCTTCAAACTTTGCGTTGAGGTCGCTGAGAAGTAAATAATGCTAATCTTATGAACAAAATTGTATTTATAAAAGCGTGCGAGCGGCTCATGCTCATGAAGATGGGTACATTTAGGGTTTGGAAAGAACACGGGAGAAAGTGGGTATATGAGAGTATTAAATCATATGAAGAGTAAAATGAAAAATTACACTGAACTGCAATATACACAGTATATGAGAGAAAGAATGTAAATAAATTTTGAAAGGAAAAGAAAAGGTGTGCACCTGACTGTGATATATAAGAGAGGAAGAACAGACTCTTTGGGTACCGTGCGTGTAGAAACAGTTTATTCCATAATTTATTTTAAGATATCACAAATGGAAGTTAGGTTATAAAAGCTCCAAAATAGCTTTTTGAAAATTAAGTTTTCAAGGGTGAAAAGTAAGGTATGGGCAGTCTCTCTCTCTCTCGAAATCTCTCTCTCTATCTCTCTCTATCTCTCTCTATCTATCTATCTATCTATCTCTCCATCCTCCCCCGTTGGAGGGGGCTCAGCCTCCTGCGGAAGTTGCCACCTCGTTGGTGAGGGGCTCTTCAACTCAACGACAGCCCTAGCTGTTCGGGAAACGGGTCGTGCTAGGGGGCGGTCAGAATAGGGAAGGCTCCCTCCGTTCAGTGCTTTTTAATGCTTGGTCGATTAGAAATAAGTTTTGCGAGCTACGGGCGCTCTTAGCATCAGAATACCAGGATATCGTTGCTATCACCGAGTCCTGGATTCATACTGATCGTAGGGACTACGTTGGGGAGTTCGAAATTCTCGGGTATAGAATGTTTCACAAAGACCGCACCCGTGGGGAGGGGGGAGGGGTACTAATATACGTCAGGGACACGTTGAGTCCGGTTGACTGCCAGTTCCGATCGGAACGGGAGCTGCTTGGCGTCGATCTGAACGTGGGAGGGACGAACTATAGGTTAATCTTGGTGTACAGACCTCCGCATCTGCTCCTCGAGGAGGATACAGCCCTGTACACCGAACTCCGTAGCCTGCTAGGGGACAGGGTGTGTGTAGTTTTAGGAGACTTCAACTGTCGCGGCATAAACTGGGAAGACAGGACTGCTGATGCCGAAGAGAGGAGGCTAGTTGACTTTGCTGATGAGAACTTCCTCACTCAGTGGGTGAATGGGCCTACACGAGGCGAAAGCGTTCTAGACTTAGTATTCACGACGAAGACAACCTCATCACTGGCCTCGCCGTTGACGAATCGTTAGGCGGGAGTGATCACGGTCTGATTAGGTTCCGTGTCTGCGTCCCTCGGGTGAAGCGTAGTGACTCTAGAGGCAGTAAGCTCGATCTACGGCGGGCGGACTTTGTTGGCCTCCGAGATAGCGTAGGTGAGAGGGAGTTAGGGGTCGGTGGCGATGTTGAGGAAGTGTGGAGTAAATTTCGGGACGAGTTTATGGTGCTGCAATCTGCTGCCATACCCTCAAAACCGGTCACCCCTGCTTCAACGCAGCCTAAGTGGTTCAGTCGTGACATCTTTTCTGCCATCCGAAATAGGAAAGCTGCATATACGAAGGCGAAGGCCAATCGTTCCCATGAGAATACTCAGGCGTATGTCCGCCTGTGCAGGGAAGTGAAGGCGAAGGTTAGGCTAGCGAAACGTAACGAAGAACTCCGGGTGGCAAGCCTCTGCAAGGGGAACCCTAAAGAGTTCTCCGGTTATGTTAATAGTAGAAAGCCCATTAGAAGCATGATAGGTCCGTTAAAGGACCCCAGCGGTGCTCTGCAGATCTCCGACGCAGACATCGCTAATGTGCTGAATGAGTACTTTGCGGGAGTGTTCACCAGGGAGGATATCCGCGTCAAGCACGAAGGTGCTGGCCGGGATAGTGTTCGGTGTACCGCGACAGTCGTTGCCGATAGAATAGAATAGAAACTGAACGCGTTTAAAGCTCCTGGGCCAGACCAGTTCCTTCCCAGAGTGTTGCGGGAAGTGTGCGACCAGGTGGCTCCCCACCTGGCTACAGTCTTCAAAAAATCGTTGGAGACGGGCCAGGTGACTGGGGTAAGCCAACATGTGACCCCTATCTTTAAGAAAGGGGATCACGAAAGTCCAGAGAACTATCGTTCCATTAGTCTCACTTCGGTTGTAGGTAAATTATTAGAGGGGATAATAGCGGATAGGATCGCTGACCATTTGGACTCCTACAAGCTGCTTGGGGACTCCCAACATGGGTTTAGACGGCATAGGTCGTGTCTCACCAACCTGCTCGAGTTTTTCCACCTTATGTGGAATGAGTATGATGAGAGTAGGGCGATTGATATACTTTATCTCGACTTTCAGAAAGCCTTTGATAAGGTACCTCACCGCCGGCTAATGGCCAAAGTGCGCGCGCTGGGTATCAGTGGGAAAGTAGGTAGGTGGATTGAAAACTTGCTGAAGAATAGGCGGCAGAGGGTTGTTGTAATTAAAGGGGCTAGTTCGGGTTGGGCCTCGGTCACTAGCGGGGTTCCTCAGGGTTCCATTTTGGGGCCACTGTTGTTTATCATTTACATAAATGATATTGACGGTGGCATCGTCAGTAGGATCGCCAAATTCGCTGATGATACCAAGCTTGGGGCCAATGTTGGGACGCCGGAGGCGATCGAGCAACTGCGTGCGGACCTAGGTAGGATAGGAGAGTGGTCCGAAAAATGGCAAATGCCGTTTAACTTGGGCAAAAGCAAGGTGATGCACATTGGCTACGCCAATCCCAAATCGGACTACTCCATGTTGGGGAGTAATATCGAGGCCAGTGATTTGGAAATGGACTTGGGTGTGCTAATTAGCAGCGACCTTAAGTTTACGAAACAGTGCATAGAGGTGGAAAAGAAAGCCCAGAAGTTGTTGGGTTATATCAGGAGGCAATTTCAATTTCGGAACAAGGAGATTGTGCTCTCTCTCTACAATTCCTTGGTTCGGCCGCATCTGGAGTATGCTGTGCAGTTCTGGTCGCCCACCCTCAGGAAAGATATTGAGAGGGTGGAGTGAGTGCAGGCGAGGGCCACAAAGTTAATCCCTTCCGTTAGGCATATGGTCTACAATCGACGCTTACGCGCCCTGAATTTGTTTTCGCTGGAAACTCGGAGGCTGCGCGGTCAACTCATCGAGGTTTTCAAGCTCTTACACGGGTTCAACGATGTCGATTTTAGAAGCATGTTTAGTTTAGATGATAACTCAACTCGCAACAAATGTTGGAAGTTGGATTGCGCTACCTCTAAATGTGCACGAATCGATCCAATTTTTTATTTCCAACATCGTTAGTGGTTGTGGAATATGGGCAAAAATGTCATGATAAATATATTTTTCATTTTCAGTTTTTCTGCACTATCCTTATATATATATATATATATATATATATATATATATATATATATATATATATATATATATATATATATATATATATATATATATATATATTATATATATACTGTAAATATTTGAGAGTTCCTGTAACTCATTCTGGAGTGTATTTTGCTTCTTTTCAGTCTATAGTTATAGGGAATAATAAAAAAAAGAGTTCATTAAACTCGCATAATCAAGTTAAAATAGATATTATATCGGATATTATACAGATATTATCCATATATTATTCTTTCCCTGATATGTTAAATATGAACAAGCGAAAGTATTAGAATTTTCTTTTCAGAAGTTTCATTCCTTTTAGTTTTCTTTTATCAAAATGCCACTTCACTGAATACGTTGTATATGTCACAGGGAATCTGTGTAACTAAGGATTTCATGAAATCTCTCAAATGTTCAGGGATTTCATGTAAGGTTAAATTGTAATATTTTCGTTAAACCTACAGGAAAATTCTTGAATGTCCGGTTAGGTCAGCTGTACGCCATTGACGATTGGTTAAGTTAAGTCGTGATATTTTCATTAAAACTAAAGAAAATATCACGACTTAACTTTACATGAAATCCCAAGTTACACAGGTTCCCTTTATATATATTATATATATATATATATATATATATATATATATATATGTGTGTGTGTGTGTGTGTGTGTGTGTGTGTGTATATATATATATATATGTGTGTGTATATATATTTAATTATATAAAAGCATAACCGCGCATTTCTGCATATGCACTCGCCGGGATTCGAACCCGAGCCCTCAGAGGAGGAGATGCGGTCGTTGACCATTCGGGATAAATTTTGTGTTTTGTTGTTTGCCAAATTCTATAAATGTAGTTACGAGAGATCACTTCGGAATAGTCCAAGAATTCATTAACTTCATAAGCAAACGAGATATGTAATTTTGGAATATCTTGAAATGTAATATGTAAAAAGTAACTGAAGTCCGTCCAAGTTGACATATTAATGATGAAACCCCAATTTTCTACACTACTCGTTTGTTTGGTATGAAAAACGACCGGTAATTATTAGAAATTATAGTTTCTAGTATTAATAAATTAAAAGTTCTTTCACGTGTACAAATATGACATACGCTGGCATTTATGTTTGTCTGCATGCATGTAGGTAATTTCAAAAGTATAAAGGAAAATAAACAAAACATAGCATTACATTTTATATTACAAAATAGAAAATTTATAGAAACCTCGAGTACAATAATACCAAACATTAATTCTTCAGAAAATGGCCCCTTTAAAAGTAATGACCACCCTGCTGTCCCCAAGAACCTCCCCCGTAGCCAGGACCTCCCCCGACTTCCGAACCTTCTATCACTTGCCCCTGTTGAGCATTAGCGGACGCAAGCGCGCTCTGGATGTCAATTCCGCCTGGGAGTTGAAGATTTTCTCCTTCGTTGTAATTAACGTAAAACACTTCTGGTCTCTGAGCGTTGGAAGGTACTTCTATCACCTCTTGTCCTTTCGCTTCTTCGGCTTCGTTAAGCACGTACACCAAAGTCTTTTGTTGAGGAGGGGGGACGATAATAGGATCCTGGTCTTCAAGAGGTTCGGGCGTTTTTACAAACACTAAATTGAAGTTAATTTTAGGGTCAGGAACGTATGGAGGAGGGGCATAAACTGGTGTTTGTTCAGGAGCTTCATAAAGGTAAACACTCTTTTTGACAGTCGGTTGGACGCATCTTCCATCCACGTGAAGGATCTCATTTGGTCCGCAACTTTGTCCTCCGCCATACCCACTCTGACCTCCTCCAGAATGTGAAGAGGGAGCGCCATACCCTTGAGGAAGAGCGAAAGCAGACACAGCGAGGGAACAAATTATCTACAGAAAAGTAAAAACTTCGTTAATCAGAGCGAACATTGTAAAGTTAAATTCAGGGGTCGCGCGTCTTAAGATACCTAAGCGCCACCACAGGCGAAAACGTGTTTTTGAAGGATATCACTATTTTCACCCTTCCTCTATCGCGTGGTTTGGGTTATAATGACCTTACGACACTAGAAGTATGGTTGAAAACCTTATGAAGCGAACTACTTTTTTCACCTCTATCGCCAGCCAAAAGTTCACCCAAACTTCGGCATAATAAGAAAATAAAAAAATTTAAAAAATATATATAAAATATAAAATATGAGAATCTACTCAAAAACTCAACATCTTCATTAGCATACTTAGAACTCTAATTTAGCCAAAAATGAACGTTCTAGCTCAATTAATAACAGATACTATTGCCAGAATATTGCTGAACTTTTGAGACGATTTCTTGCGAATTTTAATTTTGGCGCTTAGGTACTGTAAGACGCGGGACCCCTCAATTGTTGTTGATAGAAAAACTTTTTAGAAGTTTGCGCATTAAATATAAAGTACCAAAGGATATCATTTCTTATTTTGATATTGTTAAGTCGTGATTACCAATATTTAACTTGTTACATTTGATTTGTTGATTTGTTTCCGTAATTACGATAGAATTGTACACTAAAAATTAACTTAAAAATTTAATATGAATTTAGCGCAACGAAAGTAATGAACAACTAATATCAGAAAATAGTTGAAACGAATTGAAAAGTCAACCTGCTAATGTATACAGTAATAATTAATTTCTGTTGAACCTATGTCATTTTTATCGCACATGGTTGAGCAGAGCTTCTTAACATAGGCTATTTAAATCGTGAACAGGGGCGTACCTACAGGATATTATTCTGAAATTGGACCCAATTGTAGAGAGAGACATTGAAGACCCTGCTAATAAACTAGGTATATGTTAATTACTTTTACTTTTAAAAAATTTTTCGCAATCTGTTCAGGTTACTTAGTCATTATTGTTAAAGAAACTATAGTTTTACCCAAATTATAGTTCGGTTACTTGTTACTATATATTTAACTATAACTAGGAGCAGTGGCGGCCATACTTGGTTGTGGGCCCCTGGCCCCTATGCGAGACAGATTTTGGGGTGCTGGTTAAGTGTGCGGTCTACCTAGCTTTTAGTTAGCCTTATAAGGCTAACTAACGAAAATATCACGACTTAACCTAACCAATCGTTAGGTCAACTGTACGCCCTTGACGATTGGTTAGGTTAAGTCGTGATAGTTTCATTAGTTAGCCTTATAAGGCTAACTAAAAGCTAGGTAGACCGCACACTTAACCAGCACCGATTTTGGGGACCCCCTTCCCGACACAAATCAAACTACTGTACTTCAAATTAGGTGAAAGTGAGAATCTTAATTACGTTGAAATAAAGCTTTTGAACTTATGACATACACACATATTTTTTCACCAATTATGACGAGGGCCTGGTGGACCCCTGTGTGCTGCAGACCCTGCACATTCTGTATGGCCGCCACTGATTAGGAGCCTAATGTTCGAGTTCGTGAGAAAACGGTAGGCTATGTTGGTCCTTCCAGGTTTTTAAAAACATTTCGTACACTTCTGTGAAATGGGAGAAAAACTAGTCTGCCAATAAATTTAAAAAAGAATTGGCATGAAAATATTAAACTGTATATATGAAGCTACTGGGTCAAAATGTGAAGTTGCATTTTAAATTTTGCATATTGTAATAATGCGAACGCGATAAACTAGACATAGGTACACCTTGGTCAACTAACTATAATATCAACTAACTATAATATCAGCTAACTATAATATCAACTAACTATAATATCAACTAACTATAATATCAACTAAACGTATGAAGCCTAGAGAGTAAACACGTTCATGTGCCATAATTTTGAAACTGTTAATATTTATTTTTAAACTCTTTAGGAATACGAGTTTTTATTGGTTGGATATGTATTGTATAGTGATATATAAAGTTAAATATAGGATTATCAAAATTACTGGATGTCTTATTTGCTAATACATAGTTACAATATTATTATTGTTCTCAGATCACATATTTACACTGTGTTTACATTATCACATAAAATAACCAAATAAATAAAATCTTGCTCCATACCGTAAAGTGTTTTTACATGGCACCGCAGGAAAATGCCAGTTTTTGTTCAGTTTTTATCCTGGAATGATGACCACCAGGTTGGAAATCCCCACTAAACACACCTGAATTCGCTCCTGAGGTACACTTCGGTCAACTAACTATAATAGCGAAACGTATGAAGCCTATTGTTTTACAGCCCCATATAAAACTTACTAGAAAATCTTTTCCATAACGCTAGGAATACCAACATTTATATTCCATACTTTAAATAAGATTTGAGATAGCAAACGTCATCAACAACTTACAACGTATCTACCAGAAAGAATTTGCTGTACAGTCTAGCTTTAACTTTCAAATAACTCGAGTTTAATTTTAGCTTTGCCTTACAGGACTACTTAATAAAGTTAAACCTATATTTTACTTCATTAGTAATGGATACACATTATTTGTCCTTCATTTTTCAATTTAGATCTTTTCTCTCGTCATTTGGGAAGATATATCACTGCGTCTACCTTCAACCTATCTGGTGTAACTGTTGCAGCTTGTGATGGTACAGACCAACATTTTCGGAAATGCTTCAATTTTAAATTTATATATTCGTATAAAAAAAATTAAAAAGGGCGCCTCTAGTTTTCTTTACATACATCGACGTCATATCACGTTTAAATAAGTTGTCATTCCCACAAAACTTTTGTCTTCGCCTCTGGACGGGGTTTTAACTCTTAAGCAGGAAGAAACTGGTCATATTACAGAAGACGTAAAGTTTTCTGAGAGCTTTATATAAAATCTTTGGTCCGAAATGAAGCTAAGACTGAATTAATTCTTTGCCTGTCTAACCGAAATGAGTCAATAAAATCTGAACCTACAGAAAGGCGAGGTGTTTACTCACCAAAAGATGCATGGTGTAGTCTGTATGAGGAACTGTGATGTAAGGGACCAGCCGTCAGTGCTTATATAGGCGATGCAACACGATGTGTCTGATTCGGACGAGGGAATAAGGCGGAAAAAAATGGGGGTGGGTTGTTAGGGGGGAAATGAAAATATGCTCGTAGTATGATAAAAAGGGAGAAAGTATGAATGAAAAACCAATAATATATAACATTACGTTCATATACTGAAATAACTTTTTTATACAATGACATTCTTACCTTTCATATATACAGTATGTTGTGTAGAAGCAGTTACTGAAACAACGTTATTCATCTGCAGTCTCGAAGTCTCGAGGAAACTTTGTATCCAAAATACAAAATACCTTCCGGAACATGCTCGGATATAAACATAAATTTAAAATTTAAAAATTTTAGTTAAGACAAAAAAGTTTGTAACTCTACACGAGTGGATAGTTTATTTAAATTTTGGTTTTTACTCTCGTTTAATTTGATTTTTTTATGCAACAAGAAGCGGCCAAGGATGAATGGCCACAAAAATTTTCCCAACCATAGAAACTTAGAGATGGAGGAAGCCAAAATCAAGTTCCAGAGCTTTCGAGAGGCCTGGACACAGTGCGTTTGAAAATTGGAGGCCACATACATACATGCAGAAAGATGGATTGAGGAAGCTTGTTCCAGAGATGACCGGTTTACTAGATGAAAGGTTGAGAGTACCGATTGAGCCTTGCGTTAGAGAGTCGAACAGGAAAAGGATGAGAATGTGTTGAAAATCTGGTACTGTAAGCCCTCTTTAAAGAAGGAGGCATGCGGTTAAAGAGTTCAGAAGAACACTTTGGTAAAGAGAGAGTGAGGAAACATTGTGGCGAAGAGAGAGGGATTGAAGATAGTCGGTAGGAGGCGTGGAATTGATGAGACGTAAAGCCCTTAATTCCACCTGGTGAAGTAAAGCTGAGTTGAGTCACCTCGCACATGAGAAGTAAGATCGCCACGAGTGCGTCCCTTGCTGAACCTATACTGGCAATCTGAAATAAGGTTGTGAGAAGAGAGGTGTTTAAGAATCTTCCGATTAAGGATAAATTTAAAAACGTTAGCTTCAGAAAGGAAAGAAATCAAAGCAATTGAATGATAGCTGGAGGGTTGAGAACGGTCACCCTTCTTTGGGATAGGCTGAATGAAAGCGAACTTCCAGCAAGAAGGAAAAATGTCAGATGAAAGACAAAGACGAAAGAGTTTGCCTCGGCAGGGTGTCAGCACAAAAGCCCAATTCTTGAGAACAACAGGACCATACGCCTTCCTGAATTGAGCTTAGCTATGCAGGACAGAATAAAACATTTTTAGAATAGATTCTGATTTCAAACATAATTAAGTCAGAGTGGGGAGGAGATGGAGGAACAGCACCGGAATTGTCCAGGGCTGACTTGGAGGTGAAAGTATGAGCGAAGAGTTCAGCTTTATCAGGAGAATAGACAACAACTGGCCCGCCAGAAGGGAAAAGAGGAGGGAAAGAAGTATTACAATTGTTGGGGGGTTCTTGGCTAGGTGCCACAAAGAGCAAGAAGAATTGGTATTACATAGGTTTCACATTTTTGTCTGACGAAGGAATTTTTAGAGAGTTGAAGAACAGATTTTATACTATTCCGGGCAGAAATATAAACAGAGTCGTGTTTTGGATGGCGATGGTACTTTCTGAAAGCCGACTCTCTGTTGCGGATAGCATTAAAACAAGTAAAGTTAAACCAAGGTAGTTTTTGCATTAGTAGTAGGAAAAGAAGATGGAATGTACACTTCCATGCCAGAGAGAATCATCTCCATGACGCACACAGCGCACTCGGAGGGGGCCCGTACTCGGAAGTAGTAATCATCCCATGGGAAATCAAAGAATTACTGCCTAAGGGCCTCCCAATCGGCGGTGCCGAAGTGCCAAAGTTGCCTCTTCTTCGGAGGTTCCAAAGGCCGAACTGGAGCGATAGGACAGGAAACAGATGTAAGACTGTGGTCGGAGTAGCCCAACGGAGAAAAGAAGTTTGACAGACTCAGAAGAAGGATTTGTTAGAATTAAATCCAGAATGTTGGTTCTATCTTCAAGGCGATCAGGGATAAGAGTAGGATGCTGTACAATCTGCTCTAGATCATTCAGGATGGAGAAGTTATAAGCTAGTTTACCAGGGATGTTAGTGAAATGGGAGAAAAGCCAAAAATACCGGTGAACATTGAAATCTCCTAAAATGGAGATGTCAACGAAAAGAGAGTGGGATAGAATGTATTCCACTTTGGAAGCTAAAAATATTAAATAAACTTTTAAGTTTCATTTAAATCTTAAGTGCATGAATGAATCTGCGAAAAATCCAAGTGTAAAAATATCCACATACGAAAGATCGAATGTCCTTTATGAAATTTGATTTTGTACATGTAATTTTATTGTAACTTGGAAGAGGTAAAGCAACCCGAAGCATCGAATTAAATCAGGTAAGATACCAGCAGTCTTACGCATATATTCCAACATTTTTCTTTTCATATTTTAGAATTGAATTATGTTTAATTGAATTGAACTGCAAATTACTTTAGACGTCGACAGGTGCCGCAGGTAAAAAAAAAAAAAAAAATACACCACTGACATAATTACTAATAAGCTTAACATATAGCTGTCACAATTTTTTTCTGGGACACTGCTGAGACATTATTTGCATTGTGGTTTTTACGCTTTTCTCGAAGTGATTTGAAGATGACATCTGCAGTTATGAAGTATAAAAACAATATTCAAATTTAGGCTTTAATTGCATTCATAAGTTCCTCAGATAAAAAAGGTGAAAGTATATTTATCACAACATAATGAAATTGAAAATAAAACTCAACGAATCGAAGCAAAGACAATTAAGTTTTAAGAGGAAGATTAACTGTCACATTTCGATATAAATTTTTCTTTAAATTTGGACGATTAAAAAAATGGTTCATTTCTTTACGGTCGAAAATCTTTGGTTTTCATTGCAGTCGAGTTACCTTCGAAGCTCACGTTTCTTCTCCATTCTCGTATAGTGGTGTGTGTATGGTGTCACTGATGTTATATATACAGTATATGTTGGTAACATATGTTACCGGCAAACTCTGACGAGACGGTAAACCGCAGATTCCCTGGGCATTCTGCGATTCCCCGTCGATATTTGGAAAAGACCGAAATATTCTTTTATTGCGCACTTTGTCTAAATCTCAACAGGCAATCTGAGGATGATCAAAGAACTAACGCGCGCCATTTTTGAAAAAAAATTCAAATTTTTTCTTAAAAAAAAAAAAAAAAAAAAATCCGAGCATACAGTTGGCCTAACCGGGCCTTCAATGGCGGACATCGGAATAACATTGAAGCCCCGGGTTGAAACTTATAAATCCAAGAAGGTATGGAAAAACAAAATGTTTTTGGATATAGTGTGCGTTATTCCGATGTCCGCCGGTATTTCTTTGATCATCCTCAGATTGCCTGTTAAGATTTAGATAAAGTATGAAATAAAAAATCGAAACCTATTCATTAGGCACTTCGCAGATTATCTGAATGTCAGGCAAAGTTCGAAATAACACTTTACTTTGGACCTTGACTAATCCTCTGCAGGCATTGCTCAGATTGCCTGTTAAGATTTAGACAAAGTGCGAAATAAAAGAATATTTCGGTCTTTGCCAAATATCGACGGGGAATCCGCGGAATGCTAGGCAATCTGCGGTTTACCGTCTCGTCGGAGTTTGCCAGTAACATATATATATATATATATATATATATATATATATATATATATATAATCCAGCAGTTTTACACACATATTCCAATATTTTCCTTTTCATATTTTAGAATTGAATTGTCTGCCATAAATACTTGAACCGTGAATTACTTTAGACGTTGACAGGTGCCGAAGATGATGATAAAAAAAACAAATTGCTCACCACAAGAGAAGACCAGGAGCAAGCAAAAATGTTGATGGCTTTAACAAACTAGTTTATGTTGACACAAGAGATAACAGAAAACACCAGAAAAAATAACTGGTATTCACAAATAACACGAACTTGATTGTTGATATAAAAATAACCCCAACTATTATCTCAGACCACAACATAATCGAGATATCAACAAATATGACAAAAACATTAAAAGATAATACTCATACTGAGGAAAGAAGCAAATCTGGGACTTTTAACGTAAACTCAAGACTATAAATTGGGAAGCACTCAGATCACACATGGAATAGAGTGGAAAACAGTTTTCAAGAATAAAATAACCGAAGAAATGCGAGCAATCTCGGAAGAAAAGACGCTGGAAATTTTAGAAAAATATGTTCCGAAAGCACAGCCAAAAGGAAATATTCTGCAAAAAAGAGAGAGTAGCAGAGAAGTTAGTTAATTGCAGAGGTAATAATACCAGGAAAGTGATACAAGAAAAACTGGAGAGTATCGATAGGGCCATACAAACCCTGATTCAGGGCCCAACTGGGCCCATACAGAGAGGGAAGAGGAAAAGGCGGTAGACGTAATAAAGGATAATCCAAAATATTTCTATGGATGTGCGAAAAGGAAAAGAAAAACGCGCGCCACTATTGGACCCTTAAGAAAAGGAAATAATGAACTAACCGACTATCTAAAAGAAATATGTGAATATTGAGAACCCAGTATGAATCAGCCTTCAGTACACCAAAAAGTGACAAAGAGGTAGCTGACATATAGAAACATTCTTTGAAGAAAAATTGCAAGAGATAGTACAACAGATTTTGATTTTACCCAAGAAGATATAGCGCGAGCTATAGAACAGATGAAATCACATTGAGCTGCAAGTCCGGACAAATGGAACGCAATTATTATTGATTAAAACCTGTAAAAATGAAATAGCCACACCCATATACCTGATATGGAGAAGATTCCTAGACTCTGGGGAAATAGCGAGTATCTTGAAAAGAGCAAACATTGTCCTATGTATAAAGGAAGGGGATAGATCTCAAGCAAAAAACTATGGACCACTGTCATTGACGTCCCATCTTACCAAAGTATTTGAAAGAATAGTTAGAGCAGGGGTCCCCAAAGTGGTCGATATCGACCCCCAGGGGTCGATAAGACATTTTCGGGTGTCGAAAATTCCTCGGGGGTCGATTGGGGGTCGATTAGAAATTGTTGATACAGAAGCATATCAGCATCACATCATTGCACGCCTTATGAAATATTGTTGGTCAAATCGGCATAATGTTTTGTGCCGAAAGCAAAAGTCGTATAATCTACAAATTGGCAACCCTGTGTCCACCCCGCTGACAGTTGTGATTGCGCCAATCAGAAAGCATTGTGAGCGTGACGTATTTTTCCGTGGATCTCGAAGCTAAATCACTGTTCAAAAATACGACCCTCAGTAACTTCTGGAGTAATGTAAATATTGTCAATAAGTATCCCAAACTTTGTGCAGCGGTAAACCCCTTTTTACTTGCATTCCCAAGTTCCTATATGGTTGAGGCTGGTTTTAGCCATGTAAATTCAGTCCTAACAAAGCAGAGGAACAAACTGAACATAGAAGAGCGTGGTGAGTTAAGAGTAAAGCTCACTAATTTACAACCAAATATTAGTGCTCTTCTCAAAGATCATCAACCACATCCCTCCCATTAAAGATGTCAGACGATCAATAAAAAAGGTAAAGTTGGTTTATTAAACTTTATTATAATATTTTACTATTATTGTATATATTTTTATTTAGTTATTCTACCTTTAACTACGACTTATAGATTTTTATTAATTAAAAAAATTAAGGGGTCGATAAAAGGTCAAGGATTCCATGAAGGGGTCGACAGTCAAAAAAGTTTGGGGACCCTGAGTTAGAGAGAAAATCTATGACTTTTTGGAGAGACTGGAAAGACAACGAAAATCAGCACGGATTCCGATCACGAAGATCATGCTTATCACAACTTATGGAGCACTATAACAATATCCTAGACGCACTTGAAGGCAATGAAAACTATAATGTCAGTTACACGGATTTTGCTAAAGCTTTCGACAAATGTGATCATAGAGCTTAAAATGAAACATATGGGAATAACAAGCAAAGTTGGAAAATGGATCTACAACTTCCGCAGAGAACGTATGCAGGTCGTTAAAATTCAAGGTATAACATCATCAGAATCGGAAGTACGCAGCTCAGTACCACAAGAAACATTGGCCTCACTCCTTTTCATTATCATGCTAACAGACATAGACAATGAAGCAAGCAACAATAGTATAGTAACATCCTTTGCAGACGATACAAATATCAACAGAAAAATCAGCGATGCAAAAGAGGTGGAGGCCTTGCAGAGGGACACGAACAGAATATACAAATGGTCAGAAGACAACATGATATTTAACACAGAGAAATTCTAGTTCTTGAGATATGGTAGAAATGAGGAATTGAAACCGACAGCATATTATGCCCCTGATAGACAGGAAATTCAGAGAAGCACGAAAGCTATCGATTTGGGGGTTATAATGACCGATGATGCGAAATTCGAGACATAAAATCAGATAGCGATAAACCAAACAAAAAGAGTCGCGGGACAGTACTAAGAACCTTTAAAAGAAAGGACAAGACAGTGATGATTCCCGTGTTGAAAACACTGATCATACCAAAACTTGAATATTGCCCAGTCTTGAGGTCCCCATACAAAAGGAAGAAATTAATAAATTGGAAGATATTCAGAGACATTTCACAGCAACGATCGATGGCTGCAAGAAACTCAACTACCGGGAAAGACTACGTAAACTGAATCTGTACTCCCTGAACCAAACCTAATTACCCGACAAGGGACCT
>JAJOZX010000763.1:785000-1002500 GCA_023014485.1 Bathynomus jamesi | reverse complement strand
CTCTGGACAGGATTTTAACTCTGAAGCAGGAAGAAACTGTCATATTACAGAAGACTTAAAGTTTTGTTAGATATTTTATATAAAACCTTTGATCCGAAATGAAGCTAAGACTGAATTAATTCTTTGTTTGTCTACCGAAATGGATTTATAAAATCTGAACCGGCAAAAATATGAAGTGTTTACTCACCAAAAGATGCATGGTGTAGTAGTCTGTATGAGGAACTGCGATGTAAGGGACCAGCCGTCAGTGCTTATATAGGGGATACAACACGATGTCTCTGCTTCGAATGATTCAAACGAGAGAATAAGGCGAAAAGGAAGGTAGGGGGGGCTGTGAGGGGGAACGAAAAGGATATGCTCGTAGTGTAATAAAAAAGGGAGAAAGTATGAATGAAAAACCAGTAATATGTAACATTACATTCACATACTGTAATCACTTTATAAAATTACATTCTTGCCTTTCATGTGTGTTGCGTAGTAGTAGTTACTGAAACAGTGGAGTATATAGGTCTAACCAAAGGGGCGGGGGGGCCACATTTTTCCATTAGCGATTTGCAATTTAAAAAAATGAAATTTGATGTATATAATATAAACTTGTCTATAATGGACATGCGATTCTTATTCTGCGTAGAAAGTTTAAACAACTGCATGGAATTTGCGGAATGTAGTGATATAATCGTTAAATTAGAGTATGCAACTGCTTGTATAGTAGATATCTCTGAATATATGCACATGAAAGAAATGAGAGATTAATGTCTTGTTTATTCGTATATTACTCAAATTACATTGACAGTCATTAGATCCTTAAAAAAGATCTAAAACTAGTTTTAGTTGAAAAAAAGGACTTAAAATAACATAAATCGCATTTAACCCAGATACAAATAAGAAAGTGTTTGATTTCACAAAATCAGCTATACTATGTTGTGAAATCAAGCAGTCGATTACACCTGCCAAATTCATCAATAACTTCGTTAATATTTAATTTAATATCCTTGTGAACGAATAATAAAGCCAGACTGTTTAATCTTTCTTCCGACATCGCAGACCTTAAATAACTCTAGATATTTTCGGCAACTGAATGAGGGCTGACTCATTCAGTTCTGATGGGTAAAGTAACCAAAATATGCAGCAATATTCCCAAGTTTCGGTAGGTGCCAAGGTGTCTGCAGATTTTTAGTGCAAACAACACAGTCGTAGGTCTATCCTTCTCCTCCCGATTTCTGCATATTGTTTCCATATCTTAAAAACTCTGATTCTACTGTATCAAACTTCCCTACAAGAAAGATCTGTAGATTTCAACTGATTCTTTAACAGTTAGGAGAGACTTTTCTGTGCAAACTGAAGGAATTAGGAAACATAAATTCTGCCAACGATTACGATGTGATGAAAAACGCTCCTTCAGCTGTAAGAGAACCGTGTCAATTGTAGAAACACAGCTCGTCTGTAAAATGATGCTGTATCTTCAGCGGGAGGATTGGCTCGGTTTTGTTGCTTGCCAACAATTCTAGGCATTTGAATTTCATGTCGTCAACGACGAGGTTGAATATATATTATTATATATAAAACTACCAGGATTCGAACTGAGTATCTATTGAGTAGAAGGGTGAGGGCGTTGACTAGTTGAATACGCTAAAAGTTAATACAACATAGTGCATATTTTATCACACACAGTTGTGTTTGTGTGTGCATTTCAATTAATTTTAAATTTCAAGAATTTGAAATTAGAATTTAAATTTTGCGCAAATTTTAATTCGTTTTTGTCATGATCAATTCTTAAAAATCATTAATGATAAAAAGCTTTCAAATATTTATGAAGGTTTGTAAACATGTCATTTATCTTCTAAATTAAATATACTAGACATCAAAGCAAGTTATTTGTGGTAATTGAATTCTGAGATAAGAAATATAAAAAGTACAGAACACAAATTCATAAGAGATACACGTGCCCTCAGTCCATCTAAATTCAGTTTTACCACCAATTTTTATCCCCAATATATGCCCCCAATATTTATTACCAATTTACTCCAAATTATTATCCCCCATATTTACTCCCAATTTTTACCTCTAATTTTTACCCCCAATTTTAACGCCAATATTTATTCAAAATTTTACTTCCAATTTTTACCCCCATTTTTTTCCAATATGTATCCAAAATATTTATTCGAATTTTTATTCCGTACCCCAATATGTACACCAATTTTTTACCACTAATATTTACAACCAATATTTATAGGACTATGAGACATACAGAAGCCTAATATTAACATATTACAGTACAACGTAGATGGCCTTACAAACAAAATTATGCAGCTTAGGGAATTCCTACACAAACAAAACATTCACATAGCACTTATACAAGAAACAAAACTAAAACGCACACATAAAACACCCACCATCCCTGACTTCACGGCGATCCGTCAAGATCGTACTGGGGGTCACGGGGGTGGACTTATCACTTACATACGTAAAAGCATTAGCTACACTGACGCCACCCAAAACATTACAAACACAATCCAAACAGATAACACGATAGAAATACAGGCAGTTAACACTAAAACATGCGCAAAACACAACAACAAACTCATCAACATTTACATCCCACCAGATAGTTCACCTCACGTGCCAGCCAATTACAGTCCACAGTTACACAATCTGGTCTCTCTCACTAATGTCATCTTAGGAGGAGACTTCAACGCTAAAGACACTAGTTGGTACCTGCACAACCAAAGCAACACCAGAGGCGCCAACATAGCCACACAACTAAACAGCCTCTTCATTCTTAACAATACAGAAGAACATACACACATACACACATACTACATCAAGCAGGATACTCAAACTCCTCCCCAGACATAACGTTCTGTTCTCACTAGCAACATATACACACTGGAGAACAGAAAAACAACTGTCATCAGACCACCTGCCCATCATCATTACAACACGTTCTACACTCTGCCCCAGCAGCCTTCGGCAAACTTACAAAAATTACAAGAAAGCTGATTGGGAACAGTTCAAAATACAGACTGAGGAACGATTCATCACATTAAACAGCACACCCATCATAAACATCAATATCAATACAACATTCAAGACATTTAATCAGATCATCAATAATGCAAACAAATATCATACATACCCAAGGGCAACACTAGGAAATACAACCCAAATTACACTAGAGAAATAGCCCACCTCATAAGGCAACGTAACAACCTCAAACATAACACACAAATACCACACACACAAGCCATAAAACAGCAGATACAACAGCTCAACACAGAAATAAACAACAAACTTAAAGAAAAACAAACAGAAACATTTAAGGAATTCATAACAAACTAAATCACTCCACAGATACATCCAGTCTATACAAGACTATAAACAGCATTACCCACTCTAACAGCTGCATTCACACCTCACACGCGGCTATCTGTCGCAGCCAAAATAATATCCCAACATATACACAAGCTAACATTCTAGTTAATCACTACGCAAAGATAAGGCACTTAAACAGAGGCAACAACCAGAAACACGCAGACAGACAAACAGCCAGACACAAGAAAACCTACAGACTCGACACGACCATTACAGCTTTCAATACAGACCAACCACCAAGATCATCAAAAACATTAAGAATTCGAAGGCTACTGGACCAGACAACATATCTAACATATACCTTAAACACTTGGGCCCACAGGAAATACTAGCTCTCACAAACATCAGCACATATTCATACCAACACTGTATTATTCTTGTCATATGGAAACCAGGTAAAATTATTACGCTACTCAAACCAAACAAAAATCCAACAAAACCAGCTTCCTATAGACCCATTACTTTACTATGCACGCCTTTCAAAGTAACAGAAAGACTAATCTTACAAATCACCAACCCACACATACCACTATCGCCTACTCAACATGGATTCAGACCTCACCACTCAACCACGACATTATTCACTAACCTCACGCAGCACAACATGGATGGCATCAACTCCAGACGACCAGCTCAACGTACACTATTAGTAACAATAGACATTAGTAAAGCATTTGATGCTATCCCACGCTTCCCTCTCATAAACAAAATACCCAACACAAACATGCACAATAACACCAAAAGGTGGCTGAACAACTATCTTTCAGGAAGATACTCACATGTCACATTTAATGGCAAGTCATCCAAAAACAAGCTTTTTCCGAACGGGGTCCCTCAAGGCTCTGTTCTCTCGCCAACACTGTTCAACTTATACATGCATGACATTCCAACACCCATAGATAACAAGCTTACCTTATAATCATATGCAGATGACATCACACTAACATCCACCCACAACAACGTCGACACCGCTACAAATAACCTGCAAACATACATAAACAGTATACAAGACTGGCTCACACACAATAGACTCAAAGTAGCGCCCCCAAAATCAACCATCATCTTGCTGACAAGCAACACAAAAGAACACCAGATAATTCCACAGCTTACACTAAACAACACCAACATTTCACATACTCACAGGACCAAAATACTTGGGGTCACATACAACACATCATTATCTTTTGCAAACCACATTCAGGCCATTAAAAACAAATGTACGTCAAGACTTAACACGCTTAGAGTACTAACAGGCACAAACTTTGGACACCAGCAGGAAACATCACTCATATATAAACAATATATTCGCTCAGTTATGGACTATGCTAGCCCATGCTGGGCACCCATTATCTCAAATACACACACAAACACCTTGCAGACAATACGAAACAACACACTTCGTATCATTACAGGATGCACTCAAACACCACCAATAGAACACCTGCACATAGAAACAAAAATACTGAAAGTTAGGGAACATTTAGACATGAGGGGAACACAATTCATGGCAGCAGCGACAGCTAACCCACAACACCCTTGCCACTACATGTACAATTATGCACCAACACCTCGCACCATTAAGGTAACACCAGAGAGACATTATAACCAAATACTCCATTCCATACCACACCCCACAAACATCACAGAGTACAGAAAACACAGGCACACACTAGGCCGGGACGAAATTTTATATTGAAAAGGTACATATTGTGATGGGTTTGAATGGAACACAGGAAACCCCCCCTCATAAATTATTTTCGCTGTTTAAAGCCTACTCCTGGCACAATTTTTCACTTTTAACCTATTTTGAAGAATATTCCATTTATACGAGACTTGCTCTACATTCAGGTTTTTTGATTACATAAATCTTTATTAACGTATAATATTTTATTTAATAATGTACAGTATTAGGAAATTAATTAAGTACAACAATATATTCATAAGAAAAAATTAGAGGTATAATAAATGTGCTAAAATTCAATTCACTTTTTCATTGTTCGTTAACACATCAAAAGGGAAGAAATTTTGAATATCATTAGGAAATTTTATTTCATATGTTTCTTACTCATTCCACTGGGTCTTCCATTCAAACTTGGGCAGTTTTCGTCTTGATTCTAATGAGTTTAATATAAACTTTTGACGCTTGTCATATCCTATTCATTTCTGACATGCCTTTGTTACTAGGTTCATTGCCCTTTCTACACTTTGACTGTGGCATGGAAAAGAAGCTATCTCCAGTGGCTTACATCGAGCCTGTAGCTCATCGTCGCTAAAATTGTTTAGCAGCGGTGGAGGAGTAATGATTTCTCTTTGCCAATCGTTCATCTCGGTGTAGTCAGTAGATTGGAAATTGAGGGTTCGAGGCAACCCAAAGTTTCTGGTACCTGAAAATCCTGTTGTTGAAAGGATGATTTTCTGAATAGCTTGCTCCCTAATTTCTAGTCTCTTGTCAGTTACCATTGATATGAGTATATTTTCTGAGTGGGCAAAGTAGGCGTTATTCTTTAATACTGGCTCTATGATTGATCTATGTTGTTCATTTAAATTTCGAAGCAAGCACATTAAATGCCAAAAGTTATATGCACCATCGGTTGCATTAAGATGAGATTTTATCCAAAACCACCCTGGAGCATAGAACTGCATAATAATCTTGACTATATTGAAGGTTTTTATCGGGATTTGGCGTTGAGATATATAATTCGAAGGACCCTGCTGACTAGAATTAGCCAGCGAGCATGGTGAAGGGTACCTGGAGATCGAATGGACAGAGCTTGAGAAGTGTCTCCAGTTTGCACTGCCAGACACATATCATAGAGATATCTTTGATCACTGCTTAGCTCCTTCACAACATTTGCTGGAATTTCTTTAATGTTTCCCTTTAAGCGAGAATATTTGACTACCTCCAATTTTGTTAAATCTCTCTTCAGTTTATTCCCAATTGAACCCACAAAAGTATTTGGACCTGTTGGTTTACCATCAATGGCTTTGTAGACGTGCATAAAAGGCAGTCATTCAAATGCAAGAGACACACCCACACCAACCACTGCACTGGTTTGTCAAGATGAATTTCAACCAGTTTTATGGCTCCACCAATTTTTCCTGTATTTACAGGAGTTACCATCACACAGTAAAGCTTTCATAGTATCTGTGCTATTCGAGTCTGTAATAATAGTTATCAACTCTTCTGCTATGCAGCGAGCAGTTCCATTATCTGGTGTGACGTGGTCTACATAGATGCTTCGAGGTTCTTTCACAATAACAGTGTTCTTCTTTTATCTTTCCACTTTTAGTTAATGTGTTATCTTTCCTTCCATCAAATCCAAGGCACTCCATCTTCAGATTTTCGGATTTAGACCTAAAAGTGTCTGTTTCACCCATGCGATTTCTTTCTCTTTCTAATTTCTTTGTCAACCATGTTGGTGTGGTTAAGAATTCCATATCTTTTAAAGCTGCATTGACTATTGCAGCTGCAGCTCTACAACTTAAACGATAACAATCTGCGGTTAATGCTAGGTTTTTATAGGAGTGCCTGTTCTGAATATTCTCAGTCAATTCTAAATCAGCCTCATAATCTACATCCTGACACTGAGTCTACATCCATGTCTTCTTCAGTATTTTCTATAAATTCCGATGGTAAAACATTTGTGGCTTCAGTCATTTCTTCTTGTGCTTTTAGTTGACAGTTTTGTGCTTCTTGGGCTCTTGCTAAAGATCTCTTCTTCGTTGAAGTAGCTATGCGATTAATTGGTCCTAACTGATTTTTTCTTTGTTTTTGACCCACAAAAGACTCCCTTTCTGCCATTGGTATTTTATCCTTACACCTGCAAGATTTCCTATCAGTTCCCTTATCATAGTATTCATAAGATATATCAAACATTTCAACATACTGAGCTACTTTTAAGGTAAAACTTTCATTTCTTCGATGTAACGGCACCTTGTTCAATTTTGAGGCTTCTTCTATTAGTTGACTGACTTTAAGATAGATACCTTTGGTGTTAATCGTAGGGAAAGAAAATTTCATCCAAATGTCTTCAATATCTTTTACAACAACCCTGTAACACTCATTAGCAGTTGCTGATCCTTTTGATTTAGCTTCTTCACGACGGCGCACAAAAAGGTAGTGTCTCACAACATCTGCTTTTGAAGGAGTCATGGCTGCTGGGAATTCCGTAGGATATCCAAAGGCTGCATTTGAGGACTTGCTTCTAGTAGTCATAGTTTATATTCAGAAGTAAAATCAAATTATATGTAATTTATAATTTCTGATAATTCAAATTATAATTAAAGCAAATGCAAATTATTTCTATTTATCTGAAACATAAAAATATCAAGCATTAAACAAACAACTTATCATGTAAGATAACAACATTAAACATATGCAAATATGAAGGTAAAAAAGGGAGGGGGGCATGTGATAGGGATAGTGGGGTAGCACATGCTTGATTTTTTAATATTTTGTTAAGATGATAAAATGAAACTTCTCACAGTGTACTTTTTAAGAAATAAAAAATTTCCCATTTTCGACCGGGCCTAACACACACCAAACCCACAAAGCACTGACACGACTCTGTCCGAATGCGGTCCTAGGTGCGAAGCCGCCACCCATTGACAGGTCAGAGACCAGCCTAAGCAGATCGGATCGAGTTAACTTAGCACGATTCCGATGTAGACATCATCCCAACTTACAGGCATATAAACACAGACTAGACAACTCCACAGATGACACCCGCCACTTCTGCCAGGACACACCACAAACAAATGAACACATTATGATAGACTGTACCGCTCTAGCACAACATAGAACACAACATCACTAGTGCGCTGAACCTCTGGTCCAATCCGGAGAGGGTGATCCGTTACTTGCGTGCCGCCGGCTTGCTCGATCAGGGTGGGCTGATCGGCTAACGAACAAGAACCACCACCAATATTTATAGAAAATTGCTTCCCTTAATAATTATCCCCGACTTTCGCCCACGATTTTTACTCTCCAATTTTACCCCCCACGACATTTCCCCATGATATTTACTTCCGATATATCTGCCCAATATCTAGTTGAAATATCTAGGCCTAATTCATACTCCAAACTTTTACACTCGTGTTTAACTCCCATATTTACCGTCAGTTTTTACCCCAGAATTTATCCGCAATTTCTGTCCCTAATTTTTATCCCCCAATATTTAAATTATTTAACTCCTCATTATTGGGGCAAATTAAGGATAAGTTAAATTTTTTTTTCGGCACAGCGTACACAATCGTATTCGTTGTGACGTCCTAAGGAATAGTATAACGGCACTGTGGTGGGTAACGGTTTTCCCGCTGGTTCAAAAATTGCCCGCGATGACTTCTTAAATTGGCTGTCCGGCAATAAAAAATTAATTTAATAACAAAAAGTTAATAAACTAAACGAGAAAATATTCTTATCTCATCAAAAAATTAAAGAATACTTATTTATCACAGAATATAGTAAATATAACACCTATTTGTTAGTACCTATTAGGGTTGGTAGTGCTCCGGCTTTGGAGCCAGGAGCCAGCTCCAAGATTCGGAGCCGAAGCGAAGCAGGCCAATTTTTTAAAACTCTGCTCCGGAGCCGGAGCGGAGCTGGAGCTGGAATTGTGGAGCCGGAGCAGAGCTGGAGCCAGACTTATCGGAGCGCTCCGGAACTTGGAGCTGGAGCTGCTCCACTTATAGTAGAGTGAATGTCGGCAAGTTTAGGGGATGGGAGCCGATCACTAGCCATTGGCGTTTTGGACGGTTTGACATTGAACGGTTTTCTTTGAGCATGTAAAAAACAAGTTGTAAACAAACAAAGTATGGATAGTAAATTGTACGGTTACGAGAAAAGGGCGCGTTTTTTATAATAGATTAGAATGTCACAAAGAGTGGGTACTTTTGAGCACCCTAAAACCATTACTCTGACCAACTAAAATTCAAGCTGTATAAACGCTGCAAGCACTTAGCACTTATTGGGAACTCTATCACACTTATAATTCAGAGAATTATGCAAATTGCAACTGCTCACAACTATGTATCGCCATTACGCTAAATAAATCCAAAGATAGACAGTGTACACAAAATGCAAGAACTCTCGACACATGCTGGCAAGTACAAGTTAAAAATAGGAAATAAATCAGCGGCATCATGGACGATACGAATTCCTGCCAGTGATAAGTCATACGATCCTGATTAGTACTCAACAAGCCGCATTAGTAAGTCATTGGGTGTTTTGATGTGTGTATTGGTATATCAAGGTAGAAATAATTTTAAGTAGGCATGGCTAATATTACATTAATTAAGTAGGCATGGCTAATATTACATTAATTAAGTAGGCATGGCTGATATTACATTAATTAAGTAGGCATGGCTAATATTACGTTAAGCAGAGAAGACCAACACATTTAGACCATACGAACCGAACACTGTATGAATTTCACAACTTTCTGCAACTAATAAAAATTCTGTCTTCTGTTTCGATGTAAAATTTCTAATGATAAAGTTGTTAAATTACTCCGTTATATTTTGTAAGACCTCAGCTTTAGATTACTAGCCTTAAATTCATGGGCGTAAGCAGGGGGAGGGGGGCAAGGAGGGGTAGTTGCCCCTTCTTGGCTCTGGACAAAGTTAATAAGAGGAAACTGGCATAAAATTCGGAAAAAATTTGTATATATATATTTAGCAAAATTGGGGTTAACTTGGACCAATTTTTTACTAAAAAATCGGAAAAGTCGCCCTATTTTTTCCTATAAATATATAAATGTAAGTATAATTAATTTTATATAACAAATAATAAACAATTTGGCGCCGTGAGTGACAGCTCAGGGGCCCGACTTTACTTCTAAAACCTTTTCCACTCCACCCAGGAAAAAATCCTGCGGACGCCCATGGCCTTAATGATTTTGCTATCCTATTGTGCATTCAGTTTTTGTATCTTAAGAACTGTAGCACAATAAAAAGACGCTAAAGTATCAGTCCGGAACAACACCGTACTCTGGAGTAACTTGGATATAAAACTGGGGTTACTGGAGCAGCTCTGGAGCTGGAACTGGGTTAGTGGGGGCCATTTTCGGCTCTGGAGCCGGCCTGGAGGAGGAGCTGAGTCACTGGAGCACTCAGGAGCTGGAGCCAGCAAACTCGGAGCACTGCCAACCGTAGTATCTATATTTGTGAATAAGCATTCTCGGCGGTAAAACTCATAAAAAATCAGCACCAATCACGCCTGAATGATTGTAACGATGCAGCGGAACAAAATCGAATAGCATAAGGTCGAACAATTTGATTTTATGCAGATCTGTTTACTTCATATTTAGTTAGGTTATGACGAATTACGCTAAGTTACGGTTAGGTTAGGTAAGGTTAGGTTAGGTATTACGGTTAGGTTAGGTATACGGTTAGTACGGTTAGGTTAGATCATTTTCACTTAAAATCTGAAAAGTACAGTAATTCTAAAAAAGTTTTGTCCAAAGCAATTTTTAACCCTTTAAGCCCTGAATTTTTTGTAGGGTTAAGTTATGAATGCTTGTATTTGTACCTTTAGTCCTTAAATGGTTAAAATGTGACTTTTCTAGTGTAATTAGTCCGTGTGTGAAAATATAAGTTACTCGCAATATATATTAAAGATTTATGGTAAGATTTACTTAAACTAAGAACTTTTTGGTTGCGGGGTTGAGTCTTTTTTATGTAGGAAGGAGGGGCCAACGGTGAAAACCCGCAGAAACGCGCACCCCCCTAATAGAGAAGAAGAGCCAAAATCAAGGTCCAAGGTTTTCGAGATGCCTGGACACACTGCGTTTGAAAGAGTGGAAGTCATAGACATGGGAAAGATGGACTGAGGAAGACTGCTCCAGAGTTGACCGGTTGAGTGAATGAAAGATTGAAAATACCGATTAACCTTTGCGCAAGAGAGTTGGCTAGAAAAGGTATGATAATGAATCGAAAGTGTGGTATTGCGTGCTCTCCTTAAAGGAGGAGGCATGCAGTTAGAGAGTTCTGAAGACCAATGTCCGTTATGATAGCGATAGTAAAGATAGAGTGAAGCAGCATTGCGGCGAAGAGAGAGGGATTGAAGACAGTCAGTAAAAGGCAGGGAAATGATGAGACGAAAAGCCTTTGATTCCATCCGGTCAAGTAGAGCTGTGTGGGTTGAGCCACCCAACACGAGAAGCCATACAGGGGTGGACAAGACCCCTGTACAGAGACAGCAGTTGAGCTGGGGTGAGAAACTGCGGAGCAGGTACAGCACACCTAACCTCTTAGAAGCTGTTTTAGAAAGAGCGTATATGTGATCTTCCCTGTATGTGATCTTTCCAGGAAAGAATACGAGAAAAGGAAACACCAAGAATGGTAAGAGAAGAAGGATCGAGTTGTGTATTGTTGAAGATAGTGGGATGGTCGTGTGGAAAATTGTGACGAGTAGACAGATGGAGGAACTGAGTCTCTGATACATTGAAAGCAACAAAGTTTTCTCTCCCCCAATCAGAGTTATAGATTGGCTATAAAGGAAATTGGAAATGGAAATGAAGGCACAGATAGGAGGACAGAAACCCAAGCAGGGCAGTTTGGAAATTCAAGGTTTGTGCCAGACTCTGACAAGAGTTTTTGATATGTATAGCACAATAGGTTTCACTGATTTCACGAAAGGAGGAGGACCAAATGTCAGAGAGATATGCAAGATCGCCAATAGAGCGTCACATGCTGAATCCATACTGACGATCTGAAATAAGATTGTGAGGAGAGAGGTCTTTAAGAATCTTCTTATTAAAGATAGATTAAAAAACTTCGGAAAGGCAAGAAATCAAAGCAATTGGACGATAGTTGGGGGGTTGAAAGCGGTCACCCTTCTTTGGGACAGGCTGAATGAAAGTGAACTTCCAGCAGGAAGGAAAATTACCAAATGAAAGACAAAAACGAAAGATTTTGCACGTAATTGTATTCAAATAATAATAATAATAATAATAATAATAATAATATTTGCAAATCAACGTATGGTATTTGTTTCACCGTAGAAACAAAAAATGGCTACAAGTTCGTAATATAGCTGTTTGTATTGTGCGAAAACCTAAATTTACTGCTTCTTATTCTCCCCATTACACAAAGATTGATTGTGTTTGACAGGTCACATTTTAAAAATAGTTTTGGACCCAACTATTTGCAGTGACTGTACGTATATAGGTTAATTACTTTCTGTTAAAATATCAAGTAAGTTTTTAGTTTCATTTAAATCTTAAATGCATGAGTGAATCTGACAAAAGTCCAATTGCAAAAATGTCAGCATACGAAAGATGGAATGTCGACTTTATGAAATTTGATTTTGTGCATATAAAATTACCGTCACTTGTCCAACTTTTTGTGGTTAACAGCAGCTCGTCTGATAGCTATCAAATATTGGTAAACTGGTAGAGAGAAAGCGGCCCCAAGCATCGAATTAAATTAGTTAAGATTGTAGCAGTCTTATGCCTACATTCAAATATGTTCCTTTTCATATTTTAGAATCGAATTATGTCAACCATAAACACTTTGACCATGAATTGCTTTAGATGTAAACAGTAAAATTACTTGCCACTGACTTAACTAATGAGTTTAACAAGAGATGTCAAACATAGAAGACGTCAGCAGTATTGGGACACTTTTGAGACATTGTTTCCATTGTGGTTTTTGCTCTTTTCTCTGAATGATTTGGAGATTACATCTACAGTTGTAAAAGTACAAGAGCTACATTCAAATTAGGCTTTAATTCTACTCATTAAATTCCTTAGATAAAAAAGGTGAAAGTATATTTTACCAGAATATCATGAAACAGAAAATAAAGCTTCATCGAATCGAAGCAAAGAAAATTAAGATTTTAGAGGAAGATTAACTGTGGCGGCAATTCGATGCAAATTTTTTTTCAAAGTTGGACGGTTAATAGTTCATTTCTTTACGATCTAAAATCTTCGGTTATGAGTGTAGTAGCGTTAATTTTGAAGCTCGCATTTCTTCTCCATTCTCATATAGCGATGTGTGCATGGTGCTACTGCTTTTATATCTATCTATCTATCTATCTACAATACATATATATATATATATATATATATATATATATATATATACATAATGGGGTGAATTTTACAATTAAACACGTGAAATGAATGAATGATGTAAACTCGCAAGGAAAAAGAAATGATTCCAAGGCCTTCCGTGGATTCAGAAGTACACCTCGTCAGGGAATTTCCTGACGAGGTGTACTTCTGAATACACGAAGGTCTTGGAATCATTTTTTTTTTCCTGTGGGTTTACATTATATATATATATATATATATATATATATATAATATGAGTTAGAGAGTTAGTTAGTTACTTAGTTTAGAATAGTGTTTCTTTCTCCTCTGCATTATGTAAAATAAAAAAAGAGACGTTTTGGCATCCCACTGATGAGCTTTTCTAATTTGTTCTTGAGGACAATCATCGTGCTGTCTGTTTACTTTCGTCTATTGTCTGTATATGTATATGTGAGGGAGGAGGGTGAACCAGAATGGGGGATAGAAAGGAATAAAGCTTAATTCCGTAAACTCAGACGAATAAAATTATTATATTATTATTATTATTCATTATCATAAGTTCATACAGTGGTTGTGATTGTGAGTTCGGTTCCGCTTTTTATTGGTTTTGTATTTAGGAAGTTTTATTAAAATATGTTTTTTGTTCATCCATCTCTTGACAAGATTTCCATTTCTGTTTTAATTAACTCGTGTTTTCTTTATTTTTTATTCATTCGTATCCTCGTATTCAACTTCAGCTACGTATTTAGTTAGATTTTATCTCGCTCTTCATTCTTCCAATTTTACATACTCACCACGATGAATCGAATGAAAAAATTTCTCGTCGGCATAAAATTATCACCTAATTGACTCATTGAAGGAAGTAGTTCAACGATCCACTTTGCAGAAATTGACAAAAAACGCCGAAACTACTGTAAGTTCAAATTAGATATTTTCACTTGCAAAATATAAATCTCTCTGTAATATTTTTTACTTTAGAAAACAACGGCGCAAACATTTTCCCTTAATTTATATTGAAACACACTTTCAAAAAAATTAAATTCAAGATTTTTAAATATGGGTGTAAGATCCTCATCATGGGATAAATTTTGGTACAGTTCCTCTTGTTTTGGGACTATTTTTGCCAATTTCTACAATTGGAATAACGAGAAACGTTTTTTAGAATGGTTTGAGAATTTATCGATCACAAAATAGAAATCTGTTTCAAATTTTGAATGAAAGCAGTTTCACTACGTTAAAAATGTTAAAGATGAAATCCCAATGATACACACAGTTTTTTGGTTTGGTAGAAAACAACTGACATTTTAGAAGTGTTAGTTTCTATACTATTAATTATTGAAAATTTATTATTTCGAACTAATTAACGCTCTTTCAGATATACATACGTACATACATTACATACATACGATTTCAAAAATATAAAGGAAAAGAAATAAAGCTTTGCAGCACATTTTATATTAAAAAATAAAGAATTTATAAAAGTCTTAAGTACAATAATACCAAACATAAATTCTTCAGGAAATGAAGCTTTTAAGAGTAATGACCACCCTGTTGTCCACCAGAAGAGTCTCCGTAGCTAGAACCTCCCCCGAATCCGGAACCACCACCGAACCCGCTACCCCCAATCACTTGCCCTTGTTGCGCGTTAGCGGACGCAAGCGCACTCTGGATGTCAATTCCGCCTGGAAGCTGAAGATTTTCTCCTTCGTTGTAATTGATGTAAAACACTTCTGGTCTCTGAGGATTGGAAGGTACTTCTATCACCTGTTGTCCTTCCACTTGTCCAGCTTTGTTAAGGACATACACCAGAGTCTTTTGTTGAGGAGGGGGGATGACAATAGGATCCTGGCCTTCAGGGGCTTCGGGAGTTCGTACGAAAACTATATTGTAGTTAACTTTCGGGTCAGGAACATGTGGAGGAGGGCCATAAACTGGTGTTTGTTCAGGAGCTGCATAGAGGTAAACATTTCGGTTCACAATTGGTTGGACGCATCTTCCATCCACGTGCAGGACCTCGTTCGGGCCGCAACTTTGCCCTCCGCCGTACCCACTCTGACCTCCTCCAGAATGTGAAGAGGGAGCGCCATACCCTTGAGGAAGAGCGAAAGCAGATACGGCGAGGGAGCAAATTATCTGTAGAAAAGAGAAAAATTGGTTAATCAGAGCGAACATTGCAAGGTTGAACTATTACTGATGGAAAATCCTTTTAGTAATTTATGCATTAAGAGAAACCAAAGACTACGCTTTGATGGTCTCGTATTATTAAGCCTTGATTACCGATATTTAACTTTTCACATCCGATTTGTTGATTTGTTTCCATTATTACTGAATTCTCCACTGAAAGTTAACTTAAAAACTTAACTTTGAATTTAGTGCATCGAAAGTAATGAACAAATGGTACAAAAGAACGTTTGTTATAGATTGAAAGGTTGGTATGCTGAATTATTTTGTTCTCAGGAATAAGCAAACACGAGTGTACTGTTTGTCTAAATTAGTAAAGTTTATGACATGTTGCAATTGTGTAGCCAGTGGAAATACACTGGAAAGAAATTAATATCGTTTAGTTTAAAACTGTTCCGCTCAAATGGTTATTTAGGTGTTAGCTGCCACTATGCAAATCAATATGCACGAAGGAAAAATGTCAATTTTCGTTATTCATCTCTTGCTGTATTCTTAAAGGAAATGATATATAGTACGTTGATTGAAGTAGTATCATCATAAAGAATTAATCACTAAATATTTTCTGCAATAAATTCACTGTTATCAGAATTTATTGCATGATATTTACTGATAAAAATTTAAATTTTTATCAGTACAATTCATTGTAGGAGGAGAAATGTCTTGAGTTCATAATGTAATAGCATTAAACCCACTTTTAACGTATTTGCATGGATGAGAGTTTGCAGTTTATGCAATCAACCAAAATTATCATCAACTAGTTTACTGAGGTTTAAAGGCAGAGAATTTTTTGATATTAAAAACGTGAAGAATTATCAGTTCTTGTCACTTTCTAACCATCGATAAATAATTTGACTTGAAAATGAAAGTTTGTACATAGTGAAAGGTTATCTTTATAATTCGCTGATATTTACAATGACTATATTTTTATGGAATATTTTATACTTCAAATTAATAATCACCAGAATCAGAGTTTACCGTTTCCTTATTTTTGTTAGACTGCTTTGCTTATGTACTGAAGGAATTGTACGCCAAAAATCTCACTTAAAAAATTTTTACTATATATTTTGTCACATTGATGATCTATCTATCTATCGTATATTTTCAAGAAAAAATATTCTTGCGTGTAATCAATAGCAAGTGCAGTTCCCAAGAAGATGCGAATAGTTTATTCCATACTTAATATCAAAGTGATTTTATTTCTCTACTGAATGTACTATTCATTTTTTGTTTATAAAGCTTCCATGGAAAGTATAGTTCTATTACTTTCAAATATTAAACCTTCTCTCGTAATTCCCAATGAATTTTCGAACTTCAACACCCGTCGCACTCCTTACTTAAAAACGAGACGTTTACTTACAAGTTAAAATTATAAGCGTATTCTCCTTCGCGAGACAAAATTATAAATTTTACTCTTTTACATTACGTAAAACACCAGATCTTATTTTCTGGTAAACCAGTTAATAAATTCAATTAAAAATGAAGTTAGTCCGTACTGAAACAAATTCAAAGTTACCACTTTGCCAATAATTAATTGATTCCTTGTTTGTCTAAAGGAAACGAGTCTATGAAATCTAAACCTACGGAAACTTGCAGATGTTCACTCACCAAAAGATGCATGGTGGAGTCTGTATGAGAAACTGCGATGCAAGGAACAAGTCGTCTGCGCTTATATAGGTGGTGTAATATGATGTCTCCGCTTCGAAGGATTTGAACGAGGGAACTCATTATTAATAAGGCGGAAAGGAGGGGAGGTGGGCTTTGAGGGAGAAACGAAAAGGATTTACTCGCAATATGATAAAAAAGGAGAAAGTACGAAGGAAAAACGATAATTTATATAGTCTCATTTTTTATTATTATTATTCTTTCCAGTATATCGAGAAACCAATTTAGGTGAAGTGCTGGAGCGTTTCTCGGACTTGTTTATCATCTTTCTATATGATACTCATGAATGCGAGTGCTTCGCGCGAGGGCTTTGGTGTATTTTATATATATCGCAACATTCGTCCTATTACTTACTGGTGTGTGCGCCATTATTATTATTATTATTATTATTATTATTATATTATTAGTATTATAAATAAATAAACGTCAAATGAAAGAAAGTTAAAAAAAAGGGAAAGTATATTCGACATAGAAACATTAATTACTCGTCTATTTTCTTTTCGCTATTTTCTTTGAACGATTTGGAGATGACATCTGAAAGGGTTGTGAAGCGCAAAAACTACATCATTAAGATTTAGATTTTAATTGCACTCATTAAATTCTATTGATAAAAGGGTGAAAGTGTATTTTATAACGGAATATTATGAAACGCAAAATAAAACTTAAACAAATCTGAGCAAAGATGATTAAGGTTTTAAGAGAAAGATAAACTGTGGAAATTCTATGCAAATTTTGCTTGAAAGTTGGATAGTGAATGTCTCGTTCTTCTACGGTCAGAAAAACATCCCAAATCTTTGATTTCGATTGTAGTAAAATTATGTTTTAAGGCTCACATTTTTTGTCCATTTTCATTTACTGATGTCTGCATGGTGTCACCGCTCTTATTTATTTTTTATTTCTATATGCAGGAAACCAGAAATAAGATTAAACGGAATGAGACCGAATTCCTACAACTGGAACAAAGTAATCTACAGTTAGAACGGGTGTCATAAATCACAATTACAGTCGGAATGATACTATTTTATTTTATTTTTAATTTATTTTATTTACAAATATATACAGAGTTTACGTAGATGAGTATAATTTCATTATTGAATGTGGATACTGTATACAGCATTCTAAAATGTGATTTTGGTTTAGGTTTCGTGAAATATTACACAGAAACTAATTTCAGAGTCGAAATTTAATCGAAAATTAATAATGTTGACTGGAATAAAATAGGAATTAACTTTATTCCGAGATTTCTCTTATGCCGGAAAAAAATCACCGGAATAATGTACAGTGTAACAGTACAAAATTTTATATATATATATATATATGTTACACACAGACCGTGGGAACCATTCTGAGTTGTAACATATACAAGGTGTAGCAAAAGTCGGTTCTCATAGGGAAATCTTTTCCGATATTTTATTTAGCGACTAGTCTTTTTTTCATTTAAATGGAACAGTGAATCGCCACAATTATCATTACTGGAGCGACGAGCGTATACTGGATTAATTGGTAAGTTGATTGTATTGTTTGTCATATATAGTTAAAAATATTTTCTCTTCAATTCTGTTATATCTTATTTCCCTTCGAGAACGGACTTTTGTTACCCCCAGTATATATACTTTGTGGTCAGTGTTGTGACCGCTTTCGGTCGATCAGCGAAGTTAAGCGGCAGTTGGTCTGGGTAGGATGGGAGACCAGTTTCTGCGTCCAGATTATGTACCGACCCGTGGTGCGGATTTTATGTAAAACTGCAGGTCCCATCCGTCATATGACCTTAGGTGTTTCAAAGGAGGCTAATCAACCCCCATATAATATATATATATATATATATATATATATATAATATATATATATATATATATATATATATATATATGGTATAGTGGTTAACATCGCTGACTACGAATCCATTGGCTTCCCTCGGGTTCGATTCCCGTCGTGGGCAGGCGAGATACTGCAGAAGGGTCAAACACAGGTCGATCCTGAACATTTGTTGGAAATATATATATATATATATATATATAGTTTTTCCCTCTTATTGTAATACTCTTTATTCGTGTTAACACGAGTTTTGTTCACTTTTAATTATATTTGACTCATGGAACTTATACCGTACTGGAACTTTAACGGCTTTCCTATTTTGACTCACGTTTAACTGCACTTTATACGAGGTAGCGTGTCTGGTTAGGCCTAACGAAAATGGGACGTCGAAACAAAAAAAAAAAAAAGATTTTTATTTTATTTTATTTTATTCAATTTAACTTTTGAAATACGGTGATTAAAGGAAGAGCAAATTAACATGAATATGACATTGAAAAAGAGAACTTCAGAAGTTGAGTCGACCCAATCTGACTCTGATTCGTGGAATTCATATTAAACCAACACTAATGAAACAGAACACATCTTATCAATACGAATCTCAGCGAAAACTTATTTGAAAATGAGGCGCATGGTTACTAGCTGTAAATTGGGATTTTAAAACTAATTTCTCTCTCTCGGTAGTTAATATAAAACAAATTTCTAACTAATAATCACGTCAAATTGCATTCATTAACAATCACATTAATTTCATTCATTTTATATATATATATATATATATGGGAATGAACTCAGAATGGTCCCGTGAGTTTTTTATGATACACACAGACAGTGCATGGAACAAGGAACTCTTCTGGGAAAATTAAATCCACTATAGTCCGAATAAGTAATGGTAAATGACAAATACCATAGTTTTTCTTTTTCATGATGCTAGCCCGACGCGGGCAACGGGTCACTCGCAAAGAGGTCCCATAAATATAGCTTCCCTCACCAGCTATCTGCAAAGCAGACAGGATCCAGCTTTGGGACATGGATCTAGGGTTTAAAGCAGCCTAGCCCTGCTACATTTAGAACCTCAATATAAGCAAAAGACTCGCTGCCTTCACGTCAGATTGAATACATAAAAGAAAAAGGGGTAACTATTATATTTTTAGCCAAAAACCAAAACTTAAACCTCAACTGGTAGAATTGAGCGTCCACTTTTCAAGGCACATAACATGTCCGTTTCAAGATGGGAATGAACTCAGAATGGTCCCCTGAGTTTTTTATGATACACACAGACAGTGCATGCTGCTTTAAACCCTAGATCCATGTCCCAAAGCTGGATCCTGTCTGCTTTGCAGATAGCTGGTGAGGGAAGCTATATTTATGGGACCTCTTTGCGAGTGACCCGTTGCCCACGTCGGGCTAGCATCATGAAAAAGAAAAACTATGGTATTTGTCATTTACCATTACTTATTTGGACTATAGTGGATTTAATTTTCCCAGAAGAGTTCCTTGTTCCATGCACTGTCTGTGTGTATCTCCGAAAAAAATGACGCATTTTTTAAAAATTAATATCTCAGTAACCCCCTTCCTTATCATGACAATTTTTATATGCAAGATACTTTCAAACTTCTTTTTTTGAATGCAAGAAACGGAATTCTGATATCTTTTATAGTTTTCTCGCAATTAACAAAAGTAACAACATGGGTCAAAAAAACAAAAATCGCAATATAATATCCGTTTTTTATACGATATCATTTTTATACGATATCATGCGATATTTTTGCAAGTTATTACAAAACTCTACAGGAATGAACAAGTCAAATTTTGGATATTTTTATTTTTTAACAATTCGTCAGTACCCTTAATAATGATGTCAGAGGAAGATCGTATTCTCATTAAAAATTGTTACTGTGAAAAAGGATGGAAGACTGGAAGGTTATTGCAAGAGCTTCCCGGCAAAAAGTGGAAAAGGCGTGCAGTGGAAAGACTCTTAAAGAAGATTCGCGAATCGGGAAGTACTGCCAGAAAACCAGGACGCGGTAGACCTAAAACAGCTTCGGTTCCAGAAAATGTGGATTACATCAACGATAAAATCTGCTCTCAAGAAGATAAACCAGGAAGTCATTTGTCACAAAGAACAATTGCTAAACATTTGAATATTGGAAAGACTTCTCTGTACACCGAATAATTAAAGCACAAAAACTAAAAGCCTTCAAAATAATAGTATCTTCTAGAAAAAGTGATACTGTTAAGGATAAAAGAAAAACAAGGTGCAGAAAGTTACTTGATAATTTCTCTGTCGTTGATATTAAAAAGATAGTCTTCACGGATGAAAAAGATTTCACTCTAGAAATTCCGCGAAACCGTCAAAATGATGTTGTCTACGGGCGTGGTAAAAAGTGTGACATTTCAATAAACAGATTGTATCATGAAACGTCAAGATTCTCCAAAAGGTTATGATATCTGCAGGGGTCTCTTGGAATGGCAAGACAGATGTTCATTTTATTGAAACTGAAAAGACAAAGGTGAATTCTGCAAATTACATTGAACTTTTAAGAACAAAATTGTTGCCGGATTGTCGTCGCCTGTATCAAGAAATGATTTCATATTTCAACAAGATGGAGCACCGTCGCATACAAGCTACGCCCACAGTCGTTTTCTGATTAGCAATACACCAAAATTAATAACGAAAAATGAGTGGCCACCACAAAGCCCAGATTGTAATCCTATGGACTACTCAATTTGGGAGTTACTAAAAAGAAGGTTTACCGAGGTCGACGAGAAAAATTCACCGAATCAGAATTAAAAAGTAAAATACTTGAATCTTGGCAAGAAATTGGCATTAATGAAGTAAGAAGTATTATTTTTGTGTGGAAGAAAAGACTTAGATTAGTGTGTCAACAGAGTGGTGGTCCAATCGATCATTTACTGTAAATTAATTAGTTAAATTTCTGATTAAATTTTTCCTTTCTCATGATATTCGTTTTTTTGACCCATGTTGTTACTTTTGTTAATTGCGAGAAAACTATAAAAGATATCAGAATTCCGTTTCTTGCATTCAAAAAAGAAGTTTGAAAGTATCTTGCATATAAAAATTGTCATGATAAGGAAGGGGGTTACTGAGATATTAATTTTTAAAAATGCGTCATTTTTTTCGGACCACCCGATATATATATATATATATATATATATATATATATATATATATATATATAATATTATAATATATATATAATATATATATAATATATATATTAAATTTGAGGTCAGATTATCTTGTGTAACTCAAAAAGTCTGAGAGATTATTTCATCATAAAAAATAACTTCATGCTGAATGTTGCGTAATTTTCCGATTGATTTCCAATTTTGGGTATTTTGAATTAACAAACTGGGCAGTCATACCCTTTTTCCCAGGATAATACTGCTCCTTCCCTTTAAAATCAATTCAATATCGAGCGTACATGTACAGTACACTAATAAAATAAAGACCCCCGCATCAGTTCGTTTTACATTCAATTGGATCGTCAACATTCCTGTGGTTATGTAACCTTTCGAATCGTTATCAAATATCTTTTTCCTTTCGTCATACGCGTCTTCGTCTTCGTCTTCATTTTTTTTACGATTCTAAAAATGATTTTGCTCGAATGATTTTTTATACTTTGCGAAGATGAAAGAATGAAGAATCGAGCGTGATTCGTTAAAATTTGACTTCATACGTATACTTTCCTTTGGAAAATTTTTGGTTCTCTTCATTTCTATTCGCCGAGACCGATAACACAAATCGTTTCATCTTCGTAGAAAAAAAAAAAAAAGTGAAAATGACGTCCTTTCCTGTAGAAATATCTTCTCGCAATAAAACTTAATTTGTTGTTGCAGTTTTTGAGTTTCTCTTTACCGAGTTATTTTTGCGTTAATGAGATCGTTTAAATGTGAATTGCCTAAATCGAATAAATTATAATTATCTAACTTAAGAAAAAAATTACTGGTTAAATCCTTTAAAAAGGATGTTTGAGCATTTCACGCGCATAAAATTAAGTCAGACTTGGATGTCAACATAGAGGACGGATAACGATTTCAACAGTCTTTGCCCAGTAAACAAAAATTTTATAGAGCAGACGTAAACACGGACTCAAACGTGTCGACAGATGCCAATTATTAAACATAAACGAATGTATTTTCACCGTTCTGCGTGCGTGATATCCCTTCATTATGTTTTCGACAATCCACCTTCGAAATTACAGTAAACATCAATTTCTTCATTCTCTGCCTTCGGAATTCGTCTGAACGTTCAAATATTTTAAACCGTTTGCATGACAAGATGGCTCCCACGAATTTCACGCTCCCAATTTGATGTTATTTTCTTAATGTTTATTGCGGACACAATTACTTAATTCGTAGCAGAAAATCTTTTATATTTGATAATAAATATGTAAAGAATTTTAATTAGTCGTTTTCACCACGAGTGCTGCGCTGAAGTGTTACACTGATTAACTGGTTACTTAGATAAACATACACAAATGGGGCCTTGTCAAAAATGAAATTTTTGTTCATCCAATGTCAACGACTTTGGAACATTTGAAGGGAATGATACGTGAGACTGTTAGAACAGTTCAGTATGATATGCTACAAGATGTATGGAGGGAAACAGAATACCGCTTTGATGTCTGCAGAGCCACGAAAGCAGCTCATGTTGAACTTCAATAGTTGTACATAAAACTTTGTAAATAAAACTTTTGCTGTAACTTTGTTAATTTTTTCATAAGTGTTTAAAATAGGGAAGATCAATTGCAATCACTCGGTATATATATATATGGTGTCCCATAAGTCCGGCATCATAGGAGAAATTCATATTTTTCTATTTCTACAAACCATAATTCATATTTTTCTGTTTCTACAGGCCATAATGTCTGTGAGCAAGGAAGAACGAATCCAGATAATTCTACTCATAGGAAATCGGAGTCAAAGAGAGGCCGCTGCTGAATTTAACAGACTGCATCCAGACCGCGAGCCAATAACACAGAGTTGTGTTATAGCAGCTTGTTGCAAAGTTTAGGAACAGCATCCATAGAAGATAAACCACGCAGTGGACCTTCAAGGTGGTCCACTGACGATGATACAGCGACTGCTATCCTGGCTCATTTTAACAGAAGTCCCAATAAGTCTCTTCGGCGATTGTCCGCCGAGACAGGAGTGTCGAAAAGTAGCATCCATCGCATTCTTCAGGCTCACAAATGGCATCCATATGAACTTCAGATCCTACAGAAATTAAAGGAAGATGATCCCGACCGGCGGATGGAATTTTGTGAATGGGCTACGGAACAATATGCTCGGAATGCCAATTTCCCGTCCACCATTCTGTTCAGTGACGAGGCTATTTTTTATGGAAATGGTGAGGTAAATCGACAGAACACCCGCTACTGGTCTCAAAAGAACCCTCACTGGTATACCTCTTCAAAGGAACAAGGTGCATCTCGGGTGATGGTATGGTGTGGCATTTGGAAGGATCGCATCATAGGCCCCCTCTTTTTCGATGAACATGTCACTGGAGGCACCTACCTACGTATGCTCAAGGAAGAAGCATTTCCCAGTGTCTTGAACGAAGAAGGAAATTTCCCAACATGGTCCCAGCAAGACGGCGCTCCTGCACATTACAGCACCCAAGTAAGGGAGTACCTGCACCAACAATTCCCTGGTCATTGGATAGGACGTCGAGGGCCTGTGGAATGGCCAGCTAGAAGCCTGGATCTCGGGCCACTTGAAGGCGTTGGTATACGCAGAGAAAATTAGGAGTGTTGAACATTTGCGGCAGCGCATTATTGGGGCATGTAACACCATTACATTGTTGGGGCATGTAACACTGGGTATCACGTCTGAATTTGTGTATTGAAAACAATGGTGGACATATTGAGCACGTTCTGTAAATAAAAGCTTTTGTTTTGCCATTTTATTTTTCCTATGACCGGACTTATGGGACACCCTGTATATATATATATATATATATATAAATAATCATGCGGGTTGCTTCTACAGAGCTTCAATTTAATATTTAGGAGAAATCCAATGACAAGGAGAAATGTAAATGCCATGAAAGTCTTCTTTAACGCGCAACGTTTCGAGCAATACGCTCATCTTCAGGCTGTTTAATAACAATGTGAAATTAAAATCAATATTGAATGAAAAACAAGACAAAGAAAATTTCTATAACCTATTCATAAAGGCAAATTTTAAAAGACTGAGAAAAGAGGGTTAAATTCTAAGTTATACAGATTTACATATAAAAATTAAGAAGCTATTTTTAAATACATATAGTAAATGTGAAATTAATACACTGGAAAAATTAACAATAGTACACTGGAATAATGAACTAACTAACCTTTCACTGCAATTTCCGAGGCTAACTGATTTAAGCAGAGGCAAGACGAGAAAACAAAAGATGGCGAGGGCGATTGGGGAAGGGGGGATTATAAGGATTGGGGGAGGAGGGATTATAACAAATTTAGAGGGACGGCTGATGAGTCAACATTTAGAGTAGGGACAATGTTTTAATGTAAATCGATTCCAAAATTCTTAGTGAGTTGGGACAAGTATTACAACCAAGAATTTTAAAATTGTCTAAAGTGACATCAGTTTTACATTTTATACTGTGTTCCCGAATACTAGAAACTTCTTTAGTTTTTAAAATTTTACCTGTTCGGCCACTTATTCCCATATGCGAATAAAATCTAGCCCTGAGAGAGCGAACAGTGCTGCCAATGTAATTCCCAAGGAGACACCTAGGGCAGGTAAATAAATACAACACCGCTACGCAACGAGTCAGGGTTCGATCCTTCGCTGAGAAAAAGCTACCTAAAGACGTTTTATTAAATAATGTTTATAGCCCTCAACTTCCTTGTATTACAGTGCCGAAGGATATAAAATATTTCTTGGTACCTGAAATGGGTCCTTTGAATAAGGAATTTAAGCTTAAATTTACAAAGTTGTTAAGGAAATTTTTTTATCATACTGATTTCCGCATCATATTTATTAATAAAACGTCTTTAGGTAGCTTTTTCTCAGCGAAGGATCGAACCCCTGACTCGTTGCGTAGCGGTGTTGTATATTTATTTACCTGCCCTAGGTGTCTCCTTGGAATTACATTGGCAGCACTGTTCGCTCTCTCAGGGCTAGATTTTATTCGCATATGGGAATAAGTGGCCGAACAGGTAAAATTTTAAAAACTAAAGAAGTTTCTAGTATTCGGGAACACAGTATAAAATGTAAAACTGATGTCACTTTAGACAATTTTAAAATTCTTGGTTGTAATACTTGTCCCAACTCACTAAGAATTTTGGAATCGATTTACATTAAAACATTGTCCCCTACTCTAAATGTTGACTCATCAGCCGTCCCTCTAAATTTGTTATAATCCCTCCTCCTTCCCCAATTCCTTATAATCCCCCCTTCCCCAATCGCCCTCGCCATCTTTTGTTTTCTCGTCTTGCCTCTGCTTAAATCAGTTAGCCTCGGAAATTGCAGTGAAGGTTAGTTAGTTTCATTATTCCAGTGTACTATTGTTAATTTTTCCAGTGTATTAATTTCACATTTACTATATGTATTTAAAAATAGCTTCTTAATTTTTATATGTAAATCTGTATAACTTAGAATTTAACCCTCTTTTCTCAGTCTTTTAAAATTTGCCTTTATGAATAGGTTTAGAAGTTTTCTTTGTCTTGTTTTTCATTCAATATTGATTTTTAATTTCACATTGTTATTAAACAGCCTGAAGATGAGCGTATTGCTCGAAACGTTGCGCATTAGAAGACTTTTCATGGCATTTACATTTCTCCTTGTCATTGGATTTCTCCTAAATATTATATATATATATATATATATATATATATATATTAATATGATACGTTGCAACGAAATTTTAAAATAGTGTTATCTTCGAAATTAGGTTTGAAGTTAGACTTTTGTAAACAAACTTTGTAAACATACTCTAAGCAGTAATAATGAAACTAACCTGAAGCGGTACAAGTGCACTAACCTTAGGAACACTACGAAGAACAATTTTAAATAATACATATAGTAAGTTGAGAATTTTCAGTCCAGTATTTGCTGGACAGTGACAAGTGAATTAGTTGAAAAATTCGAAAATTGCTGACATTTTATGCTGTACTCTTGTAATGAGGTCGGATTTGTATAATCCAACTGGACCTCTTCACTCTATGCTTTCGAAATACTTTAATACTTTCGAAATACTTAAATTTATATTTTAAATTAGTTATAACAGAATTATAAAATAAATAATGAGAGTTTCAAAAACTAATTTTTGTTGAAAGATTTAATGATTTTCGAATATAAAACATGATGTAACGTTTGAGAATTACATTTATAAAAAAGTGAAGGTTTTCACTTGAATTATCCGTGTCTGAAAACTGTCTTTGGAACGAGGACTGGATTCAATTTGTGTAAATTCTTTGTCAAAGACATAGTGTGGTAACAGCTACTCACGTCTTTGCATAATGTGTCTTTTCTAATGACATTTATTCTTTAAAATACAAAATAGCTTAAACTTTGCCGAATACTTCTGTTTCCAGTTTCTTACAAAGGTGCAGACTTAACTGTAATAACCAGAATAAGGAATCTTAAATTGTTAGTTGTAACTTGTGGTAGTAGGGGAGACCGGGGCTAGTTGAGACGTTTTTTAAGAATTCAAGATTTTTAGATATTTAATAACCAAATGGAGCAAAACAATTAATTGAACAAATATCTATAGTCCTTTTCTTAATTGTATAAGTACAATAGAAACTTAATTTTTTTTTGGAGATACTCTATGAAGTAACAAAAAAAAACAACTGAAAAATGTCTTATTTAGACCTGGACCCGAGGCAGGTTGAGACGCAAGTTGGGACAACTCGAGACAGTACATTTTTAATTTAATGAGCATTCTCAGGTTTACATTTATTTAACAACAAATTATGCCACCTTGCACTATAGCAAACTGTATTTTTAACAGTGATGAAAATGAGAAGGAACTGACATGGTGTACAAAAATAAGCTCAACAATAACTAAAAGACATTATTTTCTTATTACATGTATTATATGCAAGAAATTCACCACTCATTTGCCATTTATCAGAATTTGGGTATCAACATATTCACTACCAGAGTCACAATTAAGACAAATGTAAAAAAAACACGCCCCCGTTTGTGCAGGCTTCGTGTGCCCAACACAAACAGCTTGTGCACTGAATCCACTGTACATTTGGCTTTGACTTTAAAAACTGTCCAAAGCAAACAAGACAGAGGCAGTCTTCATCATCTGGTGATATAGAATCAACTTCAAGTGCCAACTTCGTATAGGCTCCCCTTTTGCCATCTCCACTTGTCTATGCTGCTTTTTGTTTCTTGAATTGCATGGGGCAAGTTGAGACAGTCTCAACCTACCCCATTTGTTGTGTGTCAACTAACCCCAAGTGAGACGCCATTATAAACACAATCTACAAGCTTCTATGCATTAGAGACATAGGTACATAAGTTACATGAATATCAGCACTTAGGTTTATATTATCCAACCATATGGTTTGTTAGTTCATATTGATATTACAGAGATACGAGATATTTCAATCAAGGTTGATAGTTTACTCTAGTAGCAGAAAAATCGAAAAACTTACATAATGAGGAAAGCCTGTTACACAGGACACCAGAAGCAGGATAAGTGAAAGAGGACTGTTGTGGCGTGCGCCATATAACTTATATTGCCATCTGTTATAGAACAATGGCGGTAGAGCCCCTGTCTCAACTTACCCGTCTCTCAACTAGCCCCGGTCTCCCCTACCCTTAAGGTACATTAATCGCATTTCCGTAGAGTATAAAGGTTTAATCTTTTCGCACTGGCAGTAGTAATTAGAAATGAAGAAGTGTTTTCTCTGGCAATCTCTTTCCATAAAGATGTTTTGGTAATTGTTGAATTATGGTCGATTACTGTAAATTGTAATACCTTTCAGCTGTAGCCTACAATACCTATAACTGTACCTGAACTAACTGAAAAACATTATTATTACATTCTAAAAATACATGAATTATATTAATTCACATCTGAATAGAAAACTCCTCGCTCGGAAATCTTTCATAGCTCCAACTCAGACTGAACCAAATCAACCCGTCTTGCACTGAAAATGTAGTGTCCGAAAAGTCTCTACCCAATAGGAAATACATTGAAGCCCGTTTCCCGATTAGAAATACACTTATTTACGGAGTCATATCGTGAATGTTAAGTTGAAAACCCCTTTAGGTAATTAATAAATAAATCATTTAATTAATTTAATTCCCTTTGGGTAGAAACTTTTCGGACTCCCTACTATACTTCAGCTTCAGGTCGTTAATGCAAATAGTTTGAGTACTTGTCAGTTCTTAACATCACCTAAATGTCAGAATTAGACCTATTTTTTCTTCGGCAAACCTCCTTCCTTGGTAATGTCAGCTTTCCAACCCGATTGGTGTAGATTAAAAAGTTTTGATATTTAATGTAGCCTTTCAAGTTCAGTATTGCGTGTCTAGAAAATGGAACTATTTTCACCACTCGGTGATTCCCGGCAGATAAAATTCATAGAATTTTTATGTTCATGAAAATTCACTTTTATTTTACAATATAACATTTTATTTAAACGTTCGGTTTTTAAGAAACTACTCATTTTCTAGAAATTAAACATTTTCAGTAGTTTTACTGTATTCATATGCAGAAACTGAATAAAAATCAGTGCAATTCTTTTTAAAGCGAATGCGTTAATTAGTTTGAATATTAATTCGAAATCAGTTTCACAGAAACTCCGTTTTGCAGGTTTTATTATTATTAGTGGATATACCTATACGCACAGAATTCCTTTTCATATGCATACTCCAATCCATTTTCATTTAGATATTTAAACATTGGGCAATAGTAGATGATCACGTCTATTTACCACCATTGAAAGTGAAATTGCCTCTTAAAAAATGAAATTGGAATTCAAAATGAAGAGTCATAGTTGCGACTAAGCCAAAAAGGGGTGTTTAGCATATTTCCGGAGAAAATTCAGATTTCGTAAAGAATATGGAGTAAGAGAAGTTTTCATCCCCGTTACAACATATTTTATAAGTGAATTTAAAATTAGTGGTGTACCGTTTAATCGGCATTGGCCAAATTTAGCTGATATTTTCACCGATTCTTTGAAATTTTAAAATTTTCATTACAAAGCAAAATCTGTATTCATAGAAAAGTGAACAGACAAAAAATACTATTTATGATCATTTACGAGTATACTCATTTCGCAGTGTAATTATATAAAAATATTTTACATTCACGTAGAAGGCAAAGCTTAATAAATTAAAATGTCCATAAAGTTGCATTTTTTTTAACTAGCTAATCTCTAAATTAATCTCTAAATTAATCTCTAAATTAATCTCTAAATTGCCTCTCCTTTTCCTGCATAAAAAAATATAAACTATTGTAATCTACTCTATATTTAATAGTAATTCTATATTAAGTTGTACTTTATAATTTGTATATTAAACCATGTTCTTATGTTGACTTTATTTTAAGTATTTTAATAATTTTATGAACCCAAATTGTACAGTATATCCATTTTTTATTCAAATTGGCCACCAGGGACTTGAAATTTTAATGAAAATTTTTGTTGCTGTTGTTGACATTGTTGAAGAAAAAAAGTACCTTCAACATAAGGAAAACAGTTACTTTAAATATTGGTATTCAATTTATGACACTTAAGTAAAATTATTTTGATTTTACTGAATAATAAATTTTTTAACATCATTTGAGCTACTGTATATGAGTAACAAATTCTGGTGCTGTGTATCGTGAAGTAAGCTAAGGAAAAACATTTAAACAAATTTAAAGTGTAAAAATATGAAAATTGAAAGTTCTCACATAAGATTAGTAAAATTTATGAAGGGAATTGATTTTTTAAATATAGCAAAGAATCGGCATCGGCTAAATGCTGAAATCAGTGCATCACTTTAAAATATTAGAAAAATGGTCAGTAAGGCACATCAATGTATTTTTTTATATAGAAAATAGCAAGCGCACTTGTTTTAACCATTCCCAAAGAATAAATAAAAAAATAAACATGAATAAACTAGTATATTCTCTTTTTTAAGATTATTTTTTAACTTATTTTTTCATCTACATCTTGCTTTTAAATTTGAATTCACCTCTAAAATTATTTCTCTTAAAATTTATTTCAGTTTGATTGTGAAAAATAGATTAAAGGTTAGGTGTTAGGTTCGTCCGAAGAACTAGGTAAGAGTGGAAATGGTGAAAAGTTGAATAAATGTGTGCTGAAAGTGATTTGTATGTGGGTAACTTTCTGTAGACATACTGTAAATATGTGGTATAGAATGAGTGAAGTGAGACAAGAAAATGTAGAGTACGTGCTTTGTCAGAAAAGAATGTTAAAGAATGCGTTTGATGTAAAAACGGTAATAGGTTTGAGTGATAGACTTTCAGTTCATGTGAGTGTTCTGTGCAAGTTGAAGTTGCATCCTTGGTACATGAGAAAGAATGAAAAAAGAGTAACTGGGGAGAGAATGTGTTTGAAGACATAACGGCTGAAGGAGGAAAAGCTACGGGGACAATATGAGAGAGAGTGAAAATAAGTTGAATGGGTTAAATGTAGAAAGCTGTAGTTTAGAAGAAAGGTGGACATGTTTTAAGGAATGTGTAACTCAAGTGGAGGAGGTGGTGTGTGATAGAGAGAGAGTTAGAGGAATGCAGGGATCTGAAGAAAAGGGTGAATAGGGCAGCAGTGTGTAGGAAACATAAGAAAAAATAGATGTTTTGATCTAAAAGTGAAAAATAATCAAGGGAGATGTTCGAGAAGGGTGGCATGAATAAATATTTGAGTTGTTAGGAGCAAACGAGGAGGGAGCGACCGAGATTCCAGCTGCCGGAATGGTAGAGGGGAGAAGAGTTGATGATCTTGGGTAGAATAGGTTTTCAGAGAAAGAAGTGGAAAGAGCGATAAGAAGTTGAAAATCGGTAAAGCAGCAGGTGTGGATGGTGTTTACTGAGATGTTGAAATACGGTAGTAAAGTAGTTGTGAAGTGGATGGCACAGATACATAGAATGGCGTGGGAAAAGGAGAGTTCTTGAGAATTGGATCAAAGCGGTTGTGGTGCCTTTTTATAAGAGTAAAGGTGTGATAAGAGGGACTATAAGAATTACAGGAATATAAGTTTACTGTACTGAGTAAAATGTATAGATGAATACTAAATGAATAAGGAGGGTGAACGAGGATATGATCGGGTATGAATAGGGATGTTTTAGGAAAGAGAGAGGGTGCATCCCTGTTTAACCCTGGTTTTCCTTTCTGCCCAAATTGTTCAGTTTGACGAAGTCCAAGTTTCTCGTCCCCACCTTGGACCTACGGCCTAACGAGGACTCCGAACTACGACCCTCCATAAGAATGGTTTGAAAAGTTTTGTAATGCGCGTTTAAGAGAGTAGTATCTTGAATGATCGGTATGAAATAGGTATAGGCGTTAGACAAGGATGTGTGATGCCTCCGAGGTTGTTTAATATTTCTATGGTTGAGGTGGTGTGTGAGGTAAAAATGAAGATGCTTGAATGAAATGTTCGGATGACAGTAAAAGGTAATTGTATGAAATAGTTGTAGATGGAATTATGTTGGAGGTGGTGGATGATTTTAAATATTTGGGAAGTCTAGTAAGTAAGAATGGCACACGTAAAAATGAAGTGAATAAGAAAATTAAAGAAGGAAGTGTATGGGGATGTGAAAGGAAGAAACGGTTGTCTGTGAAAACCACAAGAAGAATACATGAAAGGATGCTTGTACTAACTTTGTTGCATGGAAATAAGACCATGGTATGGTTTGTACATGAGAGGACTAGGATGAGAGCAGTTGAAATGGCTATCCTGAGATGTATAGTGGAGTTAAGAGGAACTGATAGTGTGAAGTAAAGCGGTGAGGCGAAGATGTGTTGCGATCAAATCCTTGGAAAAGAGAATGGAGGAGAGTTTGGTGAAGTGGTTTGGTCATGTGAAGGAGATGGACGAAGAGCGTGTGGTGAAAAAGGCATACATGACCAGGTGACAAGGTGGGCACATGAGAGGAAAACAGCGAAAAGATGGATAGGTAGTGTAAAAGTTGTTTCTAAACGAGGTATGAAGGTAGAGGAGGCGATGTGAATGGTGAGAGAGAGGGAGGGATGTGTGGAAAGAATGGATGTATAGTGATGTGTAAGCATTTAATGGCACGCGGGGAAGCAGTTGTCTACTTGTATGAAAGTGAAAGCTGGATATCAGAGGAAGAGGCTGCAGCCATTTTCTTGCTGCGAGGGAGACCACCCTGAGTAATGGAAAATAAGGTCTGGAGTAATGTGGTGTGATGTATATAAAAATATAGCGGTTTTACCAATTTTCTATTAATATTAGAAAGTAATTTACAAGATCTTGATGATGAAAATACCTTTAAGAAATTCCGTTTTAGCTCAGTGGTGACAATCTAGTTTCATGTTGGGCTACTGTCGACATATAAATCAATTTGCGGCCAAGTATTTATGGCAGACATAATTAAATTTTGATGTAATAAATGGGACATATATTTGTATACAGGCGCTAGACCGTTAGACGCTTACCTGATTTAATGCAATGCTTATGGCTGCTTTCCCTCTACCACTTTATCAATATCTGGTGTGATCGGTGCTGATTTTTTATGAGTTTTATACCATATTGGTATGTTAAATAGAATATATTTACTACATTTTATTACTGATCGGTATTATTTAATTTTCTTTGAGATAAGAATGTTTTTCGTTTAGTTAAAACTAACTTCAGTTATTAAATTAATATTTAATTGTTCGGCGGGCAATTATGTATGAATGTGTATATGTAAACTTAGTAGGTTGTAACAAGGTTGGTCCATAACATAGAGTAAACTAAATTATAACCGGTTCAGTTCTGCTAAACGTTTTCTTTAGAAGTACCGTATGTTCAGTTAAAAATTTAGCACAAAGAATGCCAAGTTAATATCAGCAGGTTTTATTTCGATCTTCTTAAACCGATATCCTTAAATTGTGTGTGAAGGGTCTCTGTTTCCATTATAACTTTCAGCTCTATTAATAACTCGCATTTTTTTCTCTGTAATTATTCACAAAATATAATAAACTGAAAGAAATTCAGATCAGTTTTTAAGTGACAATCACTGTAGTGAATCCGAGGAATTATTGTCTACACAAATTAATGGATAACGGAATAAATACATACATTGCCAAGGTATCACTTGTATAAAATACAACATACATTTCGCGACAATACATATTTTGATGTGAAGTACAGTTAAAATTATCGCGTAATATTCAGTGTGCTTAAGTACGGCTTAATTTTATTACACCAATGTGACGGAAGCCAATCATTTGATTTTAGATTACACTGGTCAACACTCATTTTATTGCCAATCATATTAGAGTGATTTTGGGGTAACTTTGTGGTGCTGATTCCGAATATGACATCGGTTTTGCTAGATTGGCTCTAATTTATGAGATAATTGGTACCCCATTGAAACACGTAAAAATGCAAAAAATTTAATGTTCAGGCGGAGCCTACTTACAAATCGCATTGAAATTGTCTCACATCATACAAAAGTAAACACATGAAATACATAATGGCATTTTATTCGGTCTCACCATCTAGAATGTTCCGGTAGTTTCCCATATGCACGCGTTATGGTTACGTTTCCTATTAATTGAGGGTATTCATTATCTCAAGAACTAGAGCCAAATCGGAAAAACTACTTTCATTTTGGAATTCAGCAACCCCAAAATACCCTAAATTCGTACGAATTTCCTTGGCAACGAAAAAAAATTTTTTTTTTGTTGACCTATGTTATTTGTTATATGACGTTTTAAATTTATGTAAAACATTTTTGAATTACGAGACGAATGGTGTCGCCGATAGACAGGAACAGAAGGCATTTTTGCAAAATATGGAACTGTTCCCTAAACAAGGGACAGGTGTCAATTTTGAACCAGACCCCTGTTCAGGCTATCATACTTCGGAGAGTAAGGTTGGAATAAGGCCGTGTTAATGTTTATACATAAAACGTGAGTAATTAATACAGTTCTTATTCGTAATGATTGTTAGTCACGGTGACAAATACGTAGCACAAATATCTTGCGAACGTAATTATGTCAACAGATATTTTCACTCATACCATTTAAAACCGTTTGTTAGTGATTTTGGTACAATAACTACTAACACAGATAAAAGCTTGAACATGCGACCACAGACCGACAGTGCTCCCCTTCCTGGCCAGGGAGAAATGAACAAAGAATTTCGCTTCTCACTCACTGTATACAGGGTGGGCGGAAAGTAGCTCCCTATTTTGGATTGGTAAAAAAATACGTATATTATCCATTTATTTCAGACGAAATAATATGAAAAGGTAGGCATACATGGTAGGTTTTCTCTAAAATTCAATGTGGGCTCCAACTCTTTCCACCAGCTTCTGGAGCCGCCCAGGAATGGCGTCCACTGACTTTAGCAGGAACTCCGGCGGGATGGAGGACATGACTTCCCGAATTCGGTCCTCCAGTTCTTCCAATGTCCTCGGTTTGGTGCGGTAGACTTCTTCCTTTACCCACCCCCAAAGAAGAAGTCGCACGGTGTCAAGTCGGGGCTCCTGGCTGGCCATTGATGTGGACCACGACGACCCATCCAACGCCCAGGGAAGTGGGCATCCAGCTACTCACGGACAACAAGAGCGAAGTGCGGAGGGGCGCCATCTTGCATAAATATCAGATCGTCGATGTTCTCCCATGTGCTGACAACCGGCCAGACCTCGTTTCGCAACATAGCAAGGTGCCGCTCAGCATTCATGGTGTTGCGCAGAAGGAACGGGCCCACAACCTGATCTGAGGTCATACCACACCACACCGTTACACTGAACCGATTCTGCCGTTTTTCAGCGGTAACCGTGCGACTTCTTTCTTTGGGGGTGGGTAAAGGAAGAAGTCTACCGCACCAAACCGAGGACATTGGAAGAACTGGAGGACCGAATTCGGGAAGTCATGTCCTCCATCCCGCCGGAGTTCCTGCTAAAGTCAGTGGACGCCATTCCTGGGCGGCTCCAGAAGCTGGTGGAAAGAGTTGGAGCCCACATTGAATTTTAGAGAAAACCTACCATGTATGCCTACCTTGTAATTATTTTTTCTTAAATAAATTGATAATATACGTATTTTTTTACCAATCCAAAATAGGGAGCTACTTTCCGCCCACCCTGTATATTTAAAAATAGTAATTTGTCTAATTTTTTGAAAAAAATTTCCCCTCCTTCTCTAAAAAGTGGACATACTCTTAAAAATTGGTGTTATCTCGTGTTTGCAACTCGCTAATGCAAACATTATGTAATGCTGAGACTGTAAGTGTCTTTCTGTGGTATTACTTGTCACATTCTTTTCACACAATTTTTTTCCATCAAAAGTATCCAATCTGAGGAGTATATTCTAACGTGTTGTGGTGAAAACATTGCGTGATTAGTTTCCTTTACAGTTTTGATATTTCATATAACCGACAGGATTTTCAAAAGAATTATAAACAATAAGTTTTTTATTAAATATTTACACATTATCTCTTGGATGTACAGTGAGCATTTTGAATTCTGAAGCTGCAAATGACTGCAGTTTCTGTCTCAAAATCAAATCCTTGATATAATTGTTTTATCTTACAGTATTTGCTGATAAGCAGGTGGTCATCCACGGAAAGGTAAAATTAATTTTTGTAAAGATGTATGCTTACGATAGCAGTATTTATGAATAAATTGCATTTAAATATTAATAAACTTATCAACAATGTTAAAATATTTTCATGGAAACAGTCGATAGAATAAATAATAATAACAGAAGGGTTAGGGAGCTCCATATGTTTGAGATGGATTTTCTTCGGAAGATCCACCGCCTATGGATCCGCTACCACCTGATCCACCTCCATATCCTCCTCCTGATCCACCTCCATATCCTCCTCCTGATCCACCCCCATATCCCCCTCCTGATCCACCCCCATATCCTCCTAATCCACCTCCCAATCCACCTCCTAATCCACCTCCCAATCCACCTCCCAATCCACCTCCCAACCCGCCGCCACCACCTCCACCTCCAATCACTTGACCTTGTTCTGCTGTTGCGGAAGCAAGAACAGTCTGAAGGTCGACTCCGCCAATCAGTTGTGGGTTTTCTCCTTCGTTGTAGTTCACGTAGAAGACCTCGGGGGCCTGGACTGGCCCGGCTGGGACCTCAATGACTTGTTGGCTAATTTCTCCGTTCTTAGTAAGGACGTAGACGAGAGTCTTTTGTTGAGGAGGAGGAATAACGATTGGCTCCTGTCCTTCGGGTCCTTCAGGTGTTTGAACGAAGACGATGTTGTAGTCTACTTTAGGCTTGGGGATTTGTGGAGGGGGACCGATTTGGATCTGTTGTTGGGGAGCTTCATAAACATAAATATCCCTGTTGACGATCGGGCGAACACAGTTACCATCGACGTGGCGTACTTCCCCTTGTCCACAGCCTCCTCCTGAGCCCCCTCCGTAGGTACCACTTCCGCCACCACTACCAGAAATTCCTCCGCCAAATCCACCGGACGTGAAACCACTTCCCGAAGGAAATGGGGCGCTGTACCCTTGTGGGGCAGCGAGGGTAGAGACAACGAGACCGAAGACAATCTGCAGAAGGAAGTAAAGAGCGATTTATGGTATGTTGCTACAGTGGAGAGATGTACATTGTTTCGCTGCATCCTACAAAGGCATTTGGGAAGATATACTGTACATACATCGATTGGCATTAAGGGAAGGGTTCATCGTGTAATTTGCTCTATTTAATTTTTAATAGTGTTTAATATCAAATAACTAGATTTTTATGAAAGTATCCTTGAAGTTGAAGGTTAAGCGTAAAGCGATTGTTTTAGAATTAATAAACCTCAGCTTGAGTCTCTATAAAATAGTATAGAAAATCTGGGACACTGGAAAGTCGAAATTTATTTGTTTACTAATAGGCCGGTTTGTTAATATCAATCCATATATTCAAGCCTTTGTAACTACGTGTGTATTTAGGGTTCAGAAGATTATTACTGAAAATGTAGTTTCAGAGACAGAAACAGACTCCCAAATGGGTTTATAAGAGACCTTTTATATAGTCTATAAGTCTTTGTTCATTTAACGCTGAAACAATTATCGGAATTTTACATTTAACTTTTTGTTGTCGCTATATCAATAACAAATAAAATAAACATTATAAACAAAGAAATAATGATACTGAAATTGTTTTAAGGTTTCCAACGATTATCATTTGAAACAAAATGAGACGCAAGAATTTGAAAATACTGTATAATTTTATAAATTTCATCATATCACCAGAAATTTTGTTTTGAAGAAGACCTATTATTGGACGTAAAAATTCTGAGATTCTCATTATGAAACCGAAGCAAGTACGAGTTTAGGCTTGTACTAATTTTAAATTGCAATTATTCTGGTCTTCTCCAATCAATTTGCAGTACCATAGTAAGAAATTAGTCTTCTTGTTATTTGAATATTAGATGGGGGAACATATCCAGTGTTTTTCCTACCATGTCTTCTCGATATTTTAAATTCCTTTTTTACAATCAGAGTACAAGTTTCATGTCTTAAAAAATTTAGTTTACTCAATAATCTTTGGTTGCACGAAATCCGATACGAAATCAAAATAAATTGTTAAAAACTTTCTTAACGGCAGTGGATTGTAACGATGTGAAAATTTCACTTCTCTGAATTGGCATTTGATTAGGTTTTACGTTTATGAGTAGTTAAAATAATAGTAGTAGTATTAAGTAATTATTAGTACTATGATTAGTTAACTACTATTAAATCTAGTTAAAAAATTTTGTTTGGGAAGCATTCCACAAGGACCTATACCTCAACGACACATTCTGTCCGACAAACACTTTCCATTTCCATGAGGAGGATTGTGTACTGCACAGAAAATAATCGGTTGAAAAAATAAACTGAAGTAATATAGCGACTCTGAACCATCACTAAATCATTCTCAGTTGCAACACAATCTCCGAAGAAGAGATATATATAATATATATATATATATATATATATATATAATATATATATATATATATATATATTATATATATAAAATATACTATACTATACTATACTATATAGTTTCTGTTTGTTTGTTTCCTGGGACTGATTGAAGTTCATAAGATCCATTGTCGTGATAAGAAAAAAGTTTTAAAATTTTAGCTAAATATTCAGATGTATTTTTAACTTTGGATTTAATACAAACATGTGTTATGTGTTTAGTGTTATTAATATAGTAATAATGAAAAGAATATTTCACAATGCAAGAAAGAACCAAAAGTCAAAGTAAGACTTCTACAGCCTCAAAAGACGTTTGGTTTTTCCTGCAGTAAATTTTTAAAATAAAAAACTCACCAAGAGACGCATGTTGGAATTGAACTGTGCAATTGCAAAGCAATTCTTCCTTTTATATATTGGCTGAAGGAGGCCTCACTGGGGAGAGAAAAGGGGGTGTCAAAAGAAAGGCGGAGAAGAATGTCTTAAAAACATTTTAAATGGAAACTCCAGAGTAAATACGTAATAATTGAGTGCACAGCCTAATCCAAAGAAAACAATTACTCGGTTTATTATATGAAATATCCTTTGTTGATGGATAGTGCATTCTCTCTTTTAATAAGTGCAGGATGCAGTCATGTGACGGGACGATGTCAGATAATTTAGAGCATTTGAAATGCCTAAAGAGAGAAGTAGTATGTTGTGATAAGAATTGATTGTAAGCAATGGTTATAGAAAGTTTTATGAAACAAACGTAATCTTAAAATGCAGTACGTGTATTCCTATATAAAATGAAAATTTTAATTTTTAAAATTGAGTAAGACAGTAAATATGAAAGTGTAAGAATTCATTGGAGATGTAGCAGCGTGAAGCTGGTATGAATAATAGAAGTTAATAAAGGATATGACTAATAAGAATTAGAAAAAGGTGTTGGTTGTAGATGGCTTAACTATCATTATGATTTGGTTTACACCTCTCGCCTCCACTATCTTCATTACTGGAAAAGTTTCCATAATTTTTTATGAATTGTTCTACTGTTAGGTTTATAAATCGAGAAGTGTTTAGAGTTTTGAAATAAATTAAATATATAATCGCGATAATATTTTTTTTCTTTATGCAGGAACAGATTAAAAAAAATTCATCAAGGACTAATTACCATCATCAAAAATAAATAAAAGCGCATCGCTGATCTTGACGTAAATAAAGTTACGACGCAACCTTCGTTCTGCATTGCACTATCATGTCTTAATACATATTTAATGGAATTTTTATTTTTGACGAATTAGAGTAGGGTAAATTTATCGAATGTCAAATGAAATGGTTTGCTGGGAATTTGAGTAAAGATCTGATTAGAAAACATTACCTCCAGGGTTACGATATTTAGAAGTTAAAACGAAAACAAATGTGTGTGAGAAAAATCCACTTGTAATCTGTGAGGAAATGAGGAAATCGTTCAACATTTTTCATCATGCAACATGCTTTTTACTCTGCTGTAAGGTTTTCCTCAATTAGGTTAGGCATTTCAAAGCGTCAACGGATCAAATGTCCTTATTGTAAAACATTCCATTTAAATTTAAACGGCTAGGGTTATCAGCACCAGATTTAATATATACATTACGGAAGAACCAGGGAAGGTTTTAGTAGCATATCCACCCTTGCCAGCTCCTCCACTGGGGGAGGGAGGAGACTGGAAGGGGGTTCCTAAACGGCTAGGGCTATCTGCACCAAATTTAATACAGACATTAAAAGAACCAGGGAAGGTTTTAGTAACACTCCCGCCTCTCTCAGTCGCACCTCTGAGGGGGCAGAGCGGGAAGGGGGACCTCTAAAAGGATAGTGCACCAAATTTAGTATACACATTAAGGGAGAAGTAGGGAATTTTTAGTAACACACACACATCTCCCAGTCTTGCCCAAGGTTGTGATTCGGGAGTTGTTTGTTGCGAAGGCGCAGCGGTCATTCTAGTATATATATATATATATATATATATATATATATAAAATGTAATATAATATTGTGTGTGTGTGTGTGTGTGTGTACACAAGAGGTACAGAAAAATATTGAAAAATATTGTAAAACATTTGGTGCAGGTAGCCCTAGCCATTTAGGGGCCCCTTTTCAGTCTTCTACCCTAGTGGGGAAGCTGGCAAGGGTAGATGTGCTACTAAAACCTTCCATGGTTCTTTTCTAAATAAATTTTTTTTGTTTGCTTGTTGGTTTGTTTGTTTGAAATGTAACTTTAAATTCTCCATTGGTATCGATGCACTTCTGCCATCTGGCAGGCAGCAAGTGCATCCCCATGTGGTAGAAGTCTGTGCTCTGCTGACAAAGCCATGTTCTAGTAGCATTTTGGAGACCTTCATCTGAGGTAAAGTGCACTCCTCGAAGGTGGTCTTTCAGGTGACCGCCGAAGAGATGATAGTCTGAGGGAGCAAGGACCCGGCTGTATGGTGGATGGGTGACATCAGTCCACTGGAATTTGGCAAGATGTTGGGATGTGGTGAAAGCCGTGTGTGGCCGAAAATCAGTGACAGTCTCTTTCTCTTGAGGCCACAAAGAGCCTTTGCTGCTGGATTTTCTGGATCCGAACACTACTGTGAATGCCAACGGGTATTGCAAGTCACCATAAAAACTAAGAAATGCCACCCGGCGGAAGAGACCACAACTAAGGGACCAGAACGTTTGCCGCCTTCAAGATAACGCTCGCCTATAATTATATATAATTATGTTTTCACGTAATACGATTTTTTTTACATAGAGAAAGTCTAACTTGAGGAGTGTGAATCCCAGATATTTTAACGTATAGTAATGAAAGCATTCCGGAACCAGTTTCCTTTAGTTTTAATATATCATATGAACGATGGTATTTAAAAAAAAATTATAAATTCAGTTTTTTATTAAATATGACTATTTAATCATTATCTCACCGTACGTTGATTTTGAATTTTAAAGATGCAAATGATTGCAATTTCTGCCTCGAAGCTAACTCCTCGATATAATCATTTTATCTTAGTTTAATCTTTCTGGGGATAAGCGGGAGGTCATCCATGGAAAGGTAAAGCTAATCTTTGTGAAGGTTTATGTTTGCGATATCTGTATTTATGGATAATATAATTGAATATTAATAATAATATCAATAATGTTTAAATATTTTTATGGACACAATCGTCAGAATAAATAATGTACAGCAGTATAGAAGAGTTAGGGCAGTGGTTCTTAACCCCTGGGTCGTGCCCCAAAATTGGATCGCCAAACCATTTTGATTGGGGTAATTAAATTGTCATTTATCATTTGTTTGTTATCCCTAATCATTTTACCATTAATTTATTTATTTTATTATCTGTTACAAGTGAACTGTTTGAAGGCATGTGTCGCCGAGCTAGCTCCGCGACACGAATTTGAGTCGCAGCCTAAAAAGGTTAAGAACCACTGAGTTAGGGAGTTCCAGTTTCGTATGTTTGAGGTAGCTTTCCTCCGATTGACCCATCATTAATGGATCCACCACCTACTTCACTTCCGAATCCACCTCCTACTTCATCTTCTAATCCACCTCCGATTCAGCCTCCGATCACCTGACCTTGTGCTGCAGTCGTGGAAGCAAGAGCGCTCTGAAAACCGATTCCACCAATCAGCCTCCACCACAGCCTTCTTCCGAGTCCCCTCCGAAGGAATCAACCTCACCACCACCAGACGTTCCTCCTACAAATCCACTGAAAGTAAAACCAATTCCCGAGAAAATTCGAGATCTATCCACTTGTGGGGCAGCGAGGGTAGAGGCAACGAAACCGAAGACAATCCGCAGAAGGACGTAAAGATCGGTTTATGGTATATTACTGCAACAGAGAAATGGACAATCACGGAAGAAATTTATCTCCAATGTTATCATACGTAGTTGTTCATAGGGCAACACCTTATTTACAGTTTGAATCATCGTAAAAAATATAGTAAATATGACCTTGAACAAAGGCGCATGTGGAGTTACGTGACCAAAAATTGTTGCCAGAATATTCAGCCACATTAATGTTACAACACTTATATTCAATAATAATAATAAACTGAATACTTATAAAACGTGGATTCAGATATAGTGTACAGTACATCCCTATAGTCTCCCATCATGGAAGGTTACGAGATGCTATTGAAAAAATAACCATTAAAAATAATGCGTTCTGTAAAAACAATTTAAGCGATTTCGAATAATTCATCCGGGAAATTGGTATAATGTGGCCAAATTAATTTAGTTGGTTTATTTGTTCCCCTCAAGACGTTCTTTGAAGAATGTTTATTATTAAGTTCATATTTCAGTTGGGATAGTGTAGTTTTACGAATCCGTTGTATGTTTTGTGATATACAGTATATATATATATATATATATGTGTGTGTGTGTGTGAGCAGTCTCTTCATGATTCGCGTAGGACGGCTATGGAACACCTGACCTCTGATCTTTCTGCTCTATCTGATTGGGGCAGAGAAAACCTTGTTGCTTTCAATGCCTCAAAAACTCAGTTCCTCCATCTGTCTACTCGTCACAATCTTCCATACGACTATCTCTTTACCTTCAACAACACACAACTCAATCCTTCCTCTTCTCTTAACATTCTTGGCGTTTCCTTTTCTCGTGATCTTTCCTGGAAAGATCACATATACTTCCTTTCTAAAACAGCTTCTAAGAGGTTAGGTGTGCTGTACCGCCTCCGCAGTTTCTTCACTCCCACTCAGTTGCTGTCTCTGTACAGGGGTCTTGTTCGCCCCTGTATGGAGTATGCTTCTCTTGTGTGGGGTGGTTCAACCCACACAGCCGTTCTTGACTGGGTGGAATCAAAGGCTTTTCGTCTCATCAATTCCCCGCCTCCTACTGATTGTCTTCAATCTCTCTCTCTTCGCCGCACTGTTGCCTCGCTGTCTCTTTACTACCGCTATCATAACGGACATTGCTTTTCTGAACTCTCGAACTGCATGCCTCCTCCTTTAAGGAGAGCACGCAGCACCAGACTTTCGACACGTTCTCATTCCTTTTCTGTCCAACTATCTAATGCAAGGGTTAATAGGTATTTTCATCTTTCATCTACTCAACCGGTCAACTCTGGAACAATCTTCCTCAATCCATCTTTCCTCCTGCTTATGACCTCCCATCTTTCAAATGCAGTGTCTCTAGGCATCTCGACCCCCCCCCCCCCCCGACCTTGATTCTGGCTCTTCTTCTTCTATGGGAGGGGCGGTTTTGCAGACATTTGCCCTTGGCCCCCTCCTTCCTGCCTAATATATATATATATATATATATATATATATATATATATATCGGATAGAACTCCGAATGGTAACATTATATATACAGGGTGGCGCAAAAGTATCGCATCATAGAAATTTTTAGTGTTGACTATATTATTTTTTTCTTTTAGGTAGGGGATGGCTGCTAAATTAACAATAGAGGAGTGGGTGAGCTTGGTTTTAATGTATGGAATACCAGGTACAACAAATCGATGAATCGGTACAGAATTTAAATTCTGTATCGATGAATCGGTACAGAATTTAAATTCTGCACCGATGAATCGGTACAGAATTTAAATTCTGCACCGATGTATCGGTACAGAATTTAAATTCTGCACCGATGTATCGGTACAGAATTTAAATTCTGCACCGATGTATCGGTACAGAATTTAAATTCTGCACCGATTCATCGATTTGTTGTACCTGGTATTCCATACATTAAAACCAAGCTCACCCTCTCGTCTATTGTTAATTTACCAGCCATCCCCTACCTAAAAGAAAAATAATAATATAGTCAACACTGAAAATTCCTATGATGCTTGACTTTTGCGCCACCCTATATATATATAACTTGGTTGAATGGTTTGTTCTTAGGGAAGCGTAGCTTAGCGAGGAATAGGAGGACGAAAAGATGGTACATGTTTATTAACAGACGTTTCGGAAAAATTCAATTTCCATCATCAGTGCTAAAAAGTTTAAAAACAAATAGAAATAAATAAGTATAATAAATAAAAACGAACAATAAATTAAAATGGCGCAACAATTAGCGAGAGTTAATAGTAAGTTACAATATATATTAAATTAGAAGATTAAAAATTAAATGATATAAAGTATAAAAGTACGGACAATAAGTAAAATATAAAACGGTTAAAGGTGAAACAGAATTGAAGGGGTTCTTACCAAATTGTTAACGTAATGAGAGACTAATTGTACAGAAGATTGGGAATGATTGCCTGTTGAAAGAATTCCATATTAGAAAGAAATCCACCATCACTCCGCCCGGCTCCATCTTTCTAATATGGAATTCTTTCAACAGGCAACCATTAGTCTCTCATTACGTTAACAATTTGGTAAGAACCCCTTCAATTCTGTTTCATCTAAACCGTTTTATATTTTACTTATTGTCCGTACTTTTATACTTTATATCATTTAATGTTTAATCTTCTAATTTAATATATATTGTAACTTACTATTAATTCTCGCTAATTGTTGCGCCATTTTAATTTATTGTTCGTTTTTATTTATTATACTTATTTATTTCTATTTGTTTTTAAACTTTTTAGCACTGATGATGGAAATTGAATTTTTCCGAAACGTCTGTTAATAAACATGTACCATCTTTTCGTCCTCCTATTCCTCGCTATATATATATATATATATATATATATATATGATAAATGTTAACTTTTGCGGAGAACAGTAACGTCGAAATTTGTTACAAAGATTCGAAACTGGTCATGTGGAAAATAAATATATATTTGATGATAATAATAATGATATATAATCTTGATGATTTCGAGCGACAGTTGATGGTCGACCCCTCTGCAGCATCCACCCTCATTTGCGGGATTTGGTGGAGGAGAGAGTTGGCTTCCACTCCTTCTGCCCTTGTAGGGCTTTGAGGGACTATTTTCATTTAAAGCTATCCCATCCGCCGTATGAAAACGTAAGGTATCTGAAGCAGTTTTCTAGTTGAATTTTCACACAGGAACGCCAAAAACTAACTTTTCTCACTACTGAACCGCCTAATTAATATCAATAGGTAATTTTAGCTCTTACAACTGTGTGTGCATGCAAGTTTTAGAGGATTATATTGACAATGTTGTTTCTGAGACAGATTATGTACTGTAAAGGGTTCCTATAATGCCTATTTGAAACTCTACTTCTGTGTTTGTTCATATGACGCTAACAAAATTATAAGATCGTTAAATGTAACCTCCTTTGTTGCTATACCTATGACAAAGGAAATAAACATCATAATAGAGAGGAAATATGATGTGAAATTGTTTTAAGGTCTGTAACGGTTATGAATTGGTGCAAAATGGACAAATATTTCGAAAATACTGGACAATCAGTACATTATTGTACGTTAAACTGTGAATTCAGGTTTTTACTAACTATACCGAATTTATTCAATCCCCTCCGACTACGTTGTAGTCCCACAGCAAGAAATCATTCATGCTGTTTAAATATTGGATGGAAGAACATTCGTATTGTTTTCATACGGACGCGTTGATGGATACTTTAAATCTCTCTTTTTTATAATCAGCGTATAAGTTTTATATATTAAACAATTTATTTCACTCAGTGATAATTGGTTGAACGATAAATTATGTGTAATTCAAACAAAATTTATCAAACATTTTTACTGGAAGAGGATTGTCACAATGTGAAAATATCGCTTCTCTGTCGAAAGGTAAACTGTTTGGTGATTGCCACGCTGAAGGTTGGGCTAAAAGCGCCGTCTGTGAATTCATGTCAATAACTGCAAACTAATGTCATCCACTAACTTTTGCGGATGGGGGTTTTAATGGTAGATTTTGTTGGACCTAAGCTTTCTCGAAGTCAAATTGGTGGCACTGAATTTATGTAATTTAAAGAAACGGTTCAATTGACAGCTGTTATCCCACAACTGGGTGAATTTGCATTCATTGCTTCGTAATAACTTAATTTACTAAAAATTTAATTCTTTACAGACTTTCCACGTTATTTCCTTTCTTTCAGACTTTTTCACTCAGGTGGCCCATTCTTCAATAAGGGGCAAAACCGTCCGGTTGAGGTATTGTAAGGGTCGAGGAACACTTTTATAAAATAAGAGTCTTAAATGTTAGGGTAATAAGGAAGGAGAAAAATTGTAAAAACAAGGATAGTTTGAGTTGGGTTTCCCTGCAATAAATTTGTTTGCAGTCAAACATTCGCCAAGAGACGCATGTTGAAGTTGAACTGTGCAATGGCAAGGCAATCCCTCCTTTTGTATATTGACTGAAGGGGGCATCATGGGGTAAAGAAAAGAGTCAAAAGGTGTCAAAGGAAAGGCGAAGAGGAATGTCAATAAAACACTTGAAATGCAAACTTTCCTCTTCCTAAATTGTTTGTGTCATATGGAACAAATACATTTTAATTATTTGAAAGACCGCTTTGTACTTCAGGAGTGGTACTGATTCTCTGAAAATTTCAGTATGAAGTAAAGGATGAATTTCAGTGTGATTCTGTTATTTTATATTGGTTGTTGAAACCGATCCGTTGATGACATTAATTATATACTCCGTACTTTTTAACCCAATTTCATTAAGATTTTAACATTAAACAACATATTTATTTGAAGTCTTAAAATAAATATTTAATAATTTTATCACATTTTACGCTACCACATTTTTACCTTTGAAATGCACAATTTAATCCAAAGGAGAATAAGTAATTAATTTACGATATGAGACGATAAGAAATTTGGCATACCCAAAAATAGTAGTATATTGATAACTGGCTGTAAGCAGTGGTCATAGAAAGTTTAATGAAAAACCTATTGAATTTCAAAATTGAGAACTCGATTGAGTAGTGTGTGTAATCTTATATAAATAGGAAACTTTAGTTTTTAAAAGTGGACAAAGAAAAAGGAAAGGAAACCTTAGTTTTAAAAGTGACAGTAGATGTAGAAGTGTGATAAGGGCAAGTATCGTGCGTGTAAGAGTTCATTGGGGAAATATATAAGCGTGGAGCTGGTATAAATACAATGCAAGTCGAGAAGGAATTGGAGTGACTAGAATTAGAAAAAGGGATGTTGGTGATCATATATATGGCGTATCACCTATGATACACCTCTCGCCTACACTATGTTCAGTACTGGAAGAGTTTTTTTTTTTATGAACTGTTCCATTGCATGATTTTTCAAATTAAGTTTTTGGAGTTCTGAACAGATAAAATGTATAATCGCGATATCGTACGCGTATTTTGTTTAAGCAGAAACAGGTTTCAAGAAATTCATCAAGGAATGATTAATATGATAAAAAAAGTTGCAACCAAAACTTCTTTTAAACTGTAAGTAACTGATTATAATGATAATATAGAACGTTTTCATAACTTTTTAAAGCCTACTTTCATGAAAGGAAAACAAACGTTGACTTAAAAGCAACTGATTGAGGTACGCACGAGGTCAAACTGTGAATAGTCTATTTTCAGAAACTGTTTTGAGGGATTTTTTTTTTTTTTTTTTTTTTCAAATATTGTACCTTGCTCTGTTAAATGTTGTTAATGGCGGGATTTGGCCTCCGTACTAACGGCCAAGGTTATATGACAGAGGGGACTTAGAGGTTAATCACCTATTGAACTACGATGCAGACCCATTGTCGCTTAGCTTCGCTGATCTCAAGTAAATAAGGCCACGACGCAGCCTTTGTTCTGCAATACGAAGCATTACCATATTTTAATACATATTAAATGGAAATTTTTTAGTTTCGATCAATTAGGTCAGTGGTCGGTGTATGACAATATATATTATCTATAAAATAATAAATATTATTACATGAAGTGTTTTTTATTTTAAAATGTCCCGAAAATAGTGTATTTTGATTTAAATTTTGAACACTGACCCATTATCAAATTACCAATAAATCAAATTGGCCCAGTATCAAAAAAGGTTGCCTACCACTGAATTAGGTTAGGGTAAATTTATCGGATGTCAAAGTAGTTTGCCGGAAATTTGGGTGCAAATCTGACTATAAAACATGCCCTTCAAGGTTACAACATTGAAATATAAAAAAATTAAACGTGTATATTTAAAACTTCATTCGTAACCTGTGAAGAAATGAATTAATTATTTATGTTCTCTTCACTCCTACGTGGAGCATTGGGCGTCAACTGTGCTTCGCCATCGGGTATGGTTGGCTGATTGGGCTTTAACTTCTGGCCAGGTTCTTCCAATTCTCTTAGTTTCCATCAGTAAGGATCTCCTCCAAGTCATCACCGGTCTACCCGTCTTCCTTCCTTGCGGATTCCATTCAAAAGCCGTCTTAGGTATTTCTCCCTCTTCTCTCCTCAAAGCATGCCCAACCCATCTCCACTAACTTCTAATTTGCTCTTCTATCCTTTCCTGATTTGTGATCTGCCATAGTCTTTCATTTAAAATTCCTATCCAGCCATCTAATTCCCATAGTCCTTCTCAGACATCGATTCGCAAACACTTGCACCTTCTTTGTCAATTCTTTTGTTACTTTTAATGATTCGCTACCATACAGGGCGACTGATTTAACATTACCGTTAAATATTCTTATTTTAACTCTCCTCGACAACTAGTTTGATCTCCATACTGGGTTTAGCAGCGCAAAAGCACCTGTAGCCTTAGTCAACCTTCTTCAAACATCCTCCTCCGCTCCTCCATCCTTTGCCACCACACTGCCCACGTAGACAAACTCGTCAATCTCCCCAACTCTGAAGGCTCCATCTCTGCCATTTAATCTCATTGTCTTAGTTTTTCCTTTCTTAATTTCTAATCCTAACTTTCTTCCCTCTCTTCCCAGATCCTCCAGCTTCGCTACCATATCCTCACGCCTCTGTGACAAAAGACACAAATCGTCGGCATGGTCCAAGTCCTCCAAAACATCTAGCAATCAATTTTCAACCAATACCCCTCCTACCTCCCTCAACCAGTGCTGGGCACTTGCGTTTTTTTTTGCGGTACTGCGGTACTACCGCACTACCAAACCGGTACCGCATAACGCAGTACCGCAAAGGATCGCTGAAAGTACAGCCTGTACTTTCAGCGATCCTTTGCGGTACTGCGTTATGCGGTACCGGTTTGGTAGTGCGGTAGTACCGCAGTACCGCAGTACCGCAAAAAAAAAACGCAAGTGCCCAGCTTTGCCCTCAACCACTCTCCTCATTACAGTATCCGGCATTAACAAAAATATCACTGGTGACAACAGACAACGCTGTCTCACTCCTGTTGTCATCTCAAAAGGCCCTGTAAACTTCCCGTTATGTTCCACGCTGCAAGAAAATCCTCTGTATGATTCTTTAACAATATTAATAATCTTCTCCGGTATTCCATAGTTTCCCATCACTGTCCACATACAACTTCTATCCACACTATCAAAAGCTTCCTCAAAATCTACAGACACCAAATACAGGCTGGACTGCCATTCCAAGCTCTTCTCCACAATAATTCTCAGTGTATTGTTCTGATCGGCACAGGATCGGGTCTCTCTAAATCCTGCCTGTTCTCTTCTCAGCCTAGCATCCACCTCCCTCCTTATTCTTTCCAAAATAATATGGGTCAGCACCTTACTAGGTATAGACAACAGTGTGATTCCCCTCCAGTTGTCACATTGCGGTAGATCTCCTTTCTTTGGTATTTTCACCAGCAAACCCTCTCTCCATTCCTTGGGAAACTTCTCAGTTTCCCATATTATACCGAACAGTCCATCCATGTAATTCGTCTGTCATCATCCCTGGGTCCACCTTCAACAGTTCTCCATCCATGGCGTCTTTGCTCCTTTTAACTTCTTGATAGCCCTCCGGATTTCAGCCTTACTTGGTGGCCTAACATCTATGTTCAGCTCCTGGTTCCCTCTCACCTCTTCTTGAATTAACTCCTCGGGTTTATTTCTATTCAAAACTTCTCTGAAATGCTCTTTCCACCTTTCCAATTGTTGCATCTCTGCAGTCAATATAGTTCCAGCCTTTGATTTTACTTGTCTTGTCTCTCTATAATTTCTCCCTGTCAGTGTTTTCGTTATCTTATATAATTCCTTCATATTTCCTCTCCGCGCTGCTGTCTCTGCCTGTTGCGCCATCTCGTTCACAAATTGTCTCATCGTTTCTGGCCCTTCTTTTGACCTCTCGATTCAGTTGTTGCCATTTCTCCCCCAACTCCATCCTGTTTATCACGTCTTCGCATTTGTTCATTCATTCTTTTGCTTTCCTTCTTTCTTCTACCGCATTCCATGTGTCCTCAGTCATCTACTCTCTTTTCTCCTTCTTTCTGAAACCGATATTGTCTGCAGATTTCCGTAAGGTGTCTCTAAATCTCACCCACTTTCTTTCCATTCTTTTTACTCTATCCTCTTCATTTTCGTCATGTGTCAAGATTTCCTCATCTTCATCCTGGCGAATAGCAAATCTATTTCTCACAGCCAATTTGTATTCCTCTTTGACCTCCCTTCTTGCGAGCCTATTTACGTCAAACCGTCTCCTTCCTCCCTCGACTTCTTTCCTCTCTCGACTCTTTCCTTGGCTTCACCTCAGCTATCACCAGATGATGATCGCTTGCTACATCTGCTCCTCTTCTATTTCGCATATCTATCTCCACTTCTTCCTAATGGCTATATGATCAATCTGGTTTTCCGTCCTGCCATCAGGCGACATCCAGGTAATCTTATGACACTCTTTATGCGGGAATAGGGTACCACCAATCACAAGCTCCTGCTCTCCACAGAAATCTGCGAATAATTCACCATTTCTATCCATTACTCCTATACCATGCTTGCCCATTACATACTCCCTGTCTTTGTTGTCTCTCCTCACCTTTGCGATGAGGTCTCTCATCAAGATGATAATGTCTTTTCTCTTAACTCCCCCAAAAACTGTAGTGAGCTGTTCATAGAACTCTTCCTTCTGCTCATCCTCCGCTTGTTCTGGAGGCGCATAACATTGAATAATTGTTATGGGCAGGGCCGTAACTAGGGTTTAGAAATTAGTGAGGTCCAGATTTTTTTCGAGCGCGGCGGGACGAGCAAAATTCAGACCAAAATGACATCTACAAACACAACCCAAGCTATACACTAAACACAAAACACAAAACGCTCGACGCTCCCTCTTTTCAAAAGAAAAGCGGTAATATGCGTTTCATACACGGAGAACGGTTGTGTCTTTTTTTTTTCTTAGGAAATAATTACCGAGGTCCGGACCTCGGTGACCTCATAGGTAGTTACGGCCATGGTTATGGGTCTAGCCTTCGTCTTAAATCTTACTCTTATTATTCTCGAAGATATTGGCTCCCATTCCAATAAACTTTTCTCCACCTCTCCTGTGAGCAATATACCTACGCCTTCTCTATGTTCTTCTCTACTTGGTCTTCCGGAGTACAATAGTTTCTGGCATGGTCCCACTCGTACTTCTCCGTCTCCTGTCCACCTCGTTTCGCTCAATCCCAGGACCGCCACCCTATATCTCTCAGCCTCTCTTGCGAATTGCTTAAGCCTCGATGCCTCGTACATAGTTCGTGTATTCCAGCTTCCAATTCGTGTCCGATATTTCATGCCAAAGTTCGTCAACTTTAGATCCGTCCGGTTTTGCACAGTTTCAGTTTCTGTAATCGTAGCATTTAGGCTGTGCAGGGGATTAACCCACAGCAGCCGAGTCCGGTGGCGGGGCTGCCACCTTAAGGTCTCCGAACATACCCTGTCAGTTTTTGGTCCATGAGCGTAACGCCACTCCCCAGCGTGGAGCTTCCCCATCCGCCACCTGGGGACGCGCCTGATGGGGTTACTGACAAAGACCCCTCACGGGGTGAGGAAATTAGGTAATTAAATAATTTTTATCATGCAACATGCTATAAGGGTTTCGTAAATTAGGTTAGGCATTTTAAAGCATTAAATGTACTGTAAATATCATTAATACTCGTATGTTATGAACATTCCATTTAAATATTAGTTCAGGACTCAAATTGTCAAAGACTTCGGTATTTCGTACAAAATTATTGCGTAAAATACCATGATTCTTATTTCATTAGAATACTTTTAAAAAAAAAGTTATGTACAGTATTTATTTATTTATTTGAGAGCGCACTTTCGTGAGATGTGAACCAATAGGGCTCGAAGCCGCTGCGCGAGGTATTAGAAACCACTGCCTTGAATACTCTGTCTCTTTTGAGAATCTGGGATGGCTCGGTCATTCAAGGCAGTGGTTTTGATACCTGTCTATTAAACTATCAAAGGTTCCACACGTTAGTCTCTCTCCCACCGAAGCTCAGGCTGATGGCCACTCCTCTAGACTTGGCCTGATGGTGGAGAGAACTGCTCTCCAGATGTCTTTTCTTCTTCTGAATACGCCCACATGAAACTCCGGTTGTGTTGCTGATGGCCTTTGGTAACTGGTTAAATAGTGTTGGCTTTCTGACAAGAAGGCAATTTTCCTTCAGAGTTGAGAAGGTCCCTTGTCTGATGTTTAGTTTGAGAACATTGCATATTCTACCTTTCCTATTTTCTAATTTTATTTCGATGGTTATCGGATTCAATTTGAGGTTAGGTACTAGTTTGCTTTCTTATCCATTCTTTTAAAGGTTCTTAGTAACTGTCCTGCAATATTTTTGCCTTGTTTATCGCTATCTTATTTGATTTGTGTCTCAAATTTTGCATCGTCTGTTATTATACAGTGAATTACCAGAATAAAAATACCACCTTCCTAAAGCAACGGAATATGGCATCGTTCTCCTGAAACATGATGGCCCCAGGGGGTATACACCATTCCGAAACAAGGCAGGAGGTTCTTATGTAAGGTAGATATATATAGATGTGTAACCTTGTGAATTAAGACATCGCTCTACGAACACACGGTCAGTTTTTCCTGACTACCAAATGCCTGCCCACACCATAACGGCACAAACACAGAATTTCACAGCGGATTGTACCAGTTTGGAATTGAACAAATCGCAGGTTCTCTATATCCAAATCCGTCCTCCTGAAGCAAACTGCTAGAATCTTAATTCATCCGAGAAAACAACAGAGTGCCAAAACTGATCAGACTTGTCCTTCATTTGCATGGACCACTCATAACGCTTTCTTTTACCAGTGTCAGGGAGTGTCCTACATAAAACTGAATATAGAGGACGTGTAGCTAGATGGAAGAAATTGCTTCATGTGCAGCTGGATGGAAACCATTGATTCTTTTTGTGCTATTGCTGGGAAGGTCCTTTTTACATATTTTCTTTAACATCAACAGTAAAATATCAGGGATTCATACTACCAAGATTGAATAAAGTATAGTGCATGATGAAAGCATTACGTGATTTGTTTCCTTTACAGTTTTAATATTTTGGATGAGTGACAGGATTTTCAAAAGAATTATAAACAATAAATTTTTATTAAATATTTACACACTATATCCTGGACGTACATTCATCATTTAGAATTATGAATCTACAGATAACTGCAGTTTCTACCTCAAAATCAAATCTTTGATATAATCGTTTTAGCTTAGCTTCATCTTTCTGAGGATAAGTAGGAGGTCATCCACGGAAAAGTGAAGCTAATTAAAAAAAAAAAAAATCCTTATGGCAACCGGATGGGTAAGTTGCATTTAAATATTAATAATATTATCAACAATGTTTAATGTTTTCATAGAAACAGCCACTAGAATAAATAGTTTAGTAAAGAATTGTTAGGGGGTTGCATATGTTTGAGATGGCTTTCCTCCGATAGATCCACCGCCAATGGATCCACCGCCAATGGATCCACCGCCAATGGATCCACCGCCAATGGATCCACCGCCAATGGATCCACCGCCAATGGATCCACCGCCAATGGATCCTCCACCAACGGATCCACCTCCATATCCACCACCTACTCCACCTCCCAATCCACCACCTACTCCACCTCCCAATCCACCTCCAAATCCACCTCCTACTCCACCTCCAAATCCACCTCCTACTCCACCTCCAAATCCACCTCCTACTCCACCTCCAAATCCACCTCCTACTCCACCTCCTACTCCACCTCCGATCACTTGACCTTGTTGTGCAGTCGCGGAAGCAAGAGCGCTTTGAAGGTCGATTCCACCGATCAGTTGTGGGTTTTCTCCTTCGTTGTAGTTCACATAGAAGACCTCGGGGACCTGATCTGGCCCGGCAGGGACTTCGATGACTTGTTGGGTGAGTTGTCCGTTCTTGGAAAGAACATAGACGAGAGTCTTCTGTTGAGGAGGAGGAATAACGATTGGCTCCACTCCGTCGGGTCCTTCGGGTGTGCGAACGAAGACGATGTTGTAGTCTATTTTAGGTTTGGGGATTTGTGGAGGGGGTCCTGTCTGGACATTTAAACGGGGAGCTTCATAAACATAAATATCCCTATTGACGATTGGTTGGACGCAGCTGCCATCGACGTGGCGTACTTCCCCTTGTCCACAGCCTCCTCCTGAGCCCCCTCCAAAGCCAACCCCACCACACCACCACCACCAGAGACTCCTCCGACAAATCCACCCGTAGAGAAACCACCTCCCGAGGTGAAACCACCACTCGAAGGAGCTGGAGCGCTGTACCCTTGTGGGGCAGCGAGAGTAGAAGCAACGAGACCGAAGACAATCTGCAGAAAGAAATAAAGATCGATTTATGGTATGTTGCTACAACAGAGAGGAGCTGTATATTGTTTCATTGCATCCTACGAACGCACTAACGCATTGCATCGTATGATTGGCACTAAGGGAAAGGTTCACAGGTTAATGTGTTTTATTAATTTTTCCATAGCTTTTAATATTAACTAGCTAGATATTTACGAAAAATCTGAGGTTGAAGTTTTAAACGTTGAGGGACTGTTTTAGAGTTAATAAGCTTCAGCTTGAAGCCTTATAAAAGGTTATAGGAAATATGAGACATGGTTCCTACTCCAATTTTCACACTGGAACGTCAAAAACTAATTGTTTATTAATGAGCTGCTTTATTAATATCAATACCTGTATTAAAGATCTTATAACTACGTGTGTATATAGGGTTCAGATTATTACTGAAAATTTAGTTTGAGACAGAAATGCCCCCATATATAGACTATATAAAGGGTCTCCATAAAACCGAAGCCTTTGTTTATCTAACGCTAACACAGTCACAAGAATTTTACATTTAACCTTGCATTTTCGCTATACCAAAGATGAAAGAACTAAATATTATAAACAAAGAAATTATGATACTGAAATTGTTTGAAGATCTGTAACGATTATCATTTGAAACAAAATGAGATGAGACAAAAGAATTAAAAAATACTATATAATTTTATACTTCATTACATCATCTGAATTTTTGCTTTGAAAAAGACATATTGTTAGACTTTAAAATTTTGAGATTCTCATTTGGAAATTAAGTGTGAGATTATTCAGTTTCCTTCGATCACTTTGTAGTCAACTAAGAAGAAAGTGGTCTCGTTGTTTGAACATTAGAGTGGGGGAACATATTCCATGTTTTTCATACGCATGACTTTTATATTTTAATTTCCATTTTATAATCATAGTATAAGTTTCATATCCTAAACAATTTAGTTGATCCAATGATACTTTCTTGTACAATCGAATAAAATTTTATAAAATCAAATAAAATCAAATAAACTCTAATAAAAACCTTCTTAACGACAGAAGCTTGTCACGATGTGAAAATTTCGCTTCTCTGAATTGATATTTGATTTGGTTTCATATTTGTAAGTAGTTAAAGTAATAGCGCTATTATGAATTGATTGCGATTACTATGATTAATTGATTACGTTTAAATCCTACTGACAAAATTTTGTTTAGGAAGCTTTCCAAAGACCTATACCCATTCCCTGGACGGCACATTCTATCGCCACTAAAACAAACTAACTTAACCTAACTTAACTTAATTTAACCTAATATAATTTGTCGATTGCCCGTTCCGACAAACTTTTTCCATTTTCATGAAGGTTGTATACTGCACAGAAAATAGTCCGTTGAAAAAATAATTTGAAGCAATATCGTGACTCCATGTCATTTAATTTTTTTTAACTGCAACATAATCTCGAAAAGAAAACTCACTCACTCACTCACTCACTATATATATATATATATATATATATAGAGTGAACCAAAAGTAGGTGGACAGTAAATGATAACGTTTATTTTGAGAATACATATTTAATTTTTTTGTATACTATAATACTATAATACAAAATAAAATTTAAATAAATTTAGTTATAATATTTAATATAATATAACACAAACACCAATGTTATAATGAACACCATAGTTATATATAATATAACACAAACCGTATTCAACCTACTGTCCACCTACTTTTGGTTCACCGTGTATATATATATATATATATAATATATAATATATATATATATATATATATATATATATATATATATATATATATTATATATATATATATATGGGATAGAACTCAGAATGATATATAATATATATATATATATATATATATATATATATATATATATATATATATATATATATATATATATATATATATATATATATATATATGTGTGTGTGTTAAACACAGACCGTGCATGGAACAAGGAACTCTTCTGGGAAATTACATCCACTACAGTTCGAATAAGTGATAAATGACAAATACTATAATTTTTCTTCTTTATGATGGAAAGCCCAACGTGGGCACCGGTTACTCGCTTACTGAGATGAATTTCCCAGAAGAGTTCCTTGTTCCATGCACGGTCTGTGTTTAACATATAAGTTTCTCAGGGGACCATTCTGAGTTTATATATATATATATATATAAAGAATGAATGGTTCCAAACTCATAAATCATTGTAATGATAAAGGAGACTTTAAAAGAATGAATAAATATTCATCCTTTAGGCTTAATGCAGTAAATATTTAAGTTCAAGCACTCACCAAGAGACGCATGTTGGAGTTGAACTGTGCAATGGGAAGGCAATTCCTCCTTTTATATATTGGTTGAAGAAGGTCTCACATGGGGGAGAGAAAAGGGGGTTTCAAGGAAAGGCGGAGAGGAAAGTCTGAAATCATTTTAAACGGAAACTCGAGAATTCGGTAAATGAAAGTACAGTTTACTCCAAAGAAAAGAAGTACTTTCCCATATGAAATAACCTTTGTTGATGAATGCACTTTTTCTGTTTAATGAGTGATCGATGGAGTCATGATGTAAAAGATGGGTTTAGATGATTTAGAGCATTTGAGAGAGAAATATATTGTGATAAAAGCTGATTGTAGGCATTGATATGAAAAGTTTTATGAAAAACTCACTGAATTTCAGAGTAGAAGGCCCAGTTGAGTAGTAGTGTGTGTGTGTGTGTGTGTGTGTGTGTGTGTGTGTGTGTGTGTGTATTCCTATGTAAAATGAAAATTTTAGTTTTTAAAGCAAAGTATGATCGTGGATACGGTGTGACATAGGAGCAAATGTCCTTCATGTAAGAATTCACTAGTATGTACTCAAATGTGAAACTGGTATGAATAACAGAAATTAATAAGGGATTTGAGTAACAATAATTAGAAAAAGGGATGGTAGTGATTACAGACGGTGCAGCAATGAGAACGATTTTATTTACACCTCTCGCTTCCACTATCATCAGTACGAGAAGAGTTCCTTTAATTGTCTATGAATTGTTCCATTGTTCGGTTTTTAAATTAAGAAGTTTCTGGGGGTTCTTAAGTAAATAATATATATGTAATCATGATAGCATATTTTGCTTCAGCAATTCACTTCGAAGAATGGTTACCATGATAAAAAAAAATCGAAACATCCAAATTTGTCGTAGCAATTTTTTTTTGAACTGCAAGTAACTGATATTAAAGAAAATAGTGAACTTTTTCATAACGTTTCAAGGCCTACTTTCATGAGAGGAAGTGAAGACAGACCTTGACTTACAGTTGGTTCATTAAATGAATGATGCGTGCACTTGGTAATACTGTTAAAAGTCCATTTTCAGAACCCTTTTATGAAGACTCTGTTTTTGAGGTTTTGTTTGCTTTTTTCAAATGTTGTAACTTGTTCTGTTAAAAGTTGTTAATGGCGTTATTTGGCCTCCGTAATAGCGGCCAAGGTTATATGACAGAAGGGACCTAAAGATTAACGTGAAATTCGAAACATGGGTCGTTACATTATCTGAATACCCAGTCAGTGACCCATCGAATTACAATGCATACCCATTGTCGCTTAGTTTCGCTGATCTTACGTAACTAATGACCCGGTATCATCCCACTCAACGTCATTCCCATTTCATTCCACGCGCAAGAGTGAGAAAGCCAAGAGTGATAATATAAAAGGAGGCATTCTCAAATCGGCCTATTTCCAATTCATGTCATTCTCATTCTCATTTTCATCCTCGTTCACAACTTCTCCACTTTGGTCCGGATTATGTTAACTTAGGTTAGGTTAGGAAATATTGGTCATTCCCATTTGGCGTCTTTCCCGTGAGTGAGAAGGGAGTGACGTTGTTTCTCAAATCAAGAAAAACTTTCCTCAAATGTACATTTTTCATTTTTGTACATTTGTATTTGTGAACCACGGATGGGAATGAGTGACATTGAGTGGAAAGTAAGCAATGCCACGATGCAGATTATGTTCTTCGTTACTCATTACCATGTTTTTAATATATGTTAAATGGAATTATTATTTTTACTAATTAAGTAAGGTAAATTTATAGAATGACAAATAAAGTGGTTTGCCGGGAACTTGGGTACAGATTTTGGGTACATTTTCTCCAAGGTTAGAGTATTGAGGAGATAAAAGGAAAGCAAATGTATCATTAAGGAAAATCACCCGTAACTTTTAAGGAAATAGCTCAGCAATTCTCATCATGCACTTTACTTTGCCGTGAGCTTTTCTTAAATTAGGTTCGGCATTTTAAAGCGTTAACCGAGCGTCATTGCTGTGTTAAAGAATATTTTATTTAAATATACTTTCAAGACTGACAAACTGTTAGACTTCAGCATCTCGTACAAAATTCTATAAAATGCCATGAGTATTGAACATATATATAGTATATATTCGTGTATATATAATACATAACGGTGAATCACCGTTGTAATAAGTAAAAGTCAAAACCGTCGAAGATCAAACGCGCATAACTTTTTTGAGTGACGTTTGGCGAAGGGAACACCACTGTAAAATATTATAAAAATCTTACAATTCTAAGGACTGCCTCAAGGTACCTACTGTTTACCCTAGGGCCTAGTATATACTATATACTAAGTGCTCCCGAGACAGAGTAGTACAATGCGTAATCCCACTTCATTGTCATTTGTATTATAATTTTTCTTTCACAGGTGAAACATGGATGAAATGTGATTTGAGGGTTTATGATTTGAAATTCAATTCAAACTATACTGTCCTCTAGTTTCAATTTTATTTTATAGTGACTTTCTATAGTGAAAGTTCAATTACACTGAGGCAGTCCTAAATGTATTTCCATTTTTTATATTTCTCTTGTGATGTTTTCTCATCAAAAGAAACAGTAAAGTATGTGCACTGGAAAAACTGATTGTTGAGCTTTTTTAACCATCCTAAATTGTGTGTGTGTGTGTGTGTATATATATATATAATAATAATAAATAGGAACACCAGAGAAAAAATAAACATCCTTCAAGGTTTAATAGTACCAACGTTTCGGAATGCACTACTTCCATCTTCAGGGCCAAAACAATAAAATGCCAAATCACATACAAAATACAAATTGCTTAATAACAATTTAAAATAAACTTAAAAAATTATAAAAAGTAGGTAAGAAAATGTAAAACATTAAAACTAAAAGGTAAATAAACGTGAAGTTAAAAAGTTACAATTATAAAAAGTAGCTGGGAAAAATATAAAAGCATCAAAACTGAAACGTAAATAAAATAAACTACAGGGTGGGCCGTAAGTTTCCATACATAGGAAAAATAAACATTTTTTTATGGACAACCATTTTTATTTATATAATATGCTCTACATGGTTGCCATTGTTTTGAAAACACATTTCAATACGTGTTCCCCACTGTTGATGAACACGCATTAGCACAGTTGACGTTATGCTTGTAATGGCGTTGGTGATACGTTCCTTTAGATGATTTATGTCTCGTATCTTTTCCTGATACACCATGGCCTTCAAGTGCCCCCAAAGATAGAAATCAAGGGGGTGAGATCTGGGGATCTGGGAGGCCACTCCACAGGACCACGCCGACCAATCCAAGCATCCGGAAACTGCTGATCCAAATACCGACGCACGTATTTAAATTTTCCTATGTATGGAAACTTACGGCCCACCCTGTAGTACCTTAACCAAAACATAGCAGATCTATCGATGATTCGTCAGAATTTAGGTCTGGTTTTAGTTTATAAATAAACAAAGATTCCATAATTTTAAGTTTAAGGTCAGAGCTTCCGGCAGCAAGTATGGCGAAATTAGACTGTGAAATTGGGTGGTTATTGTTGTGCGAGTGATTACGTATGAGAGAATTAGGTGGTTTGCCAAGGGGTAAATTTGTACGGACCGATTTACCGAGATGTTCGTAAATACGAAATTTTAAATGTCTTTTAGTTTTACCTATATATGACCCCATACAGTGGTCACACTTGTATTGATAAACTATGGATGACTTAGGAAGTGTAGGAATAACATCCTTGTATTTAAATAAATGGTAAATCGATTTAGACGTGGTGAATATAATTTTTATTCATAGTTGTGGGTAGAATTCCTTGAGCAATTTTAAAAGTTTGTTTCTAATGTTAAAACTTGAGGTTCCCATATAGGGCAAAGTGAAATACAGGATATCTTTGGGGACTGTAATTAAGTCTCTAGTTGTAGGGCTTATTAGTCTATTTAAGGTTCTGCCTATTGTAGTCTCCACCAGTCTAGAAGGGAAATTATTCTTGGCAAGGAGTTTTCGGATGAAATCTAGTTCATCGTGTAGTTTAAAGTAATCTGAACAGATATTGAAAGCTCTATTGGTCAGAGTCGAAATTAAATTTCGTTTGAAACCTAAAGGGATAAAGGAAGAAAAGCTCCTAATTTTTTCTCTAGTGTTCCTATTTATTATTAAACTGCGTTTTCCACGCCATCAATCAATAGCCGATATATATATATATATATATATATATTATAATATACATTAAACTGCGCGAGGTATCAGAAACCACTGCCTTGAATAGTCAGTCCATTTTGAGAATCTGGGATGGCCCGGCCATTCAAGGCAGTGACTTCTGATACCTCTCAGTTGCCCTGTCAAAGGTTCAACATGTCGGTTTCCTTTCCCGCGGAGGTCAGGCTGATGGCTACTCCTCTAGACCTGGCCTGATGTTGAAGAGAATTATTCTCCAAGTGTCTTATCTTCCTTTGAATACGCCCACATGTACACCAGTTGTGTTTCTGATGACCTTTGGTAACTGGTTAAATAGTGTTGGCTTTCTGACAACAAAACTACTTTCTTTCAGAGTTGAGAATGTCCCTTTGATTTCCCTTTAGATTGGGAATACTACGCATTCTACCTTTCCGACTATTTTCCAGTGTTGTTTGGATGGTTATATGGTTCAATTTAGGGTTAAGTACTATTTTGTCTAGCATTTTCCATGCGTATATTATGCTGTACCCCTCTATTTCTCTTTCCAGCGAATAGCGATTTAATGTACGTAGTCTTTCCCAGTACTTTAGTGCTTTACATCCATTCATCTTGGCTGCAAAATGTCTGAATTTCTTCTAGCTTATTAATTTCTTTTTGATATGGGGGATGTCAAGAGTGAGGCAGTATTCCAGCTTTAGTATTACCACATCAGTGTTTTCATTAAGGAAAGCATTACTTTTTTGTACCTTCTTTTAAAGGCTCTCAGTATCTGTTCTGTAATTCTTTTCGCCTTGTTTATCGCTATCTTATTTTTGTCTCAAATTTCGCATCATCGGTCATTATAACTTCTAAATCTTTTGCTTTTGTGTTTCTCTGAATTGTGTGGGGGTTTGTGGCATAATATTCTGTCTGTTTTACTCCCTCATTTCTCACATTTTAGAAGAGCTGAAAATTTTCGATGTTAAATTTCACGTGCTTGTCTTCGGATCTTCTGTATATTCTGTTTGTGTCCGTTGGTAAGTTTTCCACAGCTGCGTTTCTAATATTTCGGCTGATTTTTTATCACCAGCAAATGATGTTATTCTACTATTAGTGGTTACTTCGTTGTTCATGCCTGTCAATATGATGATGAGTAGGATTGGATTTTAACAACTTGTTGATGTTGTCTGAGGACGTTACAGATCCAACTATCTTCCAATTGCTTTGATTTCTTGCCTTTCCAAAGTTTTTGAATCTATCCTTAATAGGAAGACTTGAACAGAACTACTCTACTCGCAATTTTCTTTCAGATGATGGTTCCGAAAGGGACGCTTTACTGGCGATCTTCTTGCATATTTCTCTGACTCTTGGTCATCCTCCTTTCGGGATTTCGGTGAAACCTTTTCTATTCCGCTAAACATGTGAAAAGCTTTTGATAAAATCTGGCACAAATCCTTAATTTCCTTACTGTCCTCTCTCAGTTTCTATCCTTCTATCTGTGCCTTCATCTCTAATTTCCTTTCCGACCGTTCTATAGTTGCGGTTGTCGAGAGCCGCTATCCTCTCCTAAAGCTATCAATAGTGGTGGTCCTTAAGGCTCTGTTCTGTCACTCTTTCCATTTACTTATTAGTGAGCTTTCAAGTCGCATTTCCTGTCCTATCCACTCCCTATGCCCATGATTTCACCTTTCACTGCTTCACCCGCTTTACAAAGCGTCCCTCTCAACAATCACTTCATGCTTCTCGTGAGACGGCTATGGTGCATCTGACCTCTGATCCTTCTATTATCTCTGATTCGGGTAGAGGAAACCTTGTGACTTTCAGTGCCTCAAAAACTTAGTTTCCTTCATCTGTGTACTCATCACAATCTTCCACATGACTATCCCCTTATTTTCAACAATACTCAACTCAGTCCTTCCTCTTCTCTTAACATGCTAGATGTTTCCTTTTATCATGATCTTTCCTGGAAAGATCACATACACTTCCTTTCTAAAACAGCTTCTAAGAGGTTAGGTTTGCCGTGCCGTCTCCGCAGTTTTTTCACCCCCACTCAGTTGCTGTCTCTGTACAGAGGTCTTGTTCGCCCCTGTATGGAGTACGCTTCTCATATGTGGGGTGGTTTGACCGGGTCAGAATCAAAGGCTTTTCATCTTGACAATTCCCCGCCTCTTACTGACTGTCTTGAATCACTCTTCGCCGCACTGTTGCCTAACTCTCTGCTGTCGCTATTGTAACGGACACTGCTCTTCCAACCTCTCTAACTGCATGCCTCCTCCATTAAGGAGAGCATGGTACTAGACTTTCGACACTTCTAATCCCTTTTCTGTCGAACTCTCTAACGCAAGTGTTAATCGGTATTCTGAATCTTTCATCTACTTAATTGATCAACTCTGGAACAATCTTCCTCAGTTCATCTTTCCCCCGTTGCTTATGACCTCCAATTTTTCAAACGCAAAATGTTCAGGCATCTCGTAAACCTTGGATCTTTGACTTCGGCTCTCTTCTTCTCCTCTGGAGGCGGGAGCGGTTTTGCGGGCGTTCGCCCTCCTTCCTACAGAAAAAATAGGCAATGCTGTGCAAAAAGATTAGGACACCTCATTTACTTTTGTACTTTTCGGACTTACTGTAATGTTAATTTAGGAACATTTCTTTAAATTAATCATTCTGAACTAGGGATTGTCGTTTTGAGTCATTTTGTTTATCCCGGGATTCCGGGATAAAATCTGTCTTCTTCCCGGGATTTCCCGGATTTTTATTTATATGTATTTAAATTTTTTATACTTTTAAAAAGGAATTAATATAAAAATTATAAAGATTTCATCATTTATTTATTTAAACATACTCCATTAGGTAACTATGAGTGCGAAATAACTAGCTTAAAAGACAGTTGAGTGCAACAAGACAGCTATTTGTAAGAAAATCAACACTTGTAAAGAATAATATCCTTGTAAAGAATAAGCATGCTCGTAAAAACACAAAAACAACTAAACATATGAAAATGCAAAACATAGCGCATTTAAAAGAACTAATTTGACTTATAATACGAACGTAGAAAACATAGACAATTCACACTCTTATCACTCAGCCGAGTTCTAAGTTTAGTTATAAACAGTCCTGCAGCTGAAAAAGCTCTCTCCGCTTCGACACTAGTTGGTGGTATAGACTCGAGAGCATTCATTATTTTGATTATGTTAACTGTTTTTTCACCAATTGCGTGTGTGACGACACTTGCGATTACTGTATGATCATGATACAACACGTATGATCGTGTAAACAGGGTATTTATACTATATATACTAATTATTATGTAAGTAATTAGCACCGGGATATCCCGGGATGAACGAAAAAATCCCGGGATATATCCCGCACATAAAATCAACCGGGATCCCGGGAAACAATCCCTATTCTGAACTATATATTATTGGAAAGGAAATTTTGTGGTTTTTTTAATGATATATACTTCAAAATGATTAATCTAAAGAAATGTTCCTAAATTGACATTACAATAAATCCTAAAAGTACCATAGTAAATGAAGTGTCCTAATCTTTTTGCACAACATTGTTTATATTGTGGTCCCATAAGTACGAACACGGATGGTTTAATTAAAATGTTATGTTCCCCTCCTTTATTTCCATGAGGGACAGGCTTCAGTGAACGATGTAGTTATTTACTATATTCACATATATTACCGGCAAACTCTGACGAGACGGTAAACCGCAAATTGCCTCGGCATTCCACGGATTGCCGGTCGATATTTGGTAAAGACCGAAATATTCTTTTATTTCGCCCTTTGTCTAAATCTTAACAGGCAATCTGAGGATGATCAACGAACTAACGCACACCATTTTTGAAAAAAAAACCGGGCATACAGTTGACCTAACTGGGCCTTCAATGTTATTCCGATGTCCGCCATTGAAGGCCCGGTTAGGTCAACTGTATGCCCTTGACAATTAGTTAGGTTGAGTTGTGTTATTTTCGTTAGTTTAAATTTTAAACTTCTTATGAAATTTATTTTTACTTGCCACAGACGTCAACTGTATAAGTACAGTTGGAATGTAACTACTCGTCAAGGACGTGTATTTGAATTATTCATGGTTGAAATGATATTTCTTGGTGGACTAACAGAAAAATATTATATATTGTCTTTTAACCTTCTTTAAGGGTGCTATATATTTTAAAGTTCGATATTAAGTCAATATGATAGTTTCATACCAGTGAAAGTCGTTTTTCTGAACTCGACAGTTAGGAATTCTACATGTTAGAATTGTGCTTTTGAAATTTTTTATCTTTTATTTTTCGACCAAATTTTGCATGGAACTTATGGAAAAAAAGAGAGTTTACTTCTTAGTTCTTGGATATATGAATGAATAGTTGTTTGCTGCAAATATTCATAAATTCATTCTTCAATAATTTCCTTCTCCTTACTTTTAATGCTGGTCATTATCCAGTGATTGCAACTTCGTACTACAGACAATTATTTGTGACTAAAACTATAATTATGTTCTTGCGATATTATCCGGTACCTTCTTTTTCACATAAACGTTTTTACATCACAAGTGTTCAATTTGAGGAGTGTTAATCCCAGATATTTTAATGGATAGTGGAATTGTGATTAGTTTCCATGAACAGTTTTGATTTCATATATGAACGACAGGAATTTCAAAAGCATTATAAAAATTAAGTTTTTATTAAATATTTACACATTTTCTGAACAAACATTGATAATTTCGAATTTTGAAGCTGCAAATAACTAATTTCTGCCTCGAAACCAAAATCCTTGATACGATCATTTTATCTTAGCTTCATCTTTCAGGGATAAGCAGGAGGTCATCCACGGAAAGGTAAAGCTAATCTTTGTAAAGGTTTATGCTTATGATAGCTGTATTTATGGCTGTTGCATTTAAACCTTAATAATAATATCAACAGTGTTTAAATATTTTCATACAAACAGTCGTTAGAATAAATAATTTATTACAGAAGGTTTAAGGGGTTCCATATGTTTGAGATGGCTTTCCTCCACCGCCGATGGACCCACCGCCGATGGACCCACCGCCGATGGACCCACCGCCGATGGACCCACCGCCGATGGACCCACCGCCGATGGACCCACCGCCGATGGACCCACCCCGATGGACCCACCCCCTCCATATCCACCCCCTGCTCCACCTCCAAATCCACCCCCTGCTCCACCTCCAAATCCACCCCCTGCTCCACCTCCAAATCCACCCCCTGCTCCACCTCCAAATCCACCCCCTGCTCCACCTCCAAATCCACCCCCTGCTCCACCTCCAAATCCACCACCTGCTCCACCTCCAAATCCACCACCTGCTCCACTCCAAATCCACCTCCTGCTCCACCTCCAAATCCACTCCTGCTCCACCTCCGATCACTTGACCTTGTTGTGCAGTCGCGGAACCAAGAGCGCTCTGAAGATCGATTCCACCGATCAGTTGTGGGTTGTCTCCTTCGTTGTAGTTCACGTAGAAGACCTCGGGGACCTGATCTGGCCCGGCAGGGACCTCAATGACTCTTTGGGTGAGTTGTCCATTCTTGGAAAGAACGTAGACGAGTGTCTTCTGTTGAGGAGGAGGAATAACGATTGGCTCCACTCCGTCGGGTCCTTCGGGGTGTGCGAACGAAGACGATGTTGTAGTCTATTTTAGGTTTGGGGATTTGTGGAGGGGGTCCTGTCTGGACATTTAAACGGGGAGCTTCATAAACATAAATATCCCTATTGACGATTGGGCGAACGCAGCTGCCATCGACGTGGCGTACTTCCCCTTGTCCACAGCCTCCTCCTGAGCCCCCTCCAAAGCCAACACCACCACCACCACCACCAGAGATTCCTCCGCCAAATCCACCCGTAGAGAAACCACCTCCGGAACTGAAACCACCACCTGAAGATGCTGGAGCGCTGTACCCTTGTGGGGCAGCGAGGGTAGAAGCAACGAGACCGAAGACAATCTGCAGAAAGAAATAAAGATTGATTTATGTTTTGTTGCTACAACAGAGGGGGGTTGTACATTGTTTCATTGTATCCTATGAAATCATCTTGGAAGATATATACATTTGTATAAAACAAACAAAGCAAAACAAAATATAAACATAAAATATGGGATTTAATAACTTCACAATTTACCTAAGCATATTTCAGGAAGAATGTTCTGTTTTGTACTATTGGTTTGTGTACGAGTGTGTGAACGAATCAGGCGAGTTTATATTACATAAAAATCCATGAATGTGGTGAGTGTGATCTATTCTTTTCCTTAAATTATCCATATTTATACTTAAGAGGTAATTTAAATATAAATTTAATTTAATTAAAAGGGATCTCAATGCAGTGAAGTAATGATCTTTTAAAATGCCAAATATTTACCTACCTTTGTAAGAAATCTCTACCTAGTCTCTCTATCTATCTATAATCTATCTACAATCACTATCTCATTTCCAAACGCACTCTGGTGTGTGTGTGTGTATATATATGGGATTGAACTCAGAATGGTCCCCTGAGGTTCTTTCATGATACACACAGACCGTGCATGGAACAAGGAACTCTTCTGAGAAAATTAAATTCACTATATAGTCCGAATAAATAATTGTAAATGACAAACACTATAGTTTTCTCTTTTCATGATATTAGCCCGACGTGGGCAACGGGGTCACTCGCAAAGAGGCCCCAAAAATATAGCTTCCCTCACCAGCTATCTGCAAAGCAGATAGGATCCAGCTTTGGGACAGGATCTTTGGGGACTACAGTGGATTTAATTTTCCCAAAAGAGTTCCTTGTTCCATGTACGGTCTGTGTATCATATATATTATATATACTGTATATGTTTAGGGTTATAATGAAGGTGTAAGAATTTAACAAGTAAAGATGATAATAGTATAAGGAAGTGAATCAAAGTTGATTCCAACGGACGTTTAGTTTTGAATGCACTAAATGTGTTTAAAAATCAAACACTCACCAAGAGACGCATGTTGGAGTCGAACTGTGCAATGGTAAGGCAATTCCTCCTTTATATATTGGCTAAAGGAGGCCTCACGGGGGAAAGAAAAAGTGGGTGTCAAAGGAAAGGCGGAGACGAATGTTTCTTAAAAACATTTTAAATGCAGACTCCCCTTCCTAAATTTCTTTTTTAATAAGAAGCAAATAAATTTTAGGTATTTTAAAGACCACTTGGTACTTCAGCAATGGTATTGATTCTTTGAAAATTTCACTACGAAACAAAGAATGAATTTTAATACGATCTTATTATTTTATGTCGGTTTTTGAGATGGCTCACTTAGTTACATCATCAGTTATATAGTATACTTGGTACATTTCAGCCCATTTTTTTACAATTGAATGCAGAATTTAATCGAAAGGGAACGAATATTGCATTTACCTCATGAAGAGATATGAAAGTGTAATGTTTCAGATGACTCATAAAATTTGAAATGCCCAAAAAGAAATGTATGGTGATAAGAATTCACTGTAAGTAATGTTTGTAGGAACTTTAATGAAAAACTCGTTTAATTTCATTGTAGAGAACTTAATTGAGTAGCGTGTGCATTCCTGTATAAAATCAAACTTTAGCTTTAAAAAGTATGACAGTAGATACAGAAGTATGATAAGGGCAAATATTGTACATGTACATAAGAGTTTATTGGAGATGTATATAAGCGTGAAGCTAGTGTGAATACAGCAAGTTAATAAGAGACTGGAGTGACTAAAATTATTAGAAAAAGGGATAATAGTGATTATGGATGGCGTAGCTATGAAAACGATTTTTACACCTCTCACTCGCACTACACTGTAAAGTTTAATTGATCCGTACAGACCACCCATATTAAAAATTTAATTGGTCCATTTGGACCTATTATGAAACTTTCTTTGTAAAATGAATGGTCCAGCTTTCATTTATGGACCGATTTTAAACCAATTATATTTGTATGTAGATATAATTGGTCCAGAGTTGGTAAAAAAGGAAAGATGTTCCAATGGCTTTTATGATGGGTCATTCTTTTATCAAGAAATCCTTCCATAATCGGTTTACCAAATGGAACAATTAAAATTTCAATATCGATTCTGTATGGAAAACCTTGTAGTGTATGTTAAAGTATTGGAAGGTTTATGATGTTTCATGAAATGTTCCCCTCTATAGTTTTTAAGAAGTTTTAGAATTTTGAATTAAATAAAACCTATAATCACAATAACATATTTTGTTTGTTAAGCAGGAACACATTTTAAGAAAATCATCAAGGAATGATTACCATGATAAAAAATAGTCGTAACAAATCCAAATTTGTCAGAGTCGAAATTAAATTTCGTTTGAAACCTAAAGGGATAAAGGAAGAAAAGCTCCTAATTTTTTCTCTGGTGTTCCTATTTATTATTAAACTGCGTTTTCCACGCCATCAATCAATAGCCGATATATATATATATATATATATATATATATATATATATATATATATATATATATATATATATATATATATATATATATATATATATATAATATACATTAAACTGCGCGAGGTATCAGAAACCACTGCCTTGAATAGTCAGTCCCTTTTGAGAATCTGGGATGGCCCGGCCATTCAAGGCAGTGACTTCTGATACCTCTCAGTTGCCCTGTCAAAGGTTCAACATGTCGGTTTCCTTTCCCGCGGAGGTCAGGCTGATGGCTACTCCTCTAGACCTGGCCTGATGTTGAAGAGAATTATTCTCCAAGTGTCTTATCTTCCTTTGAATACGCCCACATGTACACCAGTTGTGTTTCTGATGACCTTTGGTAACTGGTTAAATAGTGTTGGCTTTCTGACAACAAAACTACTTTCTTTCAGAGTTGAGAATGTCCCTTTGATTTCCCTTTAGATTGGGAATACTACGCATTCTACCTTTCCGACTATTTTCCAGTGTTGTTTGGATGGTTATAAGGTTCAATTTAGGGTTAAGTACTATTTTGTCTATCATTTTCCATGCGTATATTATGCTGTACCCCTCTATTTCTCTTTCCAGCGAATAGCGATTTAATGTACGTAGTCTTTCCCAGTACTTTAGTGCTTTACATCCATTCATCTTGGCTGCAAAATGTCTGAATTTCTTCTAGCTCATTAATTCTTTTTGTATGGGGGATGTCAAGAGTGAGCAGTATTCTCAGCTTTAGTATTACCACATCAGTGTTTTCATTAAGGAAAGCATTACTTTTTTGTACCTTCTTTAAAGGCTCTCAGTATCTGTTCTGTAATTCTTTTCGCCTTGTTTATCGCTATCTTATTTTTCTCAAATTTCGCATCATCGGTCATTATAACTTCTAAATCTTTTGCTTTTGTGTTTCTCTGAATTGTGTGGGGTTTGTGGCATAATATTCTGTCTGTTTTACTCCCTCATTTCTCACATTTTAGAAGAGCTGAAAATTTTCGATGTTAAATTTCACGTGCTTGTCTTCGGATCTTCTGTATATTCTGTTTGTGTCCGTTGGTAAGTTTTCCACAGCTGCGTTTCTAATATTTCGGCTGATTTTTTATCATCAGCAAATGATGTTATTCTACTATTAGTGGTTACTTCGTTGTTCATGCCTGTCAATATGATAATGAGTAGGATTGGATTTTAACAACTTGTTGATGTTGTCTGAGGACGTTACAGATCCAACTATCTTCCAATTGCTTTGATTTCTTGCCTTTCCAAAGTTTTGAATCTATCCTTAATAGGAAGACTTGAACAGAACTACTCTACTCGCAATTTTCTTTCAGATGATGGTTCCGAAAGGGACGCTTTACTGGCGATCTTCTTGCATATTTCTCTGACTCTTGTCATCCTCCTTTCGGGATTTCGGTGAAACCTTTTCTATTCCGCTAAACATGTGAAAAGCTTTTGATAAAATCTGGCACAAATCCTTAATTTCCTTACTGTCCTCTCTCAGTTTCTATCCTTCTATCTGTGCCTTCATCTCTAATTTCCTTTCCGACCGTTCTATAGTTGCGGTTGTCGAGAGCCGCTATCCTTCTCCTAAAGCTATCAATAGTGGTGTTCCTTAAGGCTCTGTTCTGTCACTCTTTCCATTTACTTATTAGTGAGCTTTCAAGTCGCATTTCCTGTCCTATCCACTCCTATGCCCATGATTTCACCTTTCACTTCTTCACCCGCTTCACAAAGCGTCCCTCTCAACAATCACTCCATGCTTCTCGTGAGACGGCTATGGTGCATCTGACCTCTGATCCTTCTATTATCTCTGATTCGGGTAGAGGAAACCTTGTGACTTTCAGTGCCTCAAAAACTTAGTTTCCTTCATCTGTCTACTCATCACAATCTTCCACATGACTATCCCCTTATTTTCAACAATACTCAACTCAGTCCTTCCTCTTCTCTTAACATGCTAGATGTTTCCTTTTATCGTGATCTTTCCTGGAAAGATCACATACACTTCCTTTCTAAAACAGCTTCTAAGAGGTTAGGTTTGCCGTGCCGTCTCCGCAGTTTTTTCACCCCACTCAGTTGCTGTCTCTGTACAGAGGTCTTGTTCGCCCCTGTATGGAGTACGCTTCTCATATGTGGGGTGGTTTGACCGGGTCAGAATCAAAGGCTTTTCATCTTGTCAATTCCCCGCCTCTTACTGACTGTCTTGAATCACTCTTCGCCGCACTGTTGCCTAACTCTTTGCTGTCGCTATTGTAACGGACACTGCTCTTCCAACCTCTCTAACTGCATGCCTCCTCCTTAAGGAGAGCATGGTACTAGACTTTCGACACTTCTAATCCCTTTTTTCTGTCGAACTCTCTAACGCAAGTGTTAATCGGTATTCTGAATCTTTCATCTACTTAATTGATCAACTCTGGAACAATCTTCCTCAGTTCATCTTTCCCCCGTTGCTTATGACCTCCAATTTTTCAAACGCAAAATGTTCAGGCATCTCGAAAACCTTGGATCTTTGACTTCGGCTCTCTTCTTCTCCTCTGGAGGCGGGAGCAGTTTTGCGGGCGTTCGCCCTCCTTCCTACAGAAAAAATAGGCAATGCTGTGCAAAAAGATTAGGACACCTCATTTACTTTTGTACTTTTCGGACTTACTGTAATGTTAATTTAGGAACATTTCTTTAAATTAATCATTCTGAACTAGGGATTGTCGTTTTGAGTCATTTTGTTTATCCCGGGATTCCGGGATAAAATCTGTCTTCTTCCCGGGATTTCCCGGGATTTTTATTTTATATGTATTTAAATTTTTTATACTTTTAAAAAGGAATTAATATAAAAATTATAAAGATTTCATCATTTATTTATTTAAACATACTCCATTAGGTAACTATGAGTGCGAAATAACTAGCTTAAAAGACAGTTGAGTGCAACAAGACAGCTATTTGTAAGAAAATCAACACTTGTAAAGAATAATATCCTTGTAAAGAATAAGCATGCTCGTAAAAACACAAAAACAACTAAACATATGAAAATGCAAAACATAGCGCATTTAAAAGAACTAATTTGACTTATAATACGAACGTAGAAAACATAGACAATTCACACTCTTATCACTCAGCCGAGTTCTAAGTTTAGTTATAAACAGTCCTGCAGCTGAAAAAGCTCTTTCCGCTTCGACACTAGTTGGTGGTATAGACTCGAGAGCATTCATTATTTTGATTATGTTAACTGTTTTTTCACCACTTGCGTGTGTGACGACACTTGCGATTACTGTATGATCATGATACAACACGTATGATCGTGTAAACAGGGTATTTATACTATATATACTAATTATTATGTAAGTAATTAGCACCGGGATATCCCGGGATATATCCCGCACATAAAATCAACCGGGATCCCGGGAAACAATCCCTATTCTGAACTATATATTATTGGAAAGGAAATTTTGTGGTTTTTTTAATGATATATAGTTCAAAATGATTAATCTAAAGAAATGTTCCTAAATTGACATTACAATAAATCCTAAAAGTACCATAGTAAATGAAGTGTACTAATCTTTTTTCACAGCATTGTTTATATTGTGGTCCCATAAGTACGAACACGGATGGTTTAATTAAAATTTATGTACCCCTCCTTTATTTCCATGAGGGACAGGCTTCAGTGAACGATGTAGTTATTTACTATATTCACATATATTACCGGCAAACTCTGACGAGACGGTAAACCGCAAATTGCCTCGGCATTCCACGGATTGCCGGTCGATATTTGGTAAAGACCGAAATATTCTTTTATTTCGCCCTTTGTCTAAATCTTAACAGGCAATCTGAGGATGATCAACGAACTAACGCACACCATTTTTGAAAAAAAAACCGGGCATACAGTTGACCTAACTGGGCCTTCAATGTTATTCCGATGTCCGCCATTGAAGGCCCGGTTAGGTCAACTGTATGCCCTTGACAATTAGTTAGGTTAAGTTGTGTTATTTTCGTTAGTTTAAATTTTAAACTTCTTATGAAATTTATTTTTACTTGCCACAGACGTCAACTGTATAAGTACAGTTGGAATGTAACTACTCGTCAAGGACGTGTATTTGAATTATTCATGGTTGAAATGATATTTCTTGGTGGACTAACAGAAAAATATTATATATTGTCTTTTAACCTTCTTTAAGGGTACTATATATTTTAAAGTTCGATATTAAGTCAATATGATAGTTTCATACCAGTGAAAGTCGTTTTTCTGAACTCGACAGTTAGGAATTCTACATGTTAGAATTGTGCTTTTGGAATTTTTTATCTTTTATTTTTCGACCAAATTTTGCATAACTTATGGAGAAAAAGAGAGTTTACTTCTTAGTTCTTGGATATATGAATGAATAGTTGTTTGCTGCAAATATTCATAAATTCATTCTTCAATAATTTCCTTCTCCTTACTTTTAATGCTGGTCATTATCCAGTGATTGCAACTTCGTACTACAGACAATTATTTGTGACTAAAACTATAATTATGTTCTTGCGATATTATCCGGTACCTTCTTTTTCACATAAACGTTTTTACATCACAAGTGTTCAATTTGAGGAGTGTTAATCCCAGATATTTTAATGGATAGTCGAATTGTGATTTGTTTCCATGAACAGTTTTGATGTTTCATATATGAACGATAGGAATTTCAAAAGCATTATAAAAATTAAGTTTTTAAATATTTACACATTTTCTGAACAAACATTGATAATTTCGAATTTTGAAGCTGCAAATAACTAATTTCTGCCTCGAAACCAAAATCCTTGATACGATCATTTTATCTTAGCTTCATCTTTCAGGGGATAAGCAGGAGGTCATCCACGGAAAGGTAAAGCTAATCTTTGTAAAGGTTTATGCTTATGATAGTTGTATTTATGGCTGTTGCATTTAAACCTTAATAATAATAATAACAGTGTTTAAATATTTTCATACAAACAGTCCTTAGAATAAATAATTTATTACAGAAGGTTTAAGGGGTTCCGTATGTTTGAGATGGCTTTCCTCCACCGCCGATGGACCCACCGCCGATGGACCCACCGCCGATGGACCCACCGCCGATGGACCCACCGCCGATAGACCCACCGCCGATGGACCCACCGCCGATAGATCCACCCCCTCCATATCCACCTCCTGCTCCACCTCCAAATCCACCCCCTGCTCCACCTCCAAATCCACCCCCTGCTCCACCTCCAAATCCACCCCCTGCTCCACCTCCAAATCCACCCCCTGCTCCACCTCCAAATCCACCTCCTGCTCCACCTCCAAATCCACCTCCTGCTCCACCTCCAAATCCACCTCCTGCTCCACCTCCAAATCCACCTCCTGCTCCACCTCCGATCACTTGACCTTGTTGTGCAGTCGCGGAAGCAAGAGCGCTCTGAAGGTCGATTCCACCGATCAGTTGTGGGTTGTCTCCTTCGTTGTAGTTCACGTAGAAGACCTCAGGGACCTGATCTGGCCCGACAGGGACCTCAATGACTCTTTGGGTGAGTTGTCCGTTCTTTGAAAGAACGTAGACGAGAGTCTTCTGTTGAGGAGGAGGAATAACGATTGGCTCCACTCCGTCGGGTCCTTCGGGTGTGCGAACGAAGACGATGTTGTAGTCTATTTTAGGTTTGGGGATTTGTGGAGGGGGTCCTGTCTGGACATTTAAACGGGGAGCTTCATAAACATAAATATCCCTATTGACGATTGGGCGAACGCAGCTGCCATCGACGTGGCGTACTTCCCCTTGTCCACAGCCTCCTCCTGAGCCCCCTCCAAAGCCAACACCACCACCACCACCACCACCAGAGATTCCTCCGCCAAATCCACCCGTAGAGAAACCACCTCCTGAACTGAAACCACCACCTGAAGATGCTGGAGCGCTGTACCCTTGTGGGGCAGCGAGGGTAGAAGCAACGAGACCGAAGACAATCTGCAAAAAGAAATAAAGATTGATTTATGTTTTGTTGCTACAACAGAGGGGGGTTGTACATTGTTTCATTGTATCCTATGAAATCATCTTGGAAGATATATACATTTGTATAAAACAAACAAAGCAAAACAAAATATAAACATAAAATATGGGATTTAATAACTTCACAATTTACCTAAGCATATTTCAGGAAGAATGTTCCGTTTTGTACTATTGGTTTGTGTACGAGTGTGTGAACGAATCAGGCGAGTTTATATTACATAAAAATCCATGAATGTGGTGAGTGTGATCTATTCTCTTCCTTAAATTATCCATATTTATACTTAAGAGGTAATTTAAATATAAATTTAATTTAATTAAAAGGGATCTCAATGCAGTGAAGTAATGATCTTTTAAAATGCCAAATATTTACCTACCTTTGTAAGAAATCTCTACCTAGTCTCTCTATCTATCTATAATCTATCTACAATCACTATCTCATTTCCAAACGCACTCTGGTGTATATACATATATATATACATACCTATGGGATTGAACTCAGAATGGTCCCCTGAGGTTCTTTCATGATACACACAGACCGTGCATGGAACAAGGAACTCTTCTGGGAAAATTAAATTCACTATAGTCCGAATAAATAATGGTAAATGACAAACACTATAGTTTTCTCTTTTTCATGATATTAGCCCGATGTGGGCAACGGGTCACTCGCAAAGAGGCCCCAAAAATATAGCTTCCCTCACCAGCTATCTGCAAAGCAGATAGGATCCAGCTTTGGGACAGGATCTTTCGGGACTACAGTGGATTTAATTTTCCCAGAAGAGTTCCTTGTTCCATGTACGGTCTGTGTATCATATATATATATATATATATATATATATGTATATATATATATATATATATATATATATACTGTATATGTTTAGGGTTATAATGAAGGTGTAAGAATTTAAAAAGTAAAGATGATATAATAGTATAAGGAAGTGAATCAAAGTTGATTCCAACGGACGTTTAGTTTTGAATGCACTAAATGTGTTTAAAAATCAAACACTCACCAAGAGACGCATGTTGGAGTTGAACTGTGCAATGGTAAGGCAATTCCTCCCTTTATATATTGGCTAAAGGAGGCCTCACGGGGGAAAGAAAAAGGGGGTGTCAAAGGAAAGGCGGAGACGAATGTTTCTTAAAAACATTTTAAATGCAGACTTTCCCATTCCTAAATTTCTTTTTTAATAAGAAGCAAATAAATTTTAGGTATTTTAAAGACCACTTGGTACTTCAGCAATGGTATTGATTCTTTGAAAATTTCACTACGAAACAAAGAATGAATTTTAATACGATCTTATTATTTTATGTCGGTTTTTGAGATGGCTCACTTAGTTACATCATCAGTTATATAGTATACTCGGTACATTTCAGCCCAACTTCATTAAGGTTCTCACATTGAACACATTTTTATTTCAGTTTTCAAAATAAATATATTACAATTTTATCACTTTTTTTTTTTTTTTTTTTTTTTTTTTTAACCCAAAATAGTACAAATACTACGGCCTTTCTTTTTTTCGGAGGAAGTGGGCAAAAATCGAATAATTTTTTACAATTGAATGTAGCATTTAATCGAAAGGGAACGAATATTGCATTTACCTCATGAAGAGATATGAAAGTGTAATGTTTCAGATGACTCATAAAATTTGAAATGCCCAAAAAGAAATGTATGGTGATAAGAATTCACTGTAAGTAATGTTTGTAGGAACTTTAATGAAAAACTCGTTTAATTTCATTGTAGAGAACTTAATTGAGTAGCGTGTGCATTCCTGTATAAAATCAAACTTTAGCTTTAAAAAGTATGACAGTAGATACAGAAGTATGATAAGGGCAAATATTGTACGTGTATATAAGAGTTTATTGGAGGTGTACAGGGTGTCCATAAATTATTCACCCCATTATAAGCTTTAATATATTCGTTATCATAGGAGCTATCTTAAAACGGTTTGCGGCAATTAATAACACAACTCAAGAAATTTTTGTTTTAATTCAGTAAACCTCCACGTGAGCCCCATTGGTAGCACGCAGAACATCAAGACGATAGATGATTTCGTTCCAAACATTAAGAAGCATGTCTCGCGTGATGGAAGTTAATGTCTCTTCAATCCGGTGTCTTAATTCTGTGATGTTATTAACCTTCTTTGCATACACTCTGTCCTTTGTGTAGCCCCATAAAAAGAAATCCAGAGGCGTGATATAGGGGGAACGAGGAGGCCATGGAATAGGGCCATCTCGCCCGATCCAACGAGAAGGGAACTTTTCATTGAGGAACCTCCGCACTTCTTATCCCCAGTGTGGCGGTGCCCCATCTTGCTGAAAGAACACACGGGACACGGGGCTGCATATCCTCAAGCTGAGGTGCAGCATACCATTCAAGCATATCTAGGTAATTTGTAGCCTTCACAATGTTCTCATGGAAGAAAAATGGTCCAATCACACGGTTATGGGAGAGAGCACACCAAACGTTTATCTTGGGACTGTTGCGTTTGTGTTTAATAAATTCATGCGGATTTTCTGATCCCCATATACGGCAATTGTGTCTGTTGACTTTACCAGACAGATGGAATGTCGCTTCATCACTGAAAACGACATTGTTCAAAAAATGCTCATCTTCATCAATATGGCCAAGAATGTCAACAGCAAACTGTACCCGTTTGGGTTTGTCATTTGGTAGAAGTTTCCGCAAGGTTTGCAGTTTGTAGGCATAAAGTTTCAACCTATTGTGAACTACTTTATGCACTGTTGAACGCGATATTTGCAGTTCTCGGCTTGCTCGGCGGATGGATTTTGTAGGACTTCGGATAAACGCCTCCTGAATTCCTGCTATCTTATCTTCAGACACACTAGGCCTACCAGCTCCTTTCTGATGTAGCACACTGCCAGTTTCTTGAAATTGTTTCAGCCATCGCTTGAGTGACTGCTTTGTTGGTGGAGTTTTCTGATATTCCTCCCGGAAACGTCTCTGTACAGTAATTGGAGATTTGGTTTCCCACATCCACAGCACACACATTGCTTTCTCCTTCACTGTCGCCATTGTGCCCCTAGTGGATGTTCTGCGAAATAAAGAAAAAAAATTCTTGTGTTATTAATTGCCGCAAACCGTTTTAAGATAGCTCCTGTAATAACGAATTTATTAAGGCTTATAATGGGGTGAATAATTTATGGACACCCTCTATATAAGCGTGAAGCTAGTGTGAATACAGCAAGTTAATAAGGGATTGGAGTGACTAAAATTATTAGAAAAAGGGATAATAGTGATTATGGATGGCGTAGCTATGAAAACGATTTTTACACCTCTCACTCGCACTACACTGTAAAGTTTAATTGATCCGTACAGACCACCCATATTAAAAATTTAATTGGTCCATTTGGACCTATTATGAAACTTTCTTTGTAAAATGAATGGTCCAGCTTTCATTTCTGGACCGATTTTAAACCAATTATATTTGTATGTAGATATAATTGGTCCAGAGTCGGTAAGAAAGGAAAGATGTTCCAATGGCTTTTATGATGGGTCATTCTTTTATCAAGAAATCCTTCCATAATCGGTTTACCAAATGGAACAATTAAAATTTCAATATCGATTCTGTATGGAAAACCTTGTAGTGTATGTTAAAGTATTGGAAGGTTTATGATGTTTCATGAAATGTTCCCCTCTATAGTTTTTAAGACGTTTTAGAATTTTGAACTAAATAAAACCTGTAATCACAATAACATATTTTGTTTGTTAAGCAGGAACACATTTTAAGAAAATCATCAAGGAATGATTACCATGATAAAAAATAGTCGTAACAAATCCAAATTTGTCACAACTTAAAAACTTTATAAACTGTAACTAACTGATTATAATGATGATACAGAATGTTTTCACAACTTTTTAACCCTTTCACGAATAAGGATGAATATGGCTTATTTTTCAGCTCCCCAGTTGTGTACCCACCGAGTGAAAAAGGGGTTAAGGTCTACTTCTTTGAAAGGAAATAAAAACAGATTTGATTTATAAGTGAATTAAGTGATTGATGAGCTTACTTTGTCCAACTGTCAACAGTCCATTTTCAGAAACTGTTTTGGGAACTTTGCTGTTGAGGTTTTGCTCTTGTCTTTCCAGAGGTTGTAACTTGTTCTCTTAAATGTTGTTGTTGTTGGCATATGACATGACCTCCGTACCAACGGCCATATGACAGAGGGGAGTTAAAACCTAACGCGGATTCCGAACTACGAGTTCTACATTTTCTGAACGCAAAGGGCGATCACTCATCGAATTACTATGCCTATCCAGTGGCGCTTAACTTCGCTGATCTTACGTACACATGGTTTTGACGCAGATCTGCTAAACATGATAATTTATTAATATATATCAATAAATTTTTTTAGTTTAGGACGATTGTTCGAAATTTACCTAAATTCACGGCACACTGAATTACCGACACATCTTTGGATTAGATTGGGTTAGGTCAGAATAGATTGGGTTAGGTCAGATCAGATTATATTAGGGTTAAGTTAACTGTGTCCAACAGAAATTTTTGTACAGGTTTGAGTATACGACATTCATACTATGTTAAAAAGAAAAAAATGTGTACTAAAAAGAAATATAAGTAACGTTACCTAGTCCTAGAGGATACAAAAACATTATCACCCTTAATGAGGAAATAGTTGAGCATTTTTCATACACTTTAGTATGCCTTAAGTTTTTCTTAAATTAGGTTTGGCATTTTAAAGCGTTAGTTCAGCAAGTGTCATTATTGTGTTATAGAATATCCATTTAAATATAAGTTCAGACTGACAGCTATCAAATAATTTACACCTTCCTAGAAAATTTCCCGTAAAATACCTTTGAGTATTATATAGGGTGTCCATAAATTATTCACCCCATTATAAGCCTTAATAAATTCGTTATTATAGGAGCTATCTTAAAACGGTTTGCGGCAATTAATAACAACTCAAGAAATTTTTTTCTTTATTTCGCAGAACATCCACTAGGGACACAATGGCGACAGTGAGGGAGAAAGCAATTTTTCTTCCATGAGAACACTGTGAAGGCTACAAATTACCTAGATATGCTTGAATGGTATGCTGCACCTCAGCTTGAGGATATGCAGCCCCGTGTGTTCTTTCAGCAAGATGGGGCACCGCCACACTGGGGATTAGAAGTGCGGAGGTTCCTCAATGAAACGTTCACTTCTCGTTGGATCGGGCGAGATGGCCCTATTCCATGGCCTCCTCGTTCCCCGGATATCACGCCTCTGGATTTCTTTTTATGGGGCTACACAAAGGACAGTGTGTATGCAAAGAAGGTTAATAACATCACAGAATTAAGACACCGGATTGAAGAGACATTAGCTTCCATCACGCAAGACATGCTTCTTAATGTTTGGAACGAAATCATCTATCGCCTTGATGTTCTGTGTGCTACCAATGGGGCTCACGTGGAGGTTTACTGAATTAAAACAAAAATTTTGAGTTGTTATTAATTGCCGCAAACCGTTTTAAGATGGCTCCTATAATAACGAATTTATTAAGGCTTATAATGGGGTGAATAATTTATGGACACCCTGTATATAAAGTGAATAGAAAATTTGAAAGGGCAATTTCATGAAGAAATGGGAACCCATGTAGCTCGAAATCGCGGTGTTGAAGCATTAAAAAATCGCTGCACACTGTAGAGATTTCCATAAAATATCAATTTTTAAAAATTGCGATGTGGTTAAGATTTTTGCAGATTTTTAATCTATACTGAGTAAAGTATACAGTCTTTAAAATTTTTATTTATTTATTTTTTTACTTGCACAGATCTGTCGTTTATCTATCGAAATTTTATTCTATTGACTTTTACCGTGATTTAACTTTTTTTATATAATTTTGATTAGATATAATCAAATTAGGTCAAAAAATGTATACATTTTCTTTTTCTTATGTTTTCTTCTGTTGTTTATACTTTGTATACGTTTTGTTAATGTTTTACTTTAAAAATTGCATTTTTTGGGGGTAACATATAATTTTAAAAGTAAATATCACTTTATTTCTCCAAGTATTTCAAATATATAACTTTATACACATTGAAAGTGGATAGCTGAATTTCAATTTTTGTTTCCCCCCCCCAAAATGCCCATAAGTGAAAAAGTACTTTTTCTTTGCGAGTTTTACAGCAAATGTCCATTGAAAGTAAAATTATATTTATTTTTGGGGTATACTTTTCATTCTTGTAGGACTCTGTATATTTGTATAGAATATTCTATCATACATTAATGGCATTTGATCGGTTAACAAATTTTAAAATACTGAACTTAATTTTAAAAATAAAAACGCTAATGGCGTAATGAAATAACCGTTACACGATGAGAATTTTTAAAATTACTTCCACATTAAGGGTGGGAACTATTGTTTTGTATCTCAAATGATTACTATACAGGTAATGTTACATTTACTACATCGTAAAATATCCGAATAAAAAAGATACGAAATATTATTAAAGAAAATGTTGTTCGAAAGTTTTGAAGATTTTATTAATTAACCTTAGCACATATAAAAATTGCACCTCTACACTCTTGAAGTAAAAAGTGTAAGTTATACAAACAAATTTTAATAATTTTTTGCGTCCGTTAAAGTAAATTTTCATAAAGGATTCATCCTAAACAGTGTCCGACTTTACCTACTGTACATAAAACTACAGTTTGTTTTTCTCCTATCCCACTGCTTCTGCTGTAAAAGTTTTTTTTTCTGGTAAAAATGTAAAACTTTTCGTGTAATCTCTGTAGTTACCTTAAAACAGATAGAGTAAGGTGAAGTTTATTTTCTTTCATAATATATCAGTTGGGCCCCGCCCTTTGGAAAGAGCAATTACGAATCGGCTTTTCCTCTCTGTAATAGAACTAGGCAATGAAGGAGTGTTGTAGTTACGTTACCAAATGCTTATTTTCGAGTGATTCACGAGCCACTCTAATGAAACTGTCGAGCGTTTGTAGTTCGTGAGAGTCACATTTTGCATGAGTTTAGAATATTACAAAACGGTGCTTTTCCTTTTGCCAAATATTACACTAAAAATTGGGATGAGAGAAAGTGCTCTCTCTCTCATGTAGTACAAAAGATAATTCACCGCGATAAATATTTATAGTTTTAACATGTTTTTTTATTGACTTTTGCAATGCATAATTCCGAAATGTTCATGAAATTCAGGGATCAAGGAAACTTTGCTTATGTCACGGTAAAACAATGGTTCTGGACTTTTTCTAGCTCAAGGCACCCCAGTGCAATTTGTTTTTGTTTCGCAGCACCCAGGAGGATTTTTGTCTCGCTATTCAACATCCAGATCGCTCTCCCCCCCCCTCTCTCCCCCTCCGCCGTCTCCGACACCCCATAATTTCAAACTGAGCCTCTACAGTTTCTGTACGTAGGCGTAATAAGTCACGAATGGCTCGTTTCATTTGAAATTCCTATATCTTCAGTAATTTTTGAAGTTTCGATTACTTAACTTTCTATTTTAGTGAAATTTCTGGGCGACCCGGTTGAGACACACTGCGCTAACATTTACGTATGCCACATATATTTTACCATACCCTTAAACATGTTTATTTTCATTAAATATCTTTTAAATGACTGCTTTTAATGCCTAGACTTCTGTCTTTCGTTTCTATTTAAATGGAAAAACAGTTTAGGGAAGGAATCTACGATAATTGAATTGTAATTTATTAATGGAATAGGTACAGTATTACCGCTTTTTCTTATGTTAACGGAATTATTATAGACATTACAAAGTCATGAATTCTGCGGGAATAAAACTATGAAAAAGCAGTGACCAAAATAACAAGGAAATATTTTTTGCATAAGTATTATTTAAATATTTTAAATATTTATAAACGACTAGTCATATCTCACGGAATATAGTTTTTTATTTCTTTACATAATAAACTCATCCCTGTAACCCCATCGATTTATGAAGGAAGGAGTGTGTGTGTGTGTATATATATATATATATACACACATTTTAACTGCAAACACGCAGTATAATTAACGTAAAGAACGACGCTTGTATAGGAGAATATTCCGCGCAAGATGAGGAGAGAGAACGAAACAAATGGAAAAATGAGGTAACCACCCGGGAATCGAACCTGGGATCTTCCGATTGCCGGTCAGATATGATAACCATTACACCATGGGCCTCACTCGAACAAATGCCGTAATTCTCCTACATACGCGCAGAAACCAATGCGCGTATGTAGGAGAATTACGGCATTTGTTCGAGTGAGGCCCATGTGTAATGGTTATCATATCTGACCGGCAATCGGAAGATCCCGGGTTCGATTTCCGGGTGGTTACCTCATTTTTTCATTTGTTTCGTGCTCTCTCCTCACCTTGCGCGGGATATTCTCCTATACAAGCGTCGTTCTTTACGTTAATTATACTGCGTATTTGCAGTTAAAATGTATATAATGTACGGCATGCGGGAGGTGCCCCTTGGGGCATTGGTTTCTGCGCGTATGTAGGAGAATTACGGCATTTCTTCGAGTGAGGCCCATGGTGTAATGGTTATCATATCTGACCGGCAATCGGAAGATCCCGGGTTCGATTCCCGGGTGGTCACCTCATTTTTTCATTTGTTTCGTTCTCTCTCCTCATCTTGCGCGGAATATTCTCCTATACAAGCGTCGTTTTTTACGATATATATATATATATATACACACAGTTTAACTGCAAACAACACAGTATAATTAATGTAAAGAACGACGCTTGTGTAGAAGATCGTTCCGCACAAGATGAGGAGGGAGAACGAACAAATGAAAAATGAAGTACCACCCGGGAATCGAACCCGGGATCATCCGATTGCCGGTCAGATATGCTATCCACTACACCATGGACCTCGATCAATCAGAAGTCGTAATTCTCCTACATACGAGCAGAAACCAATGCCCTGAGGGGGCACTTTCGCATGTCGTACATCTATACATTTTAACTGCAAACAACAGTATAATTAATGTAAAGAACGACGCTTGTGTAAAAGAGCGTTCCGCACAAGATGAGGAAGGAGAACGAACAAATGAAAAATGAGGTACCACCCGGGAATCGAACCCGGGATCATCCGATTGCCGGTCAGATATGCTATCCACTACAGTGACCACCATGGACCTCAATCAATCAGAAGTCGTAATTCTCCTACATACGAGCAGAAACCAATGCCCTGAGGGGGCACCTTCGCATGCCGTACATCTATACATTTTAACTGCAAACAACAGTATAATTAATGTAAAGAACGACGCTTGTGTAAAAGAGCGTTCCGCACAAGATGAAGGAGAACGAACAAATGAAAAATGAGGTACCACCCGGGAATCGAACCCGGGATCATCCGATTGCCAGTCAGATATGCTATCCACTACAGTGACTACACCATGGACCTCGATCAATCAGAAGTCGTAATTCTCCTACATACGAGCAGAAACCAATGCCCTGAGGGGGCACCTTCGCATGCCGTACATCTATACATTTTAACTGCAAACAACAGTATAATTAATGTAAAGAACGACGCTTGTGTAAAAGACGTTCCGCACAATGAAGGAGAACGAACAAATGAAAAATGAGGTACCACCCGGGAATCGAACCCGGGATCATCCGATTGCCGTCAGATATGCTATCCACTACAGTGACTACACCATGGACCTCGATCAATCAGAAGTCGTACTTCTCCTACACGAGCAGAAACCAATGCCCTGAGGGGGCACCTTCGCATGCCGTACATCTATACATTTTAACTGCAAACAACAGTATAATTAATGTAAAGAACGACGCTTGTGTAAAAGAGCGTTCCGCACAAGATGAGGAAGGAGAACGAACAAATGAAAAATGAGGTACCACCCGGGAATCGAACCCGGGATCATCCGACTGCCAGTCAGATATGCTATCCACTACAGTGACTACACCATGGACCTCGATCAATCAGAAGTCGTAATTCTCCTACATACGAGCAGAAACCAATGCCCTGAGGGGCACCTTCGCATGCCGTACATCTATACATTTTAACTGCAAACAACAGTATAATTAATGTAAAGAACGACGCTTGTGTAAAAGAGCGTTCCGCACAAGATGAAGGAGAACGAACAAATGAAAAATGAGGTACCACCCGGGAATCGAACCCGGGATCATCCGATTGCCAGTCAGATATGCTATCCACTACAGTGACTACACCATGGACCTCGATCAATCAGAAGTCGTAATTCTCCTACATACGAGCAGAAACCAATGCCGTGAGGGGCACCTTCGCATGCCATACATATATACATTTTAACTGCAAACAACACACAGTATAATTAATGTAAAGAACGACGCTTGTGTAGAAGAGCGTTCCGTACAAGATGAGGAAGGAGAACGAACAAATGTACCTCATTTTTCATTTGTTCGTTCTTCCTCCTCATCTTGTGCGGAACGCTCTTCTACACAAGCGTCGTTCTTTACATTATATATATATATATATATATAATATATAGATATATATATATATCTATATATATATATATATATATTATATATATATATATATATTGCCTTTTAAAGACTTCTCAAACTATTCTTTATTATTTGCTTCTTTGCTTGTTGGAATTGCGTCCGCTTCAAGAATTTGCATATTTCTTGTTCTTGTTTCTGTCGTCATAAAGCGATTCTTGTAACATATATTTTTGTTCTACTTTAAGTCCACCAAGAAGGTCCGATGATTAAAAAAAAAGCATTTTCTGAAATTGATTTTGGTGGATGGATGAAATAATTTAATCCTAGAATAACTCCTCAGTCACTTCTTCCCCTTTTCATGATAATCATTGGAGTAATAATGACCATTAGTTTAACAGTTATTATAAGTTATCATATACCAAATGTTGAATACAGTAATTGAAATTGCTTAAATTAAGATACTTGAAATTTTGTATTCTAGTTTGTTATTTTATAGTTACTTACCATTTACTGCAATTATTAATTCCTGTTTTGGATAGTGACCCAGCAAAAAATGGGGCGTTTTGTAAACGTCAAACGCTTTTTAACAATTTATAAACGTTTATGTTGTTCACTAAACGTCCCATTTCTTGCTGAGTCCTCTCTCCAATTTTGCAGCATTTGATGATACGTTATTTGGTCCATGATCAGAAAGAAAAACCATGCATTATAGATGTACATGTGAAGCTAGATTTTCTAATTTATTGTTTATGATTCATAAATTCACAAAGGCAGTTGTATTCAAGCATTTACGAGAAAAAAAAAGTTGTGTTTTGGAGGATTGGATCAGGTTAGGTCAGGTTAGGTCAGGTTAGGTCGATACCACAAAGAAGTATATTTGTGTATGTATATTATTATTATTCTCTCAGGTCACTGTTAGCACCTATAGTTGTAATATCATTCATACCAAAGTGCAATAAAAACAAGGGACAGATTCAAATCGGGAGAAGTATTTATTTCTTGGAATTCTTTTTATAATTGTAAATAAATAGAAACATTTTATGGAGATTGAGGTAATCATATCTTATACGTTCGAAAGTTCTACAGTAACCGTAATCTATCCTACAAATTACTTTAGAATTTAGTTAAATATTAAAATTTATTTTAAGGTAGTCCTCTTTATGGTTACGTGAAGCGCACAACAGACTAAAAGCTATCATTTAATGGCTAAAATGGACACCAAGTTAAACGGGAAAACCGGTAAATTTCAAGTGCGATTTCCTTTAGGCCAAACCCAATTCTCGTTTACATTTATTGTCCAGAAGTAGGAATTCATTTTTTCGGAAATACTCCTCCGAGCATTATTAATGACCTAACCCATCTGGCCAGTTTCAATAAGATTGGCACAAGTGGTTTGAGTTTATTTGTTAACAAAATAACTCAAACCACTTGTGCCAATCTTATTGAAACTGGCCAGATGGGTTAGGTCATTAACAATGCTCGGAGGAGTATTTCCGAAAAAATGAATTCCTACTTCTGGACAATAAATGTAAACGAGAATTGGGTTTGGCGTAAAGGAAATCGCATTTGAAATTTACCAGTTTTCCCGTTTAACTTGGTGTCCATTTTAGCCGTTAAATGATAACTTTTAGTCTGTTGTGCGCTTCACGTAACCATAAAGAGGACTACCTTAAAATAAATTTTTATATTTAACTAAATTCTAAAGTAATTTGTAGGATAGATTACGGTTACTGTAGAACTTTCGAACGTATAAGATACGATTACCTCAATCTCCGTAAAATGTTTCCATTTATTTACAATTATAAAAATAAGAATTCCAAGAAATAAATACTTTTCACGATTTGAATCTGTCCCTTGTTTTTATTGCACTTTGGTATGAATGATATTACAACTATAGGTGCTAACAGTGACCTGAGAGAATAATAATAATAATAATAATAATAATAACTAGCTTCAACAAAACAAAACCTTTTGCTTTGAGAGTAGAGATTACAATATTCTCGACAAATATCAGTATGGAAATATTTAGCGTTGTAGATATTTCTGTTGGAAAATTATTTTATTTTTCCATATTCTTTAGTATTTCTCTACTTTATTTCTAACTTAAAAATCCCCAAATTTAAGTTTGAGTAATTTGGTTATATCGTGGAAATAAAGGTTGCCATTGACTTTATACGATTGTGTGAGGTGACCCGAGTAACATCTATGAAGAAAACAAAATATAGTCAGAGTGTACTTTCGTCGAGCCATAGCATAAGAAGAGTAAGAAAGTATCATATGTTCCTTATCCAAAAGCGATGAAGTTTCGTCACAAACTACAGTAGATACGAATTCAAATGAACATACAGGAGCGAGCCCCACTTCAATTCACTTCACTGACTTTTAAGTGCAAAATGGGAAACTCTAACATCAAAATGAAATTTCAAAATTTGAAGTAAATCGTTATTGGCGCCATTTCATTATTCAATATTGCATCGAGATTTTACAATTTTTATTGAACATTTATTCGAATGTAATGAAAATCATGGAACCGGGAGAGCCAGAAACTAGCACTGAGGCCAACTAATGCAGCCCTGTATTTTTATTATCAGCATCATCGGGGTTCGAACCCTCGACCTCAGCTCAGTGTCTTCACTTCACTTATAGGGAAACGGTGTTACCATGGAGATACAGACGCTGGCTTATTTGAACGTAAATACTGAATTGAAACGTGCGTGTAAAGACTTTATTTGTAATTTCCACATTTTGGGGTTTGTTTAATAGAAATTTTGTTTTTTAGTCTTCTTCAGATTTAAGACATGAATCATACTTGCAGTAATGGGAAGTGTTATCATTGAAAAATGAATTATCATACATTCCACGTAATACGTTCACGTAACGTTAGCGTATTTTCCTCGTATTTCGTACTGTATTTCTGTTTCTATTTAATTAAAAAAGGCTCCTGGTAGCTCAGTGGTTACGGAGGCGGAATCTGAGCGGCGAGGCTCTGGTCCGCTTCCGCCCTGCTGGCTCCTGGGTTGGGTTGGCCGCTTATCCTGTTAATGTTCGGGCTTAAAGGTGACCTTCGGGGCACACTCACCCCAACGTCATGGGAAAATTAACTTCCTGGCTGTTACCTTTTTTTACCTTTAAAAAAAATTGTATATTACAGCTTCGGAAAAAAATTTACTTATTAAAAAAAATAATCCCTGTGTACAATTTCTGAAAAAAGTTCGCCTACAACTTTTTTTTTTTAAGCATAAAAAGTTACTAATTTGGTGATATTCTTTCTTTAGATATTTTATTCGTTTTGATGATGGTATTTTTTTGTATTTTAGATTTTTTTCTAAGTAAAAATATGTGAAAAGCCAAAATTAATGCTATATGGTAAATTAGGCAAAAGTAACAGTAATATTCAATGCTGCGGTTTAAGAAGTGTTGATTACTACTGCAGGATATATATACATATATATACTGTGTATTCCTGTGTATTCCTGCGAAGCAACACTGCTCCGTGTTGCTAAATTCGAAGAATATCCAAATCCATATTCGTTTCTCACCGTGTTCATTAGTTTTTATTACAGACACCTCCAGTTATTGTCAATCCGTGTGCATGATTCGTCAGTAGCAAGATGCACCACAAGTTGTGTTCCTTCTCCAAGGCAGCACAAATTTACCTGTATCAATCACAGTCACACTCGTACTACCTCAAGCTTGCTCTACACAAATATTACACGATAATTAAAGATATCCATTAATTAATTACATGATCACCGTAGTTCAAACAACTTCTTAAAACAAACATTGAATGTTACTATCATCTTGCCAATTTCTCTCGAATCAACGACACTGATTTTCGCTATTTGCAGTTTCATTGCGTTAAACATATTCTAGTATATATGTATGAATGTATGTATGTATGTATGTATGTATGTTGACCAGAAAAATTATTGCTCTTTATAATGATGTTTGTTGATTGTTGTTTGAACAATGACTGATGAAGGTAACTTTATAATTACCCCTTCGAGACTAGAGATTATTAGTGTTAAATGTCTGTACAAGGAAATAAAATAATGTTTGCTCATTTTTGTTTCAACCGTGACCAATAGACAAACCTTGTTTCGTTTTAAATTTCTACATATTACTTTCAAATTCACAGTGCTCGTTTTCATGAAATAATAGGTTGAATTTAGTGATATTACTCAACTGTTGTTTCTGCTATAACCGTAAAAGCTAATTCAACAATGTATCGCTACAATTAATGTAAATTACCATTAATTATACAAAACTTGTAATATGGGCTTTCATGTAAGTGTGGTTATAATTACAGTAATAAACGTTTATACCAAAGTCTGTTTTATCATTTGAGAAAGTGAGCGGTAAAAATACATTTTCGTATTCATACATTAAAAAATTTATTTTGAAATTTAAGGTCAGTCATCACGGTTACTGTTGGGTCTTTCCATTTTGATGGTGGCTATTAGAAATGGGAAAAATATTGCTTCCAAGCTTCATTCCCCGTTCGTGATGCCGAGATTAAGTGGGCCGAATTACTACACGAGTAATGCTTCAAAATCAATAACAGCTACGGTGTATGAATATAAATAGAAATGGAAATAGAATGATAACTAAATTGTCACTTGGTCACTAAGTTTGGTTAGATAGTGGTATGATTCAAACTTCTAAATTCTGACCTCTGTTAATCGCCATAATGTGTTTTGTGAGCCGATCGAAGGTCAATTGCGAACTTTGTTAGGTTTTACGTCGTCGTTTTTGCCGTTGTTGGAAACTTTCCTACGTGAAGTGTATTAAATATTTGATCTACCATTTTAGTTTTTGCATTTTTTCATATTATGTAGTAGTCTATTAAGCAAATTACTATACTTTAAATATAGAAGTTGACTGTGTTTTTTGCAAGCTAAACTTTTAACTTTTTTAGCTTAGAATTTCAGACTTGAACTTTTTGGTGTTGTGGTGGTCAAGATAAAAATGTACTCCTATGAATTCTATAGGGTGTCCCATAAATCTCTCTACCCCTAAACTTTTTCCTGTTAGAATACCGTGAGAGTAAAGAGAATTATGGGGCACCCTACCCTACATAACACCGTTCTAATTTTTGCACTTAATGATTGTTATAGTGTCATAGTTTAAGACTTTTTTGTAGTGTGTGTGTGTGTGTGTGTGTGTGTGTGTGTGTGTGTGTGTGTGTGTGTGTGTGTGTGTGTGTGTGTGAGTGAGAGAATATATATTGATATTCAGTCGGTCCACCCGGCTTGACGGTTTTATTGGTTTTATTTCTATATTTGACTTAAATACTAAACAGTAATTTAACGCACAGCAGAACATTCTCATTTTGTTCTGTAGTGAAGGTCCATCCCTTCTCCAGCATATTTACTCTTAATTGACTATCCAGTGAGCGGCTTCTTCATCCATTTAAAAATCTCACAGGTGCACGAAAGCTTAAAACAAGCAATTAATTACACTTCCTATAAATACGTTGATTTAGATATAAAAAATTACACCATTTTCCATTAATAAATGTAATTAGTGATGTGTTATAACATTTTTAAATGATTCAAAAACTGAGTTACACTACATTGTAGTAGTGATTCAAGATGTTTATCTTGTAATACGAGTATATGTACACTGTATACTTTTACCACGTTGGAAATTGGAATCAATCGTATACCATTCCAACAAACCCAAATGTGTTTCAGTGCATGTTTACATTATTCATAAAATTTTTTAAGAAAGGTAACATCCATGTTCCATATCCCCCATGGAAGTGAGGGGTATGGGCTCGAGCCTGGACTATCTTAGCCAGAGTCAATTAAAGAGGGGTGGCCGGCCCGCCGCTTCATCGTGACAAGATACAGAAAAGACAACCGCCCAGCTCTAGGCGGCTCTTGGGTTCAAGCCCACGACTCAGCGGAGTCTCAGTACTGCCGAGAGGTGCTCTAACCGATCGAGTCATGGCGCGCCCAAAACTTCCATGATGTAGGAAATATATATTCTTTCTGAATGACTCGCATGCTTGTCAACATATTGCTTAAACATTATTTTTCAGATCTCACTTCCCTTTAATTTTGGCTAGAGATTTTCAAATTAATTTTACAAAGAGTGACAAAAAGTTAGAAAGAATTGTAATATAATCTAATATGAAACAGTTTAACATGTGGTGTTGAAGGCATTTCCGTGAATAATTTCCTTTAAAGTTTTAGGATTTCAAATTGCCAAAAAGGATTTTCAAAATCATTATAAAGTATAATAAATCTTTTATTATTATTATTATTATTATTATTATTATTATTATTATTATTATTATATATATATATATATATACACACACACACTATTTACTTACTGAACATTCATCATTTCAATTTTTAAAATTAAAAATGGCTTCAGTTTATGAATCGGAACCAAATGGTTAATGGAACTGTCATTTTCCTTTAACTTCAATATTGCCTTAAGATAAGAAACACACACAGTTGTTCCTCATACAAGGTAAAATTAAAAAAGGAAATGCTAAAATTATGATGCAATTACAAACGCTTTACTTTTCAATGGATCAAATGTTGGTGATCCACTGAAAGGTAAAGCTTATTTCTGTAATGACTTATTCTTATAGTAGCTGGCTTTATGGATAAGTTCCATTTAAATATTAATAATATTATCAACAATGTTAATTATTTTCATAGAAACAGCCGTTAGAATAAATAATGTCGTACAAAAGGTTTAGGGGGTTCCATATGTTTGAGATGGCTTTCCTCCACCGCCAATAATTCCACCGCTGATGGACCCACCTCCAAATCCACCTCCTATTCCACCTCCAAATCCACCACCTACTCCACCTCCTATTCCACCTCCAAATCCACCACCTACTCCACCTCCAAATCCACCACCTACTCCACCTCCAAATCCACCTCCTGCTCCACCTCCGATCACTTGACCTTGTTGTGCAGTCGCGGAAGCAAGAGCGCTCTGAAGGTCGATTCCACCGATCAGTTGTGGGTTGTCTCCTTCGTTGTAGTTCACGTAGAAGACCTCGGGGGCCTGATCTGGCCCGGCAGGGACCTCGATGACTTGTTGGGTGAGTTGTCCGTTCTTGGAAAGAACGTAGACGAGAGTCTTCTGTTGAGGAGGAGGAATAACGATTGGCTCCACTCCGTCGGGTCCTTCAGGTGTGCGAACGAAGACGATGTTGTAGTCTATTTTAGGTTTGGGGATTTGTGGACGGGGTCCTGTCTGGACATTTAAACGGGGAGCTGCATAAAGGTAAATATTCCTGTTGACAATTGGTTGAACGCAGCTGCCATCGACGTGGCGTACTTCCCCTTGTCCACAGCCTCCTCCTGAGCCTCCTCCTGAGCCTCCTCCAAAGCCACCCGAAATTAAACCGCCTCCTGAACTGAAACCACCACCTCCGGAACTGAAACCACCTCCAGAACTGAAACCACCTCCAGAACTGAAACCACCACCTGAAGGAGCGCTGTACCCTTGTGGGGCAGCGAGGGTAGAAGCAACGAGACCGAAGACAATCTGCAAAAGGAAGTAAAGATCGATTTATGATATGTAACTACAACAGGGAGAGAGGTGTGCATAATATTTACTGTATCCTACGAACGGATTTGGAAAGACACGTGCAGTATATTGATTGACAGAGAAAGTAGGATTCGTAATTTAATTTGTTGTATTATATTTTCCATAGCTCTTAATAATAACTAAATTTGCATTAAAATATTTTTAAGATTTGAATTTCAACTATGAATTTTCTTGTTTCACATTTAATATGAGTTATAGTTAACATTGATTATTAACAAATGTAAAGTTAGATTATTTGTTTCAATATCTTCTTCTCGTCTTTTCACGCTTATATTGCCTCTTTACCTATTCTTTCATTGACATCGTTGCTCAATGATTACAGTAACAGTATGTTTGAAATAAAAAATAATTAAGTGAAACATTTCTTCTCTTCTAAAGAAAGACAGAAATGTTTCAACCTATTCATTTGTGCTACAAAATCGTAATATCGTAATCATAGGGTAACACATAACAAATCATTAAATTAATTTTACAAAGAGCGACCAAAAGGTTAGAAAGAATTGTAGTCGAACTTAATGTGAAACAGTCTAACGTGTTGTGTTGAAGGTATTTTTGTGAATAATTTCCTTTAAACTTTTAGTATTGGTTGTGTATTTTATAACATTTGTTGTCCATTTTATTTCATAGAACATCAGCCTCTCTTCCACTTCCAACTTTATAAGGTTTTGTGTGTGTGTGTGTGTGTGTGTGTGCGGGCGCGCGCGGACGCGTAGACAACTGGGCATAAATGAGGTCGAGTGTGTGATAATTCACAGATGAAGGTGAATATTTTTTTTTTGAAGTAACACGTTTGGTACCTCGGAACATAAAAAAATTCATATATTAAAATTAGACACATTTTTGTGGAAAAAAAGATATGTCAGACCCGATAGATTAGGCTGGGCTTGATTAGCAAGGGCTTGATTAGCAAGCACCTCGCTATTTAATGACGACAAAGAACATCGTTCAGGTCCTCAATTGCGTCTGAAATAGTTATCGCGTCCTTGTTGGTTCTATGGCACTAAGGTTAGGTTAGGTTAGATTAAGTTAGGTTTGGTTAATTAGATTTTTAGGTAAGTCGTACCTCACTTATCCGGAGATACGCACATATGTGTGCGTGCGCGCGGAAACCGGGCGTGAGGTCGAGTGTGTGATAAATGACAGGTGATGAGCTAAATTTATTATTGTGAGGTAATAATTTTGGTACTTCAGAACATTAAAATACTTCGAAAAACCTAAAAACATTTCTATTGCGGGAAAAAGATATGTTGGTACTGATTGAGCGAGGTTACGCTAGCTTAGGATATGTTAGCTAGTACCTCGGTATTTATGCACTTCACAGAGAACCCTTTGGGTCGTTGGTTGCGTCCGGACCGCTTGTTACATAGTTCTCGGTTCGATGACACTAAACCTTTTAGGTCTTTTTAGCTTTATGTACTAAAAAAATAAATCGTTACCTCGCTCATGAGGTGTGTGTGTGTGTGTGTGTGTGTGTGTGTGTGTGTGTGTGTGTGTGTGTGTGTGTACAGCCAAAACATAATAGGAACATATTTGTCATGCTTATAAGAAAAATTTATCTCGTATTAAAGTATATTGATGTTTCTTCTTAATATATTTTAAATGTCAGCAAAGTGACTGATTCTCATATGTAAATATATTATTATTATTATTATTATTATATTATTATTATTATTATTATTATTAAAATAGTTGCTGCAGTACTAATGTTGGAAATATATAATTCTGAATTTTACAAATAATAATGGTACTGTATTAATAATGTCAAAACATATAATATGTCATGCAGGGGATTTCAATGCAGTAAAAGAAATTATCCAAAAAAGTGGCAAATAAATTTTGCTAAAAATAGCTGAAAAAAAAACCATATATGTATAAGAGGAGGGGCAACAAGCTTGACCTTCATGAAATGAGGAATCATCGCACGAAACATGTGAAAAGTGTGTGTGTGTGTGTGTGTGTGTATATATATATATATATATATATATAATATATATGCGCCTCGGTGGTGTAGTTGTTCGGATTCTACGTTAAACTGTAGGTCTAAGGTGGAGTGAAAAGTTTGACCTTCGTTAGAATGAACAGTTCGGGCGGAAGCTAACCAAAGGCTATATACTGTATATATAGTTATTGGGAAAACTTTTGTTTTCTTGTTTGATGAATAATCCTTGAGGGAATTATTAATTTGTTTTAACGTCTTTAGTGTTATAAGAAGAATCGAAACGCGTAAAAATAAGGAGAGTAATAGCGATAGTAATAGTGAAAAGCGTACATCAAATGCAGGGAAGAGAACCAAAGTTCAAAGGAAGAACTCTACAGTCTCAAAGGACATTTGGCTTTCCCTGCAATAAATGTGTTTAAAATTAAACACTCACCAAGAGACGCATGTTGAAGTTGAACTGTGCAATGGCAAGGCAATTCCTCCTTTTATATAGGGCTGAAGGAGGCTTCACGAAAGGGGGAGAAAAATAGGGGGATTAAAGGAAAGGTGGGGAAGGGTAATGGTGGAGAGGAAGAGATTGCTTCCCAGAGGGAAGGTACGGTACAAGTGGGTTAAGGGAGCAGAAGGGATTCCGTGCTGAGGATTTACGCAGCTTAATTCTTCGGTGGAATGACAGCCTCGCGTTGCAGTGAAAGAGAGTGAAAGGAAGAAGGAAAGTGCCCTGCGTCATGCTCCCCAAAGGCACTTTCCACCACTCGATCCCTCCTCTGGTCTTCAGTAAATTGCCTCCGGCAAGGAAAACTGCGAGCCATCATCGGTAATTAAATACTTTGGTACAGGGGTACATATACCATATAAAGGCAGGGATGATTCGTGGTTTATATTCTGCGAGAAATTCCATTAATTAATGTCTTGTATTCGTTGTGGATGGCATTAGGAATTTAAAAAAAAAAATTACATAACCACTTTACGAGTGAAATTAAATTTTAATAATCTGTTAATAGTTTTAAAGCATCGCGATAAAATTATTTTTTAATTTCTTCAGTCCGAGTTAAAGTATCACGCAAACTAAACTTGCCTTTCGACATAAAATAACGATTGTTGCTCACAGCAACATTGAAATAATTCTCCTCCCAAACTCCCATAATTATAAGGACAAAACCAGTAAATATGCATTTTTGTACAACCCTAACCAACAAAACCGGTTACACAACATTACTTATATAACGTATTGAGTGTCCGCATAAAAGATAATGTAGCATTACATTTCAGCAGTACACGACCCTAAAATGGGTTTATCGAAACGGCAAATGTCATTCCATTTTAGGTTACAAAAATTTACAAAACAATGGATAAATTCGGGCAAGACCCCCCCCCCCCCCCCCGAGCGTGTTGTTATTTATCGCAAATAATTTGATTTCTTTCATGGAAACGAAAACGAATTTTCGGAAAGTTTGTCTTTATTCGTTCATGATGAGTCATGACTCGAGGAATTTGAATGAAAGGACGGAGAAGCAACAAACCTTATATGTTTTATTTGCAGAGGGAACTTGACGTACTTCAAAGGTTCTCTCTCTTTAGACCTTTCGAAAATAAGGCACTCTATAGCTCTACGAGTATACACATTTTATTAGTAATTTATTAGCTACAGTACTTGAAATGGAATAATATGCTATGAATACAATCCAATATTAATTCCTATATTTAATATTTTTTCTTTGTTTACTATTTTAAATTTTTGTTTCTCTCTCTCTCTCTCTCTCTCTCTCCTCTCTCTCTCTCTCTCTCTCTCTCTCTCATATATATATATATATATATATAATGTTGACAAAAGAGGTTAAAAGTAAAAAGCAAATGAAAAGAATGATGTAAGTTGACTATAATTCAGCAACAACCAAATGTTGGCGGAGGTAGTCAATTCGGATTTTAGGGTTCGATTTGGGATGTAAGCCAGCAGCCGAAACGTCATCAATTTTCAACTTTTATTTTAACGAGATATTGTTCTCAGGTGTTTATATGTTTAAAGGATTTTCACGAGTCTCACCTGCTCTAAATTACGCACTGCGTATGGCAATAATATATCTTTGCTCTCGGCAAATAAAACCCATTATGGACTACAATAATAAAATACTAAATTTTAATAAAATAAAAAGTAAATAAAAAGCCGAAGTATTTGTCTATCTATCTATCTATCTAACGGGTATTTTTTTTTTAGAAAAAAGTATACAAATTTGGTTAACCAAATTCTAGGCAAGAATTTAAAGTCGCAGGCATATTTACGAGAACTCGATTCCTTTATGTATTTATGTACAAATACCTTTTCTGGCACATTTTACGCTTAATTCTCTATTTATATTAATTTTTTTTTTTCATTTTCATTATCTTATCTATTGCCTATAATATAAGCAGCTAGATTAAAATTTGTTAGGAAAATGCTGTTCCCTTTCAAGTTATATATGTAGTGTATGTAAAGTTTGTTTTCGAACAAAATGCTCAGGACCGATTTGAGGCCAATCCTTCGTCAAAACCCCTCCTAAATTTTGGGATTTGACGAAGGAGAGAGTTACTTTACATTCTTTTCCCGTCCTCTTAACCCACTACGCACGGCTAGTCAAGGACTTGGTTAAATCTTCGTCAGGAATCTTCAGTTTACTTACGTTGTTGGAACCATGTGGTCAGTATGACCGAGGCCTAAAACCTTGCATTGTTTATCTGGAAAAAGTATGTAATAAAACAATCACATAAATGAAACATTGTATTTCATGTTTAAGAACTTTTAGCGAATAATATCATCTCTCTCAATGTTTCGACCCCATCGTTCCTGATGACTGTTAAGAATTAATTAAATAATTTTGCAGTTCTTTCGTATATATATATATATATATATATATATATATTAAAAATTTTATTGCAGTTTTAAGAATAAATAAATTTGCATATTTTCCTCCTGAGTGATGGAAACATTACTCTTTAGAGTTAATTAGTTTAGTATTATCATAATGTAAACAGAAATATTTTTAGGTGTTATTCTAACGATCCTTCCTAGAACTCTCGTATACATTAAGTACAGGGCTGAGCCCGGGTAGAGCTTTGTGTGTTGATATTGTATTTTGTGTCACGCATTTCGTTTTTCATTCGGTTATCATTCCTTTTGTTTTATCTTTTTTTGTTTATTTTTAACAATGAACCTTTATAACAGTTCGTTTAACGCAAGAACGTGAAATAAAGTAGAAATTCGACGTATTCTTACATGAATATTACTCAGCTATTCAATGTTAACAAAAAGAATCGTTCTTTTTTTAACGTTGAATGCGATTACGTCTTCAAAAATTATTGCAATACTGTCCTTCGAACCTTTCTGAAGGGAGTGTAAAAAATAGCGAATTTGAAATATCACACGTTCGTTTCATCTCTGAAAGTGTCTTCTCTCCGTTTGCGAAAGTCCTCATCGGCACGACTTTTTCTCTTTCTCTCTCCCACTCTCCCTCTCTCCCACTATCTCCCACTCTCCCACTCTCCCACTCTCCCACTCTCTCTCTCTCCCACTCTCTCTCTCTTCCACTCTCTCTCTCTTCCCTCTCTCTCTCTTCCTCTCTCCCTCTCTCTCTCTCTCCCTCTCTCTCTCTCTCCCTCTTCCTCTCTCTCTCTCTCCCTCTCCCTCTTCCTCTCCCTCTTTCTTCCTCTCTTTCTTCCTCTCTTTCTTCCTCTCTTTCTTCCTCTCTTTCTTCCTCTCTTTCTCCCTCTCTCTTTCTCCCTCTCTCTTCCTCCCTCTTTCTTCCTCTCTCTTCCTCCCTCTTCCTCCCTCTCTCTCCCATCTCTCCCCCTCTCTCCCCCTCTCTTCCTCTCTCTTCCTCTCTCTTTCTCCCTCTTCCTCCCTCTCTCTCCCCTCTCTCCCCTCTCTCTTTTATCCTTCTATCTTTTCCTCACGTTCTTATCTTACCCCTCGTTAACCTCTCCCCTCTCCCTTCTCCCAGACTCCACAATTCTTTCCTAACTCCTTTCTTTCTTCATTCGTCGATTACTGCCTTCTTATTCGCATAAATCGTAGAATTTCTCCTTCACCTTCGAAGAGAGAAAAAAAAAACCTTCCACGTTGTCTAAACGGCAAATAACAAACTAGTTTTTGGCTTAATTGAAAGCCATCATTAAAATTTTTGAGAGAAAACACAATTGTGTCGAAATGCCTTTTTTTTTTTTATCTTTCGATTTTCAGAATTGGTGTAAAAAATGTTCCTTATAAATTTAAAAAAGTTATGAACGCTTTTTGTGCGTCCGTCATTTATTCTACATGTTTAAAAAATATATAATTATGGGTTTCTATGTAGGTGTTAACATAGCTATATATATATATACCTCGTTAACCTCGTTGCTGTTCCGTGCGTTGGTTTCTCTTCACACGAAGGTCAAGCTGGTGGCCCCGCCTCTAGGTCTGGCTTGGTGGAGGAGCGAGATGCTTTATTGTGCTCTGCACCGTACATAGCCAGGTACACTCGGCTCATCTGGTACCGTCCTGAGCCAGGCACCCAGTCTTCTCTTGAAGACTTCAACTTTGACCCCTGTAACGTTTCTGAGGTCCTTTGGAAGCTGGTTAAAAAGTCTTGGTCCCCTGACAACCAAGCTGTTTTCCTTCAGTGTTGAGGAGGTCCCTTGTCGGGCCTTTAATTTTGGAACACTACACATTCTGCCTTTCCTATTTTCCAGTGTCGTTTGACTGGTAATTGGGTTTAGTTTGAGGTTTGGTACCAGGTTTTCGATCATTTTCCATATGTAGATTATGGTGTACCTTTTCTTCTTTCCAGGGAGTACAGATTTAGCTTACGTAGTCATTCCCAGTAGTTGAGTTCTTTGCAGCCATCAATCTTGGCTGTGAAATGTCTCTTCGTTTCTTCTAGTTTATTAGTTTCTTCCTTTTTATATGGGGACGTCAAAACTGAGCAGTATTCAAGTTTTGGTATAATCATTGTTTTTAGCAGGGGAATCATTACTGTCCTGTCCCTTCTTTTGAACGTTCTTAGTACCTGTCCCGCTACTCTTTTTGCTTTATTTATCGCTATCTGATTTTGTGTTTCGAATTTCCCATCATCTGTCATTATTACCCCCAGATCGATCGCTTTCGTGCTTCTCTGAATTTCCTGTCTATCCGGAGCATAGTATGCAGTCTGTGTAAGTTCCTCTTTTCTACCATATCTCAAGAACTGAAATTTCTCGGTGTTAAATGCCATGTTGTGTTCTGACCATTTGTATATTTTGTTCGTGTCCCTCTGCAAAGCCTCCACTTCATTTACATCGCTGATTTTTTTGCTGATCTTTATATCGTCTGCAAAGGATGTTACTATACTGTTGCTGTTTACTCCGCTGTCTATGTCTGTTAGCATGCTAATGAACAGGAATGAGCAAGTACTGTCCCTTGTGGTACTGAGCTGCGTACTTCCGATTCTGATGATGATACACCTTGAATTTTGACAACCTGTAGACGTTTTCTGAGGAAGTTGTAGATCTATTTTCCCACTTTGCCTGTTATTCTCATATATTTCATTTTATCTGCTATTATACTGTGATCACATTTGTCGAAAGCTTTAGCAAAATCTGTGTATATGACATCGTAGTTGTCATTGCCTTCCACTGCATCTAGGATATTGTTGTAGTGTTCTATTAGTTGTGATAGGCATGATCTACCTGATCGAAATCCGTGCTGATTTTTGTTGAATCTTTCCCGTGTCTCAAGGAAATCATAAATTTTCTCTCTAACTATTCTTTCAAATACTTTGGTGAGGTGGGACGTCAATGGCAATGGTCTATAGTTCTCTGCTTGATATCTGTCCCCTCCTTTATATATATATAGGGACAATGCTTGCTCTCTTTAAGATGCTTGGTATTTCCAGTATCTAGGGATCTTCTCCATATCCCCTATAAAGGTGTAGCTATTTCATTTTTACAGTTTTTAATCAATAATGCGTTCCAATTGTCCGGACCTGCAGCTGAATGTGGTTTCATTTGTCCTATAGCTCTCGCTACATCTTCTGGGGTAAAATCTAAGTCTGTTATTATTATTATTTATTATTATTATTATTATTATTATTATTTTAACAGAGCTGGCACTTGCGTTTTTTTTGCGTTTTTTTGCGGTACTGCGGTACTACTACCGCACTACCAAACCGGTACCGCAAAGGATCGCTGAAAGTACAGCAGTACCGCTACCGCATTCAAATTTCCCGCGGTACTTTCCGCAGTACCGACCAACACGGTAGTACCGCAGTACCGCAGTACCGCAAAAAAAACCGCAAGTGCCCAGCTCTAAAATTAAATAAATAATATATTTTAGAAAAATATGCTCCGAAATCATAACCAAAAGGAAAGAGAAGCGAGAAGAATATTCTGCAAAAGAGAGTGGAGGCGAAGTTAGCCAGCTGTGGAGATAATGCCAGGAAAGTAATACAAGAAACTGGAGGGTATCGACAGGGAAATACAAGCGCTGATTAAGGACCATACGAGTGGGAAGAGGAAAAGGAGGTAGAAGCAATAAAAGAAAATCCAAAATATTTCTATAGCTATGCGAAAAGGAAAATAAAAACGCGCGCCGCTATTCGGCCCTTAAGGAAGAGAAATAATGAACTAACCGACGATCCAAAACCCCAGTATGAATCAGTTTTCAGTACCCCAAAAAGTGACAAAGCGATACCTGACAGATGCATTCTTTGAAGAGAAATTGCAAGGAGAGTGTTTATTAATTATTAATTTTAATAAATTAAATAAACACTCTCCTTGCAATTTCTCTTCAAAGAATGCATCTGTCAGGTATCGCTTTGTCACTTTTTGGGGTACTGAAAACTGATTCATACTGGGGTTTTGGATCGTCGGTTAGTTCATTATTTCTCTTCCTTAAGGGCCGAATAGCGGCGCGCGTTTTTATTTTCCTTTTCGCATAGCTATAGAAATATTTTGGATTTTCTTTTATTGCTTCTACCTCCTTTTCCTCTTCCCACTCGTATGGTCCTTAATCAGCGCTTGTATTTCCCTGTCGATACCCTCCAGTTTCTTGTATTACTTTCCTGGCATTATCTCCACAGCTGGCTAACTTCGCCTCCACTCTCTTTTGCAGAATATTCTTCTCGCTTCTCTTTCCTTTTGGTTATGATTTCGGAGCATATTTTTCTAAAATTATATATATATATAATATATATAACCTTACAACCTTACAAAGGTTCCGCGTGATGATTTCTCATTTCGCGAAGGTCAAGCTTGTCGCCCCTCCTCTCGAGTTGGCCTGGTGAAGTAGTGAGTTGGATTCTTGCGCTCTCCACCTCACATAGCCAGGTACGCCAGGATATATATATATATATATATATATATATATATATATATATATATATATACAGGGTGTCCATAAATTATTCACCCATTATAAGCCTTAATAAATTCGTTATTATAGGAGCTATCTTAAAACGGTTTCCGGCAATTAATAACACAACTCAAGAAATTTTTGTTTTAATTCAGTAACCTCCACGTGAGCCCCATTGGTAGCACGCAGAACATCAAGGCGATAGATGATTTCGTTCCAAACATTAAGAAGCATGTCTTGCATGATGGAAGCTAATGTCTCTTCAACCCGGTGTCTTAATTCTGTGATGTTATTAACCTTCTTTGCATACACTCTGTCCTTTGTGTAGCCCCATAAAAAGAAATCCAGAGGCGTGATATCCGGGAACGAGGAGGCCATGGAATAGGGCCATCTCGCCCGATCCAACGAGAAGGGAACTTTTCATTGAGGAACCTCCGCACTTCTAATCCCCAGTGTGGCGGTGCCCCATCTTGCTGAAAGAACACACGGGGCTGCATATCCTCAAGCTGAAGTGCAGCTGAGGAGTTTTCTGATATTTCTCCCGAAAACGTCTCTGTACAGTAATTGGAGATTTGGTTTCCCACATCCACAGCACACACATTGCTTTCTCCTTCACTGTCGCCACTGTGCCCATAGTGGATTTCTGCGAAATAAAGAAAAAAATTTCTTGAGTTGTGTTATTAATTGCCGCAAACCGTTTTAAGATAGCTCCTATAATAACGAATTTATTAAGGCTTATAATGGGGTGAATAATTTATGGACACCCTATATATTATTTATATATATATATATATATATATATATATATATTATATATATAATGAATAGTTCATAGAGCACCCAAACAACTAACATAAAAGATTGTATGTTCTAAATACATTTCACCTTAATTTACTATTCATTTCGATGTAGAAAACTCCTTTCAGATAGCACTAAACCCATCTCTCCCGAGTTCTACTTTCATACTTGCCCTTCTAATATATGCAGTGAATCTACGTCCAATGGAGATAACAAAGTGTTCTAATTCTTCTTCAGTGTTCGTTGTAATCAAATGTCTATGTTCGTCTTATTCATTTAACTCCATTTCATTCCTTGTAAAGACAGCGTGGAACGAATTTAAAAATTTTACTGCGGTTCTGAGAAATAAATAAATTCGTGTATTTTCCGCTTTGGCAAAAGAAACACTACTTAAAATGCTTAGTTAATTTAGCATTATATTAACCAGTTAATCATCCGTTTGCCATATAAATAACTGCATTTTTTAACGAGTCCGTAATGCTAAATTGTACGCTACGAAATAAAATAGAATTAAAAACTTAAACGCCATTTACTGACAAAAAAAAAAAAAAGACGCTTGTCAAAGGGAGCAAGCGAATTCTTTATGAGGGAAAGTATTCATTTGGTATTAAATTTTAAATATATTACATTTCGTAGTTTATTAATGTCTTTTGAATGTATTGCTGAAATGCTCATTAAAATAAGTGGAGACGACGAATGTCTGCATGCATTTCTACACTTGTTCATGCAGATAGTCATTGATAACTCGGATATCGTGCATGGTTTCTTCGATCACAATGGGAGATTATATATATATATATATATATATATATATATATATATAAATATATATATAATATATATATATAATATATATATATTAGTCAATAAATGTTCGTATTTGTTAGATTTTCAAATTTTAGTCACTTAAGCTTGTGTTAAGAAGGGGGCGAGGGTCTATTAAAAAGTTTAGAGAAAGCGCTTTTTTGTTTACCATATACAATGATTATATTTTCGAATTTTACCTGCGTTTGGATTTTAATTAAAAAACTCGAAATCAAATAACTCCTACTTTATATTACCTCAGTTTTTACACACTTAGTGATTTGTTTTAGCTAGGGTAACCTAACCTAACCTAACCTAACTTAACCTAACCTAACTTAACCTAACCTAACCTAATCTCATCTCAAAAAAGTATTTCCCACAAAAAAGTTCGACCGACTTGCGAAATAGATGTTATATATATGCTACAACTCAGAATGGTACCCTGAGATACTTTGATAGTGACCCCGTTGCCTACGTTGGCCTTCCATCGTGGGAAAAGGAAAACTTTAGTATTTACAGTACCATTTACCAATTCACCATTACTTATTCGAACTATATTGGATAGTGTATTTAATATTCTAGAAGTGTTCCTTGTTCCATGCACGGTGTATATATATATATATATGTATGTGTGTGTGTGTGTGTGTGTGTGTGTGTGTGTGTGTGTGTGCATGCGCAATTTTCTATTCTTGTAATGAAGGTAATTTCCATTTAAAATTGGGATGCATTTTTTGCTATTAATTTTCTTTTCTCTCTCGTTCGATGACCTTGAGGAGAGATGGAAGGAAACAAAAAAAAAAAAAAAAGAGGCGAAATGTAAGAAGTTGGACCACTTATTCTTTCGTTGAAGGCCGAGGAAAACTTGACCCACCAACGATAACGACGAAATATTATTTACACTGAAAAAAACAATTGCATGAATGATTCATGTTTTGAATGGATTCCTGCCATAATTAAGGGTATGGGGGACACGATATTATAATGGAGGTGTTAATCAGCGGAGAGTATGGGCTTATCACTTTAGAGAGAACGCTGTAAACGTATGTAAATAAACTATTCACCGAGATTGTAAAATAATTCCACGAAGTAGGACTGTCATCGTTCGTCTTTTTTTTTTTTCCCTCGACTATTTATTATTGTTTTATTTGAGTGAAACTAGTTTAATTCAAGGAAATCGAATATGTGATCATGAGTTGTACGATTCGCAGACCTATTTTGACCCAAATGTCAGGTAAAGGAAAGTCTTAAGAATACCCCCTCCCCCCACTAATTTTTTATACTCTATGCTTCATTAAGTTCTAGTTTTTTTCCAAATATTATTTTAGGAATAACTTAATAAATTTAAAAAGCAGCATTCACAATATAGAGAAGTTCACAAGTTCAAGTTGTAGAATAGAATTTGTCTGAATCATTTATTTATACATATTTAATTTAACAGATTTATTCAGTTAACGAAAATTTGTTCAACCATCTTTGTCAGTCCCTTTTTGGCTTCAGTGGATCTTTTCTTTTCTTCGTTTACAGATACCCGATCGTATCCTTCATCTTATGCCCACTTCATAAAGATCTGCCTTTTTCGTTAGTAGTGACGGTCTTCAAAAAGGTAAGTTCCGAATCAACTTTATCTTAAAGTATTCGACCATTATAAAAAAATAAAATGAAAAAGGACATTTTAAGGAGCCATTTCCAGATTGGTTTTGAAATGTGACATTCGACTCGTATCGTTTGGAAAAAAAAAAATGTGAGGATGTGTAATTCACGTTAAGCAATTTGCCATTCTTTGTTTAAAACCTCGAGATGTAATTGAGGTGAGTTAACCTTACACAACGCTACAATGAATTAAATTTTTTTTTACCAAATTTTAATATATAATTATATATATATATATAATTATATATATATATATATTCTTTTAATATTTAAATTTAGATGTACCGATATAGAACGTTAATTTATACGGCTGACTTTTCCTTCGATGAAGTTTTTTATTAAATTTATGTTGAAAAAAAAATTGAAACTAGTTACGCTAAAGTATTGCGTTGATTTTTTTAAATAGCGTCCCAGACGTACGGCTGGCGATTGGGGAATTCCTGTTTTCCTGTTGTTTTTCGTTTTCGTTCACAAAACTTTTAAACAACATTTGACATACTTACAACTTCATCATACATGGCAGGTCTTTATTTGACCTTCTAACGCGACCTAAACTCCTCGTATAAACGCCTTGAAATGAAATCGAAATGACCTACACATCAATGACGTCATGCTCTATATACAGTGTGTATGTATATATATATATATATATATATATATATAATTTTAGTTTTCCCGTTTTAGATGTCTAAGATAGTAACCATCTTTTAGTTTTAATATATCTTTTTGAAAGATTTTACAGTGATAATTATTACTTAATAATTTCTGCATACTTTAAACTGAAGGTATTCGAATATAATGAACACTGTTTTTAAATTAATTATTACTAATAGCATTTGCTTGTTTGTAAATAAAGGATCAGGATAACTTGGGAATTTTGCCAAAGGGAGGAGTGAAACGTAAATACTTATGCATTGCTCAGATTTCAAACAATGATTGTTTTTACACACACACACACACACACACACACACACACACACACACACACACACAGAATCTTCGCTCGGAGGAGATACGGAGGAAATGTATTATTGCGTGTACGTTAACCCCATTTTGCCGACAAAATAAACAATCTCGGCACGTACGTATGATCGCAACAAATTAGTTTTCAACTCTCCCCTCCCCCAAGAAAAACAAGATTGTTAGGTTAGACCCAGTTTAATTACGCTAGGTTAGCTTAAGTTACTGTAGGTAAAAATGATTGCAAAAGATGATAGTGTCGGTCTCTGTAAGTGTTGAAATGTTTTTCACTCACATTCAAATTAACCAGTTAGAAGGCTATAAAAGTCTTATAATGAGCTTCCAAGAGTAAATATAAATTGAGTTCAAGTATTGTCGGCAAAATTGGCTAATGTTAATACCTTTACTGTCTGAGTTTATAGGAATAAGCGAGTCATTTTTGTTATTAATTTGGGCTTGTATTCAGATACAAACTAAAAATAATTGCGAAGGACCACTACACTTCAGGTTAGTTTAGATCAGATATTTATAACAGAAAAGGACCACCTAACTTGTTTTATAGATTTTGTTTTGACGGGGTGGAACTTTTAAGCGTTGGTATTGTTTCCAAGACACAGTCTTGGCATCATCTTTGGTGTAGTGCGAATTTGTATGAAGGTCGGTATGTCGGCAATTATTTCGAAATATTTGTCCTGAATTACTTAGTTTGTTATTCGGTATCCGGAAAAAGCTCAGTCAAGCGCGAGTCCTCATTTTCTGCTGTCTAAAAACTTGTTTTGCGAACAGAGTGGAGTGACGGCACGCAGTGCGCCACAGGTGATCGCCTCAGTTGAAGTACAAATTATAGCTGTTTATTTGCAATATGAAATACTGTCGTAAATCAAAAATATATTTTAATTTTTTCTAAGATAGTAATTTCCGTTGATACCGACAAATAACGATTAAATACGATCGTTTTATAAGGATATATTAAGAGAAGGAATTATGGAAATCGGGTTACTTAAATTACATATCACCTTTATACTTCTTCTGCGCCATCTCTCCGTATCACTCGCTACACTTCTTAGCTAATATAGCAGCACTTCAATTGAATTCGTAATTTCAGGAGGAACTTAAAGTGTAACTGTCAGTACAATAATAACATTTGCGCGGAAAAGAGAAATAAATCGCTATACAGTTCCATAAGAGAAAAGTACCCGCAGGATTTCAACGATATATGTATTTATAGTCTTCTTAATCATGAATACTGTATTTTCTCCCCCGTTTATCTCGTCTATAAATCTATTTTGCGTCACGCTTCTTGCTTATTTATGTAAGGTTTCCCCACTGGATACGTATAGTCATGATGTTTATACAGTAAGCATTGCTATATTTAGAATTGTAACTCGTACAATCTCGCAACACTGATGTTGTAGATTAATATATTCTTGGTTTTCAAGATTTCAGCAACAATGGCAGCTAATACATTCGTCATCAGGAAGTAAACTTTCTGATGCTAGATTGTACAAATAAGCCAATAAATATTTATATATATATATATATATATATATATATATACTGTATATATATACTTTTTAGTGCTACCTTTGCGAAGCTGTATTACTAATTTTATTATTTCTCGTTTCATTACGTTAATTGATATTTCTTTATTACTGCAGTCCTTTTATGTGTTTTAAATTTATTATTTAATTGGTTGCATCGTTGATTACCTTCACGATATTGTACTTTTTTATGGGATTTGTTTTCTGCCAATAAAAATTATCATCATTATCCTCATTATCATATACTGTACATATATATATATATATGTGTATGTATATATATATTATATATATATATATATATATATATATATATATTTTTTTTTGTAACTCTATATATAGGCTGTAACCTTCTATGTACTTCAGTGTTCCTGAGGATGTCATTAGACGAAAGCGCTTGAGCACCATTTTGTGTTTCCTTTCCTTCGTGGTTTTATTCATCATATATATATATATATATATATATATATATATATACACACAGAGGGTTGACCAAAGTTATTTAAATAAACACCATGATGATTGTCCTAAAAAACAAATGCTAAAACTCATGAATGGAATGCTGACATATATCAGCTTTACATAATGCATAGGGGAAAGCATCACGATTCAAAGTTATTGATTGTTATTAATTCAATTCATTCAATATTTTATTAACTTTTACTGTCAAATAAAAAATATGGAAAAACCGAAGGTGTCTATTTACTTTTGTCAACCCTCTGTGTGTGTGTGTGTGTGTGTGTGTGTGTGTGTGTGTGTGTGTGTGTGTACATACCTTAATTACCTTATGAACCTTATGTTGTTTCGTGCGTTGGTCTCTCTTCACACGGAGGTCAAGCTGGTGGCCCCGCCTCTAGGTCTCTGGCTTGGTGGAGGAGCGAGTTGCTTTCTTGCGCTCTCCACCGTACATAGCCAGGCACGCCCGGCTCATCTGGTACCGTCCTGAGCCAGGCATCCAGTCTTCTCTTGAAGACTTCAACTTTGAGCCCCGTTACGTTTCTGAGGTGCTTTGGAAGCTGGTTGAAAAGTCTTGGTCCCCTGACAACCAAGCTATTTTCCTTCAGAGTTGAGGAGGTCCCTTGTCGGGCCTTTAATTTTGGAACACTACACATTCTGACTTTCCTATTTTCCAGTGTTGTTTGAATGGTAATTGGGTTTAGTTTTAGGTTTGGTACCAGTTTTTCGATAATTTTCCATATGTAGATTATGGTGTACCTCTCTCTTCTTCTTCCCAGGGAGTACAGATTTAGTTTACGTAGGCTTTCCCAGTAGTTGAGTTCTTTGCAGCCATCAATCTTGGCTGTGAAATGTCTTTGCGTTTCTTCTAGTTTATTAGTTTCTTCATTTTTATATGGGGACGTCAAAACTGAGCAGTATTCAAGTTTTGGTACAATCAGTGTTTTTAGCAGGGAAATCATTACTGTCCTGTCCCTTCTCTTGAACGTTCTTAGTACCTGTCCGGCGACTCTTTTTGCTTTATTTATCACTACCTGATTTTGCGTTTCGAATTTCGCATCATCGGTCATTATTACCCCCAGATCGATCGCTTTCGTGCTTCTCCGAATTTCCTGTCTATCTGGAGCATAATATGCAGTCTAAGTTCTTCTTTTCTACCATATCTCAAGAGCTAAAATTTCTCAGTGTTAAATGACATGTTTGTTGTCTTCTGACCATTTGTATATTTTGTTCGTGTCCTCTGCAAGGCCTCCCTTCATTTACATCGTTGATTTTTCTGCTGATCTTTGTATCGTCTGCAAAGGATGTTACTATACTGTTGCTGTTTACTCCGCTGTCTATGTCTGTTAGCATGATAATGAACAGGAGTGGGGCCAGTACTGTCCCTTGTGGTACTGAGCTGCGTACTTCCGATTCTGATGATGATATACCTTGAATTTTGACGACCTGCAGACGTTCTCTGAAGAAATTGGAGATCCATTTTCCCACTTTGCCTGTTATTCCCATATATTTCATTTTATGTGCTATAATACCATGGTCACATTTGTCGAAAGCTTTAGCAAAATCTGTGTATATAACATCGTAGGTGTCATTGCCTTTCAATGCATCTAGGATATTGTTGTAGTGTTCTATTAGTTGCGATAGGCATGATCTACCTGATCGAAATTCATGCTGATTTTCGTTGAATCTTTCCAGTGTCTCAAGGAAATCATAAATTTTCTCTAACTATTCTTTCAAATACTTTGGTGAGGTGGGACATCAATGACACTGGTCTATAGTTCTTTGCTTGAGATCTGTCCCCTCCTTTATATACAGGGACAATGTTTGCTCTTTCAAGATGCTTGGTATTTCCCCAGTGTCTAGGGATCTTCTCCATATCCAGTATAAAGGTGTAGCTATTTCATTTTTACAGTTTTTAATCAATAATGCGTTCCAATTGTCCGGACCTGCTGCTGAATGTGGTTTCATTTGTCCTATAGCTCTCGCTACATCTTATGGGTAAAATCAAAGTCTGTTATATACTCTCCTTGCAATTCCTCTTCAAAGAATGCATTTATGTCAGGTATCGCTTTGTCACTTTTTGAGGTACTGAAAACTGATTCATTCTGAGTCTCAATGTATCAGATATTTCTTTTGGATCGTCGGTTAGTTCATTATTTCTCGTCCTTAAGGGCCCAATAGCGGCGCGCGTTTTTGTTTTCCTTTTTGCATTGCTATAGAAATATTTTGGATTTTCCGTTATTGCTTCTACCGCCTTTTCCTCTTTCCTCTCTGTATGGTCCTTAATCAGGGCTTGTATTTCCCTATCGATACCCTCCAGTTTTTCTTTTATTGCCTTCCTGTCATTATCTCCGCAGTTGCCTAACTTCGCCTCCACTCTCTTTCTTTTGCGGAATAATCTTCTCTTTTGCCTCTCTGGTCAGCTCCTCTTTCCTTTTGACTGTGATTTCGGGGCATATTTTTCTAAGATTCTCAGCGTTTTTTCTTCCAAGGTTGTTAGCATTTCTTCAGTTGTTTTATTCTCGAAAATTTTCTCCATTCTATTTGGGCCATGTGCGATCTGATTGCTTCCCAATTTATAGTCTTGGAGTTTAAGTTAAAGGCCCCGAATTTACTTCTTTCCTCAATATGTGTATTGTCTTTTAATGCTGTCGTCATATTTGTTGATATCTCGATTAAGTTGTGGTCTGAGATAATGGTTGGGGTTATTTTTATATCAGCAATCAAGTTCGTGTTATTCGTGAATACCAGATCCAGGCAGTTATTTTTTCTGGTATTTTCTGTTATCTCCTGTTATCTCCTGTTTCAGCATAAACTCATTTGTGAGAGCCATCGACATATATATATATATATATATATATATATATATATATATATATATATATATATATATACATACTATACAGGGTGTCCAGAATTAACTATCTATTTCAATGAAATCGGACAAATTTTTTAAAAACACACTTTTATTTATGTTTATCATGTTTAATATGTGTTAAAAATGTATAAATTTCTAAATTTTTTTCATAATTTTATTTTCATAATTTTTTCATTATCTGGTCCAATGAAAGACCGTCTGAAGTCATAGAATGGCAAAGAGACTCTCCAAAAGTTAACGTGTGGCTTGGAATGACCAAATCCAAAATTTATGGTGCTCCATCTTGTTGAAACACAACATTATCAAGAATGCCATCATCAAGAAACTGTGGTTCGAGAAACTGCTGAAGCATATCAAGGTAGACGGTACCTGTTACAGTTGCTACCGCAAAGAAGAATGGGCCATAAATTTTGGATTTGGTCATTCCAAGCCACACGTTAACTTTTGGAGAGTCTCTTTGCCATTCTATGACTTCAGACGGTCTTTCATTGGACCAGATAATGAAAAAATTATGAAAATAAAATTATGAAAAAAATTTAGAAATTTATACATTTTTAACACATATTAAACATGATAAACATAAATAAAAGTGTGTTTTTAAAAAATTTGTCCGATTTCATTGAAATAGATAGTTAATTCTGGGACACCCTGTATAATAATAATAATAAACATGAACATTAAATTGGATGAACCCAAATAAAATTGACCCCCAATTATTATTTAAATTAATACCGTCAAACAACAAACTGGCAAAGAAAATTATGTAGCCAGAGACCACTATCCTTGAACCTTCAATGTCAACGAGCCTCATAAAATGCAAGGAAAAAGTAAAAGATTTAAGAAAATAATTACGTATTTTATAACTAATAATAGGATACCAAATTCTCGCAAAATACTTCTTTCATCGACAGAAAAAGACCAGTTTCACTTTTAATTTGAAAGGTTAACATAAGAAATTCCTTCATTTATGAAATATTAAAAAAATATTGGAAAAAAAAAAAGCTTCATGTAAATATTATTATTCATTGTTTTTTCTTGCTAAAATAAACTGGTCAGGTTTCATTATTTGTTTTATGAAGGTTATTGCGAATGAATATATTTGAAGCTCTTAATTAGGTCATTCTTACGCAGAAGCAGAACGTAAGTGTTTTTTTTTTTACCTGAATATCAACCTTAAGTAGTTATGAGCACTGTTATAGGATGTGATGTGAGTGTAATCAGATCTTGTGTTGTTGTTGTCAGTGTTTGAGGAAAATGTATTAATAATAATCATTATTTCTCAATGACTTTGGATGTTGGTTCCTTAAAATAGAGTGAGTTCCACGTGGAAAAGGAAGTGGTGTATGACACCCTGTAATAAGCACTTGTTCGTTGAAGCAGCATATTGCAGTAGACCAGAAATCACGGCCAAAGTTTGTATATTTTGTCTACATTTTACGCTCTACACACAATTTTTCCTCTGTTATAATAATAATAATATAATCGGTCAAGAGAGCCACAAACTGACGCAGTTCTCAAAATAACTAATGCGCCCATTGAGCTGATTCCTGGATTATTATTACGGCACCATCGGGATTCGAATCCCCCGACCTCGATGTCTTCACTTCTCTTACAGAGAAACGTTGTTATCTATTGAGTTACAGGCGCTGGCCCTCCTCTATTCTGTTATAACCACAGTTTTCTAGCGGTAATGTGATGCATGATACAATCACGCAGACGTCCAATTAGAATATCATATTAGTAAGGAAAATTATTCTCCTGGTTAATACGATCTTCTGAAAAGGAGGTTCATTTACTATATGATCAGATTATTTAAATTTTACATTAATTTAAAAAATTTGTCTTTTATTCGCGAGAAATATGAGGAGAAAGTGTTCTTCAGTAGTAGCAGTAGTTCCGGCTGATCTATGTTTAGTTTCAGTACTGCCTTATATTTCAACAAGTTTGTGTTAGTCCCAGAAGAACTATCTATTTCATTCCAGATGTTCCAACCAGGATTACGTGAAGAATCCCACCTTTAACCTTGCGCTGAGATTTATTTAACAGATGGACTCTTCATTTTATCAAAATTAAATTTACGTGAATTAACGACAAAGACGACTTCATATCGGAATATGTTCATCCGAATTAAAAAGTCTTTCTTCATTATATGTGAACACCATTTTCTATCACAGTACTACCAGAATGAAGCATCCTTGTTATTCACCATTCTAGAACACATTAAGAAAATCGAATTATTTTCATACTGAACGTTCCTCAATGAATTTTGCTTGTGAAATGGAATCTGACATCTACCTTCTGTGTTTGGATATTATCATATTAACACCTTGGACTACTACTTACGCGTTTCGCGTCAAAACTCTATCCTACCCTCGCATCTGCCAGGCGGCCGGTAGTCCAGAGTGTTAAAATGAAGCCAGTGCCCTACCTCAGTGGATAACACCATTTCTCTATAAGCGTAGTGAAGACACTGAGGTCGGGTGTTCGACTCCCGATGATGCTGGCTAATAATAATTCGGAAGTAAGAGCGATAGGCCGCATTCGTGTGGCCTGAGCGCTGCACCAGTTTCTGACCTTCTTGATTTTATATTCAAATGAAATAGTAATTTTAACAGGAAACCCATTTTTACCGGTCGGGGAAATATAATTTTCCTTTTCTCTCAGAGAATTAATTTATTAAATATTTTTATTATTGAAAGTAATATAGAATAATATGTATAATATACAGGGTGTCCCATAAGTCCGGCATCATAGGAGAAATTCATATTTTTCTATTTCTACAAACCATAATTCATATTTTTCTCTTTCTACAAGCCATAATGTCTGTGAGCAAGGAAGAATGAATCCAGATAATTCTACTATAGGAAATCGGAGTCAAGAGAGGCCGCTGCTGAATTTAACAGACTGCATCCAGACCGCGAGCCAATAACACAGAGTTGTGTTAGCAGACTTGTTGCAAAGTTTAAGGAAACAGGATCCATAGAAGATAAACCAGCAGTGGACCTTCAAGGAGGTCCACTGACGATGATACAGCAACTGCTATCCTGGTTCATTTTAATAGAAGTCCAATAAGTCTCTTCGGCGATTGTCCGCCGAGACAGGAGTGTCGAAAAGTAGCATCCATCGCATTCTTCGAGCTCACAAATGGCATCCATATAAACTTCAGATCCTACAGAAATTAAGCGAAGATGATCCCGACCGGCGGATGGAATTTTGTGAAGGGCTACGGAACAATATGCTCGGGATGCCAATTTCCCGTCCACCATTCTGTTCAGTGACGAGGCTATTTTTTATGGAAATGGTGAGGTAAATCGACAGAACACCCGCTACTGGTCTCAAAACAATCCTCACTGGTATACCTCTTCAGAGGAACAAGGTGCATCTCGGGTGATGGTATGGTGTGGCATTTGGAAGGATCGCATCATAGGCCCCGTCTTTTTCGATGAACATGTCACTGGAGGCACCTACCTACGTATGCTCAAGGAAGAAGCATTTCCCAGTGTCTTGAACGAAGAAGGAAATTTCCCAACATGGTTCCAGCAAGACGGCGCTCCTGCACATTACAGCACCCAAGTAAGGGAATACCTGTACCAACAATTCCCTGGTCATTGGATAGGATGTCGAGGGCCTGTGGAATGGCCAGCTAGAAGCCCGGATCTCACGCCACTAGATTTTTATCTCTGGGGCCACTTGAAAGCGCTGGTATACGCAGAGAAAATTAGGAGTATTGAACATTTGCGGCAGCACATTATTGGGGCATGTAACACCATTACTCCTGACATCATTCACCGTGTGCTTGCTAACTGGGTATCACGTCTGAATTTGTGTATTGAAAACAATGGTGGACATATTGAGCACGTTCTGTAAATAAAAGCTTTTGTTTTGCCTTTTTTTATTATTTTTCCTATGATGCCGGACTTATGGGACACCCTGTAGAATAAGTGTATTTTCATCGTGAATTACTCTCTATAATAGGATATTAAAAAAAATTAGTTGCTGATGTGAGTCGGACTCTGAACGGTCCGGGTTCGATTCCCACCTTCGCTTTGGCTCGAGTTGGGCCGGCTACCTACTCTGTGATTGCTAGGGTTCAGGTAACTCTGAGAATTCACATCTACCTCATCCCCTCTTCGTGTGGGGAAATAGGGGTTCCCGATGTTATGATATTTTTAAAGCAAATTTTCTCTCATAAACTGCAAACTGTGTTTAAAGGTTTAACAGCGACAAGGAGCCGTTGTAGGGCGTTTTAGCGAGTGTTAATCTCCTCAGTGGTTTTTTTTTTTTTTTTTTTTGAATGAAGGTCTTTTTAATTGGAACTCGACCTTTTAACCCTTCCTGACATAATTTATGGAATAAATCAACTTTGACACCAGTAATGTCTCGCATTTTTGCAGCGAGGCAGCTGCTGGATTTATTTCTCTCTTAGTGATGTAGTCCTCAGACATTTATAATATCAAATTCTGATACCTTGGATTGCCTTCCAGATTTGTTCTTATCATCAGTGATCCAATTTTAATTGTATTTCTCGATTAGATTTTAGAAACCTTCGTTTATCACTCATTTCTCAATAACTATATCAAACAAACAAACACAGCAAAAATCGTTAATTCTTCTACAATAAGAAGTTATTACAGTATGAATTTACAGTATACGTGAAATGTTCATAAAAGAATGAAATAAGCATGGTAAATTGATAAATTAATAAAAAAATAAAACGTAAGCATAGGTTATCGGCATTTTTTTTTCCTTCATCGGAAGTAGCGAGCGGCACGCTTTGAATCCATATTTAACACCTGGAAGTAGAAAATTACGTATCTTTAAAGTTCATCAGTAAAAAAAATTGACCCAGTAATTCCTGGAGTAAATTATTGGCTTTTACCAACACTTGAATGTACGCTTTCATTCATGTATTAAAGATTATTAATGAATTTATGGCAAAAAACACTTGACTCTTAACTTCACTCTGCATACAACATAAAATCAGATAAGAAGTTCAAGTACAATTTCCTAAGGCTATTTATACTTCTTTAAGGGCCCTTTAATACTAAAACATTTTATATATATTATACAGGGTGGCGCAGAAGTCGCGCATCATAGGAATTTTCAGTGTTGATTATATAATATTCTTTTTTTTCTTTTAGGTAGGGGATGAATCGGTACAGAATTTAAATTGTGTACCGATTCATCGATTTGTTGTATCTGGTATTCCATACCAGAGCTGGGCATTTGCGGCATATTTTGCGGTACTGCGGTACTGCGGTACTGCGGTACTACGCAAACCGCAAACCGGAACCGCATAACGCAGTACCGCAAAGGATCGCTGAAAGTACCGCAGTACCGCTACCGCATTCAAATTTCCGCGTACCGGTTTGGTGCCGGTTTGGTAGTACCGCAGTACCGCAAAATATGCCGCAAATGCCCAGCTCTGTAATCCATACATTAAAACCAAGCTTACCCTCTCGTCTATGTTAATTTCACAGCCATCCCCTACCTAAAAGAAGAAAAATAATATACAGTAATATAATCAACACTGAAAATTCCTATGATGCGCAACTTTTGCGCCACCCTGTATAACACCAGCAGTCTGAACATCTTTATTAAATAACCAAACGTTTCGAGAACCGACGATTTCTATCTTCATTGGCTAAAATACAAATGGGCAATTATTATACAAATAAAAACTAGTATCACTGTAGAGTAAATTATTGAAACGACTGTGGGTGACGGTATTACAGAGACTAATAAAATTATGAATATCTTTTTTACAACGAATTTACTGTTGAAAAGCCAAGGCACAGAAGAGAGAGACTGTTATAGTTGCTGATTATTATTACACAGTTAAAAAATTAACACGTTAAAAGTTTTGAGAAGTTGAATATGGAAAGATTTGTCAAACGATGCACATTTCGTATAAGAAATTGTATAATTTCGTTTAATGATGGCTCGTAGCGGTGTATAAATAAAGATTCCTACATGCGTTGGTCTGCTATGTGATTATTGGATCTCCCGACACTTTCAACACTCTGAACAACTTCTTACGCGTTTCGCGTCAAAACTCTTTCCTACCTTTGCGTCACTTCTGACACACTACATGCGTCAAGACGACAATACTCGCAGAAATTTTGCATTTACTCTTGTCCAGATCAACTTGACGTGTTTCGCGTAACAAGTGACCCAAGAGTAGAATAGAGTTTTGACGCGAAAGGCGTAAGAAGTAGTCCAGAGTGTTAAGGTGGTTGGTTGCAAGTGGGTCGTCATTCTAATGACACTGCCCTCTTATATGGAAGATTTAGAGGGTTTATTTAAGGGTCTGTTAGTGCGGAAGGATATGACCCTACACTCAGTCATTCTGATTTTAAATTGGCGGACAAAGCTACCGATATAATTTGTCTTAAATCAAACACAGTTAAATGAAGATACTAGGGCCACTCAATATATTTTGCCCCACCCTTTTTTCTTAGCTAAATAATAGGCCATGGGGCTGAAATGTCTTTTGGGCCGTAAGTTTGAACTTTCTGCGCTTCACATAACCGGATTTTTCCAGTTTGAACCTCCCCTCCTTGTATAAAACCGCTTTTAAACGCCCTTATGTAAAACTGATGGTTAACGCACAGTTGAACGCTGGTCTAAAGGTGTGAAATCATCGGAGAGAGGGAGAGCCAGCCTCGATGATAAGCCACGCAGCGGACGCCCGGCATCGGCTGTGACATTTCTCACTGTGCAATGTGCTAACAGCATCATTCGATCAAATTGGCGCGTCACATACAAGGAGCTATCACTGGAGCTAGGAATTAGTGAAGGAAGTGTGAATACGATAATTCAGCAACTGGGATATTCAAAAGTGTGTGCACGGTTTGTTCCTCGTGAACTGACTGAAGATCACAAAGCCCAAAGAAAAGAAATTGCTTCTGAGTCGTTAGTTCGATACGAGACAGAAGGGGATGACTTCCTTTCACGAATTGTGACTGAGGATGAGACTTGGGTACACCACTTTGAACCTGAAACAAAACGCCAATCCAATGGCATCACGCAGACTCCCCGCGCAAGAAAAAGTTCAAAATGGCTCGCTCTGCAGGAAAGGTTATGGCCACCATCTTCTGGGACATGAAAGGGGTGATTCTGATGGACATTATGAAGAAAGGACAAACAATCAACTCGGAGGCATATATTGCTACACAACAGAGACTCCAGAGACGTATAAAGCGAGTTCGACCGGAGAGAAAACTGGAAGACTTCCTTCTTTTGCACGATAATGCAAGACCACACAACAGTTTGCAAACAAGAGAGGCCATCACAAAAATGCGCTTGACTGTGTTACCCCACCCTCCATTAGCCCGGATCTGGCACCTTCAGACTTCCATTTGTTTGGGCCAATGAAGGATTAGGGTGTGTCAATTTTAGTAAAGTCAACAATTTAAAAACTACTAATGCTCAAATGATGTCATATTATCTAGCAAACTTAGAAATATCTTGTGTTGTTTAAAAAGCCATTTACCTACTTATATTTGACCATAAAGGTTTGAAATATAACCTAAACATGAATGACTGTAGCATCGTATATCAATGTACCATTGATATGTGTGGTCAACTTTGGTTATTTTTGGTGTGCAGTATGGTTTCTAAGTTCCACATAGTCACAAATGTTGGAGTTTTGAGTGTGAATGCATGTGTTTTCCCTCCTTTTTGACAATTTTGATTACTTCGTAATGTAAATATTGTGTAATTCAAATTATTCGAAATGTTGTGTGTGATCCAAACTTTCTGTATATTTTGATATGACAGATATATGAAATTGTCATTACTTTGAATAATTAAGTCTTGTACCTATAAAAACACAACCTTTTATCCGAGCTTATAGGAAGATATTAAGAATTTCAATTAACTTAATTTTATGTAATCATAATCAGTAGGCCTATCCAAATTTCAATGACATTTCTTTTGTTCACAGGTCCACAGGATGAGTCGGAAAGAAATCAGAACCCGAAGCAAACCAAGTTGTCACCTAAGTCATTTGGTGGGCACTGGGAGGGAACTTCCCCCTGCTGAGCTGCCCACAGTCAGAGATCTGCTGAGGTATGGTTTGTTGAGGATAGAGATGAGTGAGGAAGACAGGAGGAATTACCCAGTTAATGACCTGATTAACAACGGCATTGTTCCAGGGCTACTGGCTCAGTGGAGAAAGGCCAACGCTCTATTCACAGGACCTGTAATCAACATTGAGGTCAGGATCAGGGCTAAAGTGAAGGCACTGTGGGATGAGGCAGTGAAGGTGTCCATTGGCAATGTGAAGCTAGAAGTCAAAGATAGGTTCATGATGAAACTGGACAAATTGGTGGACATCCTGACCTGTCACTGTGCGATCAGGAGCTGCAGTGAGCTTGGGTGCAACCCTGTCTGCAACAGTGAGGTTCACATTGACTGCAGCTGCAGCAGCGAGCAGAAGATACCAGTACCGGAGCTAGCCTTCATTAAAGGTCAGAGAGAAAAGGTGGGCAGTGTGGGGGCACACCAGATGGGTCTAGCTGATCACCCTGAGACCAGGAGACAGGAAGCAGTGCTGCAGAGAAGGAAGGCAGAGGAGTCAGCCAAGAAAAGAGGAGTTGAGGGGGGAGTCACTGCTGGAGATGGAGTTGGAGGAAACTGGAGATATACTGGAGGAGGCAGGGAGGAGAGAGGAGGACGAAGACTTCATACCAGAGGCTGCGACAACTTCTTCCTTGCCTGTGGCTAAGAAGAAGAAATACAACACTGAAGATATCACCAACATAGCTCTGGCTAGCGTGAGACATCACACTGGGCTGAGAGAGACTGCAGAGATTGCCACTGCTGCCTGGATTGATGCTGGTCTTATAACAGAGTTTGACATAGCACTGGTGATTGACCACAACAAGGTGAGGAGGGCTCAGGAGAGACTGACTAAGGAGCTGGTCAAGAAGTTTGATGAAGAGATTAGGGAAAATGGCATCACCTGTATCTTCTTTGATGGGAAAAGAGATCTCACCAAAGTGATGATGGAAGCTGAGGGCAGTGACAGGCAGTTTCCTGGCCTCATTAAGGAAGAACACTACACAGTGTGCAATGACCTGCTCCCTCACCACTGCTGCAATCAAAGAGTTTCTGGATAGACCAATGGAAGTTCCTGCATGGCCCTCACACACACACAGTCAGTAGAGGTGTGTGTAAGGATGACAACTGAAGCAGCACAACATGTTTACTCACAAGAGAGGAGGGAGGGGTACATCAGTGGCCAGCTGGCCAGTAGGGAGCTCATGTCCAGGAACAAGAGCAAGGCAGACATGGCATCCTTGGCAAGGTTCAAGAAACCTATCTATATTTCTAAGTTTTAATATTGAAATACAATCAAAATATCTTTAATTGTATGTAATGTATGTAAAATGTAGTTATATACAATAAAAAAATACTTGCAAAAATTGCTGATTTTTTGTAAACTTCAACTTCAAATATAAGCGGCTAGGGGTTGTCAAATCTGGATTTTAAAACCATATTTCGATTTAGCACATAGAAATGCATCATTTGGTCACTAGTAGTCTTTGAAAATCTAAAGATTTCACTTTGCTCCCTAAAATTGACACACCCTAATGAAGGATACTATTCGTGGAAGAAAGTTTCAGAGTGACGATAAGGTTGTTTTTGAGATTAAGAGGTGGCTCTAGCGGAACCCAGCGGACTTTTACCAGCAAGGAATAAAGGCCCTTGTTTCGAGGTGGAGGAAAGCCGTCGCAGAAAAGGATGGAGGGTCTGTGGAAAAATAAAAACTTGTAAAGAAGGTATGTAACTACTTGTGTACAAAATATCCGGAACTTACAAGGAAACTTGGAAAGAAAAAAAAGGTGGAGCAAAATATATTGAGTAGCCCTCGTACGTATAATGGATGAGGACAGGTAATCAGGCATTTTATCCCTCGGGGTGAAAAATGAATTAATGTTGTTCTAATTAGTATAAACCAAGTGGAATATTATTCTCGGAAATAGTAGTTTCAGTAATTTTGCTAATTCAAACTGAATTCACAGTTATATCACGTAAAGAGTACGTATAGATAACACTTTTTTACTTTTTGAAAGCCAAGAATACACCAGTACAATTCCGGAATACCTCTGCAAACAAAATAAGAACATACTGTACACTTCACCCCTAAGCAAGAAACCAATAACACCCTTCCTTTCTCAGGCATAACCAACATAAATTCAATAATAAATTCTGAACATCACTCCAAAACCTATCTACGCCGATTTAGGTTCCCCTCCTATATAAAGTCAATGGCATCAAAACTCAACTCTATTATACTTATTTTATCTAATAATAATTATTATTGGTTTTGTTTAACCTCCTGCGCAACATCTAAGGTCATATGACGGAGGGGGACCTACAGCTTCACGTGGAATCCGAACCACGGGTCGCTAGGGGCGCTACATAGTCTGGACGCACCGGACGGTCTCCCATCTAACTACTATCCGACCCAATGTCGCTTAACTTCGCTGATCACCGGGAAGCGGTGTTACGACATTGGCTACGACACCACCGGGAAGCGGTGTTACGACATTGGCTACGACATCACCGGGAAGCGGTGTTACGACATTGGCTACGACGTAGCCCACTTATTGTATCTCGTCCACATATTTGACGTTATATAAAGAAATAACTTTCCTTGAAACTTACTTTATTTTAAATCCTCACCCTAACGGTTATTCATACTTTATGTAGATTCCTTTACAACATTTACCAACCCAAGCTGATAGTTCCTACAGTTAATCAGGATAACCATTATATTAGTTTTCCATTTCATGGCAATCTTGCTCACAGTAATCTTACTCACAGTATTCATTTCAAATTAATAAAAATACTGAAACCACTATTTTCATAAATAAATTTTTGTTTTATTTATACTAATCAGAATATCATCAATTCACTTTTAACTTGGAAGGATAAATTACCAGATTACCTATGCTCATCCATCGTACATTCATTTAACTGTGTTTGATGCATGCGTATAGCCAAGGGAGGGACACCGGGGGCGAGCAACCCCCTCTTGAGGTATCAAGAATTTATATTTATGTAATTATAATATAATAATATAATTATGATTATTATAATTAGCTCTGATGAGTCTCAATAGAGATAAAATTTGCGTGGAAAACAACGAAGAGATTCTGGACCGATTCGTGCAGAACAAACAAGGCGACTGAGTATTCTGGTGTAAAATTTTGAAGTTTCGCACTAAATTTTGTTTAGTTGAACAGGAATTTTACATCGGAACTTAGTAATGATGTCTAGATTTAATGTGATTGATAACTCAACTTTACTCAAATTGAAAGAGGCATTGCTGAATTTTTCAGTCGTAATTTATTCATCTAGTCACCCGTCCCGTGATGCTAAGTGAGTGAGTTATGAATTTCTTTAATTAAACATTGAGCTCACGTTGCGATATTTTTCTTACACCCATACGCTTGCAGCGCATGTAGGTGGGCGGGCATGTACGCATGTGTAGTTGCTCTGTTTTACATTCCGTTACCAGAATACATTAGTCATTTACAGTTAAATTACGATACACTTCTGATGCAAGAAACGTTAAAAATTATTGTTTCGACCCCGCTGGAGGAGCTTGCAGCGCTTCACCCAGGCCCTCATGCTGCAAGCCTCGCTACGCTCGGCATACCAACATATATATATAAAACCAGGTCAGCTCCGCCCCCGCCTTGGAGAATTCCTGGCTACGCACCTGGTTTGATGTAAGGCAAAGTGTCCGCCAATTTAAAATCTGAATAGATGAGCACAGGGTCATATCCTCTCCCACGAACAAACCTTTAATGAACCATCTAACTCTTCCATGTTCGAGAACACTCATAAGAATAACCACCCACTTAAAACCAACCAGTTTAAAAGAGTAGGTATACTTTCAATAACCAAATAAGAGACTCGCGTCTTTTTAATTCTCTATTTATACGCCACTGCAAACCATCGTTAAACGATTATAGTACTTCCTACGAATTGTGCATCGTTTGACAAATCTTTATGTATTTAACCTGTAAAACCTTTTAACGTGTTAATTTTTAAATATATAATCAACAACTATATTATAACAGCCTCTTCTGTACCTTGTCTTTTCAACAGTAAATTCCCCTCTAACAGATATTTAAAATTTCAGTACAGTCTCTATAATACCGTGATGATGTCGTTTCACCTAATTTATTGTATATTGATAACACTGCCCAACACCAATTTTGCTGATTCAATTCTAACACCTGTTTTTAGGTAACTTTGGTGTGCTGATTTAAAAAATCACCTTAGTTTTTGCCTATCACGTCAGGTTTTCGAGCAATCAAATACGGATATTTTGGAGATATCGCATTTTGGCAGGGTTATGCCCAATTTTTTTTCTTTTCAAAAAATAAGTTTTTACATACTCGGAATCAGCATGGAAAAGTAAACAATTGTGCAGGGAGTGAACTTTAATATACAATGGTAATATTGACACATAAAGTGATTAAAAGTGTTTAAATAAGCAAAAAATGAATCCATATTAAAGCAAGCACGGGACCAGTTTTCTTAACATTGTCTTTTTCTTGTTTTCTTACTTTTCATTGCTGATAAATTTTCTCTTATAGGACTTCCTAGAATGAGAGATGTCAAGACAATCTCTTTGCAGGCTCCAGCAGTAGTCAGCCATCATATGGGTATCCCATCTTCCTTGGTATCGTTCTTCCATCACTTTGATATCTTGGTGGAACCTTTCACCTTGCTCTTCACTAACATCACCAAGATTTTCTGGAAATTTATCCAGATGACTGTTGAGATAGTGAACTTTAATGCTCATGTTGCAACCCAACTGCTGAAAGTTTACAAGTAAATCCTTTACAAGATCGTTATAATTTTCAGACTTTTTGTTTCCTAGGAAGTTCTTAACTACTGCCACAAAAGCATTCCAAGCTCTTGCCTCCGTTTCGGTCATTGAGTTACTGAACTGCGTACATGTTGTACATGACCTTTAGATTTAATGCACAGATTTGCGTATTCCACAGATAAAATTTTAACAGCAAAACAGCTGTTAACAGGTCTCAAAAATCATCAATTTTGATAAGCGCCCTTCATGGATCACCCAAAATAGGCATATTGCATTGCACGAAAACCTGATGTGATGGACAAAATCTAAGGTGATTTTTTAAATCAGCACATCAATATTATCCAGAAACAGGTCTTAGAATTAAATCAGCAGCAAAATTTTTTTTTTTTTGTTGGGCAGTGTAATGGTCTTTTATTAGTATAATAGTTATCCATTCGTGCTTTGTGTTGTAGCCGCTGAAGATGGGAAACGTTGGTTCCTGAAATGTTCGGTTATTTTAGAAAAAGATGTTTAAATTGCATGGTGTTACTGTTCATATATACAGGGGTTAGACAAAATAATATGAACACCCGCCGATTTCACCGGTTATCTTTACGGACTGCTCAGACACAAAGTAAACGGTCAAATGACTGGCAAACCTATTTAAATGCGTAACAGAGAGTGTATACGTCATGTTATAACCCTCACGTTGTTTTTACAGATCTGAGTGAATTATGAATTAGCAGTTATGAAAGACCTGTCAGACTTCCAAAGAGGGCAAATTGTCGGAGCGCGGATGGCTGGTGCATCGGTGACGAAAACCGCTCAGATATTCAATGTATCCAGAGGAACTGTCTCTATGGTCATGTCTGCATACCAAAACCATGGAAAGACAAGCACCGACAAATGCAATAGTGGACGCAAGAAGAAGCTGTGTGGTCGAGACCGCCGGGTGCTAAAGCGCATTGTGACAAAGAACCATAAGACCACAGCTCCAAAAGTGACTGCAGAGCTTAACCAGCATCTTGCAAGCCCGGTATCGACCAGAACTGTACGTCGCGAGCTCCATGGAGCTGGATACCATGGGAGGGCTGCAATTGTCAAACCCTTCCTTTCGCACATCAACATTGAGCGGCGCAGAAAATGGTGTAATGACCATAAGAATTGGTCAATGGACCGGTGGAAGAATGTAGTCTACTCCGACGAATCCTCCTTTACGCTATTTCCATGTTCCGGTCGAGTTTACGTCTGGAGACAGCCTAAAGATGCTTATGACCCCGACTGCCTGACCCCAACCGTTAAGCATGGAGGCGGATCTGTGATGGTTTGGGCAGCAATATCGTGGAATACTCTTGGCCTAGCTGTAGTACTGCATGGTAGGGTTAACGCCCAGGTCTATCTGTCAATATTGGCTGACCAGGTCTATCCCATGGTCCAAACGCTGTTTCCCAATGGCGGCGCCATCTTCCAGGATGATAATGCACCAATCCACACCGCTGGGGTCGTTAAAAACTGGTTTGAAGAGCATGTTAGTGAAGTAGAACGCTTGGATTGGCCTCCACAATCCCCGGATCTTAACATTATCGAGCATCTGTGGTGTCAGTTGGAGCAGCAGGTCAGAAGCCGATTCCCACCGCCGGCGTCTTTGGAGGAACTGGAGCAGGGTTTGCTCGAAGAATGGCTCAGGATTCCTCTAGCCACTGTCCAAAAGCTGTATGAATCAATTCCCCGACGCATTGAAGCTGTTATTGCCGTTAAAGGAGGACCAACTCCATATTAAGAATAAAAACCGCCATTTATCAAGGTGTTCATATTATTTTGTCCAACCCCTGTATATTTATATATATATGGGCTACGTCGTGGCCAATGTCGTAACACCGCTTCCCGGAGATCAGCGAAGTTAAGCGACATTGGGTCTGGGTAGTAGTTGGGTGGGAGACCGTCCTCCGCGCCCAGATTATGTAGCGACCCGTGGTTCGGATCCCACGTAAAGCTGTAGGTCCCCTCCGTCATATGACTTTAGATGTTGCGAAGGAGGTTAAACAACCCCAATTAAAAAAAAAATTAAAAAACAATATATATATATATATACACACACACACACCTCGAAGTGGTAATGAAGGTTTGAACCCCTCTCAATTCAAGGATTACAGCCCTACCGCTCTCGCAGTGGCTGGCTACGGCATGCTCTCCAGCAGATACCTTATACACTACTAATATAAGAATATTCCGAATAAATAAAACCTTATAATAATTAACTCTAAAATCAAATGATTGGTTTTCCTCATCGCTTGATAACTGACCTTTAAATAGAGTTGATTTACGTTGTCGTTATTAATGTTCATTTTAAAGCGATTGAATTGAATAACCTTTATTAATAATGAAATAAATACACTGGTCTTACAATTCACAATGACATAAGTAATTGTGAAGCTGGACTATTTATTTTATTTAATTTGGCCCTTAAGCTTTACTGGGTTTACTGGTTGAATATTATTGAAAACATTTTTAAAATTTTATACGTTTGTCTCGGAATGTTTATGGAGGAAGTGTTAAAAACCAAATCTGAAAGTAGGTTTTTGAGAATTTAATTTCGCACGTTTCTCAGACATTTTTCAAACGTTTTTCAGCCTATTTCATCCGCATGTTTTGTATTGGGAATATACATAAAATCCTCTTTCTTTTTATTATTTCTGATATGATTTTTATCTTATTTACTGTTAGGTTTTATCAAAGGTTGTAAAAGGAAACTTCAACAAATAAAACTATGTTTGCCTCATTCTCGGTTCTGCATATACGACTTGATAATGCTTTAAATAATAAGAATATATTTGTTAGACCATGAAACATTTGAAGAAATTTGTTTTTCAAGCAAAGGTTTATCTATTTTTATAGGTTAAATTGTATTTGGGTTTTCATTATATGCATTGCAGATTCTCAACTTAGTCTATTAAAATTAGGTCGTAAAAGCAATGAGCATTTAAAACTTCAGCTTTCAAAAACAAGTTGCATAAAATTTTAGAATATTTTTCAATATTTTTCTGTACTGTTTCGATATCTGATACATTAATATATTTATAGTATTCTAATTTGAATATGCAGTTAGGAAGCGTGGAAACCTTTTAAGCAAAATTAATGAGATTCAGTTTAATTATTACATAATGGAAGTGAAATGACAAGTAATAGTAATAAGGTAAAAAATTTACATCAGGTAAAAATCTACGAAAGTAACTGGCACAGTGTTTGATTATTATACACAATTTTTAAATTATGAATTGTATATTTAGGAGAAAATAAATTATGTTTAATGAAGAAAAAATTAGGATAATTTATGAAATTAAATTTTTAACGAAATTGGTGAGAGTAGAAAGATAGGGGAGTCATTATCTTTCAAATCTCTCACTAATTTTGTTAAAAACTTAATTTCATAAATTATCCTAATTTTTTTTCATTAAACATCATTTATTTTCTACTAAATAACAATTAATAATTTAAAAATTGTATAAAATAATCAAACACTACTCCAGTTACTTTTGTAGATTTTTACTTGTGTAAATTTTTTTACCTTATTACTATCACTTGCCATCGGATATGATTTTGTGGGAACTATATTTTAGGTAAAATGGAGACTTAATTACTATGGTATTGGCATTAGTGAAGTTTCACATTAGTAGGAACTAATGGAGTACTACTTTAGTGATTTGCGAAATACATTTAATGATGAAGCCTGTCTGATATTTATAGGAATTGATTCTGTACATCTGTGAATTTACTACGAAACACACAGCCGTGATTGTAAATCGTAATACATATAAAAAAATATATTGTCGCAAAATGTTCGTCATTTCTTTTGTAGAAGCGGTGTCATGGTAAACAATGAAGACCTATACTGAGTTCAGACATTTATTCATTAATTATTTCTCACTAATGCTATTAATTCAACTCGTAACTACTATGAATTTCTTTAGTTTAAAGAATAGCTACAAAGGAAAGATGTAGTAATAACGATGAAAGTAACAATGGACAAACGGTCTCAATGAAACGTTATTATTCATTTTGCATTCTCTCTGTTAGAAATATGAACTAAAATTATTGCTGAGGAGAAAGTTCAGTTGGAGTGAATTGTATAGTTTAAATTACTCTGATGATCGGAAATGTTTTTGTCAAAATTTTGTAATGCTGAATTTATATACAGACTAACACCGAAGGCGTTTCTAAACTGCATGGTTGTGATAATGTATACACAACACTAAATCAACTAAATCAGAGATTGACTTCCCATTCCTCGGGCTGCAGTCCCATCGCTCCTGCGATGGGTGACTATATTGCAAGATATTTCACTAAATTTTAGGTATTTGACTGTAAATGATACGGATAAAATATCGTAGTCTTCAAATATGGTGAATTTCCGATTTTTTTTGGAGAATTATTTTTTGTACTGTGAATGTGAATTTTCTTAAGTTGCATGTAGGTAGCGCATTGCCATAGCTCGTAGAAACAGATGTTACAAGAGACAAACTACTGGAGTGCTGGGGCGCACTCTGACTGACCCGTTTTCATATATTTGAATTTTAGTCTGCCTTTGAAATTTATAGTTTATTTATTTTTAGTTTCTTTGTAGGCAGGGCTCATTGCTCGACTCGCCCCTTTATCCTTCACACGTTGAACGAAAGGCGCCTCTTAATTGAAAAGAGGAGGAGGCGGGAAGCGAACCCGGGTACTTCAACTGAACTTCCCGAAACAGAATAACTGGGACACCTCAAGAGTTTAAAATTACTAAGCTTATAACTTTTAACATTTTCAGGTTTCATAACTAAGAATTATTTTTAAATGCCAAAACTACGCCACATATTTTAGGAATTTATTGAATGTTACTTATTTACTGCATTTATTTTTGCATATATATGAAAACGTAATTTTTTAACAATACTTTTTCGAGTCACTATTTTAAATGCTCATGAACTGGATCATTTGTATCGGTTTACGATTGTACAAAAGAAGTAAAGTTAAAAATAAAATGATGTAACAATTTAAAATTTCTTTATCTGATGTTATTTTTCATTTTAATATCTCTGAAAGTTTTTTCTCTTTGGTGTCCTTCAAAGAAAATGAAAATTTTATTATGCATAACTGTTTTGTTAAATATATGAAATATCTTAATATTTAATTTATATAAATATTAGACTTGTTATAATTAATATAATTTGTTGCCAGTCTTTTGACGGTAAAATTTATGGGAATTTTTTTATAATGTACGCAGGCACAGCCGGGCTGTTGATCTGTGAATGCCCTCGGTTGGAGTTTCGGCTCAGACTCCAGTTTTCCGATTAACGCACCTCTCTGGACCGTCCTTGATGAGATAGACGTTCATATCACGACGAAATATAGGTTTCCTCCGTCATATAACTTATAAAGTAGGTTAAATAAACATCATTATTATTACTGACTATGCAAGTTCTCCAGCAAACGTCTAATCTATCAGGAAAAACAGGTTCAAAGATTCCTTTTAATTTCCCAACTGCCACTCGGGTTTAATTATAAATCACGCTGTTTGTTTCATGGATAATTGGTGTCATTCAAAGTAATTTTTTATTACCGAAAACTTATTGTATTTTAATATATTTTTTAAAATCTTTTATTTAGAACCAAGAAAAAACATTTACTAAAAACATTTTAAAATTTGTAAATTCAAAAGTGAGAAAAAAATTAAATGGCAAAACTTGGTATACTTTTTATAAAAAAAAACATATGACGTTATCTATAGCTCACTGGTTTTACTTTGCCGATAATACTTTAAACTTACGAAATATATTGTAATGTGGACCAGACTGATTTAAACCACTTATATTATAAATAAAAGTTTCTGTGGATCATTCTCAAAACCTATTTTGTTTTATTTGTGGCTGCGGTTTTGGGGTTTGAACTCTGAGAGTATAATGTCCTTTCAGGGTGGGGGCAAGGCTCAAAATTGGTAACCCTGAATTAAAATGTGAATAAAGTGTTTACATTTTTGGTCATTAGTCACTGACTGTATCATAATGAGTCCTTTGTACTCTTATTTTGATATGAATTTTGTTTATAGAATGTAACTGAGGCCAAACTAATATTTTCTTTCAAATTAATCAGTCACGCAAATGTCCGTTTCCATACAAGAGAGAAAGAAAAGTATGCAGTGTCAGCGGGGTTGAGTTCTGCATAGTGAGAAAGTAGAAACAGTTATAAACTATAATTTTTAACTGAATGCGTGTTTTGTTTGAATTTTTTATTTATACCGTGTAAGAATTTAATGTATTTCGAGTTGAAACGCCTCGTGATCGTATTCATAATGCGTTGCGAAAATTATTTATTTAAATATTTCATGCCCGTTTGTTTGTTAACGGCAATCCTATTCGGTTCAGTTCTTTTCCATCATTATACGAGACCCGCAGCTATTTTCTTTTTAAATTTTAACTGATTTTAACAATTAATCTCTTCTCTTTTAGCGCACAATATATAAATCTTTTGTCCGTTCATAATCTTTCATGATTTGTATTTATGAGGATTCCTTTTATGTACATTATATAAGAGAATTTTCAAATTTTTCATGGAGCATTTTCCATCTACACTTTCACTTTCTTCAAACCTGTCAAAAGGGAGCGTAACTCTAGCAACTCTTCCTTTCTTCGACATTACTTTTAAATATACGTGAAATGCACTGAATTGTGCGCAGCTACAATTGGAAAGGGATGGGCAAAGGAACGGGTAACGTGATGCATGACTTTGCATAAACAACGAACGCTTTGTGCAACAACATCTGCGGTTTAGCGATCACTGTAAACCTAGACCACTGAATTGATGCAATGGAGAAATGAGGCCCGAGATGATTCTCTGCTTCGTGTTCTTATTCTTTTCTTGGACTATAATCTTCATTCGTTTCTTAAATAGGGCAACGCAAACGTGTCGGAACACGTTTTGGTTCCGCGATTACGCTTTTCGCGTGGTTTATAACTTTATACGAGACACCCTTCATAGTATAAGACTCGACAAAAAAGGCGTGTTTACATTTTATTTACAAGAAAACTAAAACTAAAGAAAGAAAACGATAATTTAGGGGTGACTAAAAATCTAATTACATAACAACTTTCAATCCGGATCGAATTAATTACTAAAATAATTGAGCGTATCTATGAATAAGAGTACAATGGAACTATATATATATAATATATATATATATATATATATATATATTAGAAACTATTCAATTTAAAAGTTTTAATAATAATAATTATTATCATTATTATTATTACTTATTATTATTATCAAGGAAAACAGTTTGGGATTTCAGAGTTGAGTTTGTTTTGGGATCCTTCGGTAAACTTATGAGCAATCGATCTTTGTAGCAGGTTTAATAAAATCCTGCTTAACAGCGATTTAAAAATTTATCAGAGAAGTGATGAACGAAAGATATCATTTACCAAGTACTCCTAAACTTTTATCACTGCCATGTTTTATATATATATATATATATGAATAGAAACGACATAAGTATTAAGGAACGTTTCTGCACACGAGGAGGAGAGATTCATTTATATACTGCGCGGTCATTGCAGTTATTTGCATATATATATATATCTATATATATGTACATATATATATATATATGGATGAATTTCAGAGTAAAACACGTGAAATGAATGAATGATGCAAACACAAAGAAAATTGTTTCTTTTTCCTTGTGGTGGTGTGGTTGCTGACTACGATGCATCAGCCTGAGATCGAGACTTGGTGACGGCAGGCGGCGCACAGCAAAACCCAACTGTTCATCCTTCCACACAATAAAAGAAAGTGGTTGGTAGATAATGGGTAGCCTAGTGTTAAGACGCTGGGCTGCTGGTGGGTGCGTGGTTCGGATTCCACGTTAAACTGTAAGTCTAAGGTGGAGTGAAAAGCTTGACATTCGTCAGAATGAACAATTCGGGCGAAGCAAACCAATATATATACATATCCATGAAGGGGTTTAAAAGTCTGTCCCCATAGGGATTTGAGATTGTTTATTAATTTTTTATTGTTATTAAACAGATGTTTAAAGTGTATGTCATACAACTCTTTACAAATGTCAATTCTATCGCGTAAAGATGTACGAACATTAGTAAACATTTCCTTAGAGATGTTGCACACGCCGCTAGTATGTTATCGTTTAGATCATTCATCGTCCGTGAACGTGTGTTGTAAACACTCTTGGGTGTGTGTATTCCGTTATTAGCCTTATGAACTTAATAGGTTTTTCTCGAACAGAAAAAAATAATAAATATCCGAGATCCCTTTGGTGGCTGGACTTTTGAATACTACATACGCATATAGCTTTCCTTCCAACCTTTCAGGTGTTCTCTGCGATGATTCCTCGTTCACGGAGGTCAAGCTTGTTGTCCCTTCCTCTTCAGTTAACCTGGTGAAATAGAGAGTTAGTTTCTTGCGCTCTCCACTTTACATAGTCAGGTACCCCCGGCTCATCTAGAATTATTCTGAACCAGGCGTCTAGTTTTCTTTTGAAGATTTCCACAACTATACCAGTCGGGTTTCGTATTCCCTTGGGCAGGTGGTTGAATGGTCTTGGCCCTCTCACAACAAAGCTATTTTTCCTCAGGGTTGACGATGTTCCCAGTAATTTAGTTCTTTGCATTCATTGATCTTGGCTGTGAAGTTTCTCTGAATCCCTTCTAGTTGATTAATGTCTTCTTTTTTATACGGGGATGTTAATTAAAATCGAAACGGTGGATGAAATTGAAAAGTAATCATTTTATACACTAAAGAAATTTTTTCTCTAAACTTTCTCATAGAACCCCCTCTACCTCAACACAAACGAAAGTGATTAAAAAATATAAAATACATAACCTATTCGACCTATTGGGTAAAAAATGGTCACGGATGAAGTTTTACTCAACTTGGTCATTTATATATACAGGGTGTTCAAAAAGTCGCACTACAGTTGGAAAAATTATTTACTTACAATAAAGGTATAATTTATGTAAAATTTATTTATTTATACATTTATTGTAAATAAATATTTTTTTTCCAACTGTAGCGACTTTTTGAACACCCTGTGTATATATATAATTTGTCATTTGCCCAATTAACTCCAACTTTTCGGTAAATTTTTATCCGTGCTCATTTTTCAACCTAGTAACTCCAAAAGGTCATATTCGTTATTTTTTAAAAATTTTAATCCTTTCGCTTGTGTTGAGGTAGATAGGGTGGTTCTATCAAGGTTCAGAGAGCGCGCTTTTTTTTTTTTTTTTACCGTATACAATGATTACTTTTTCGAATTTCACCCGTGTTACGATTTTAATTTAAAAACTCGAAATCGAGTAAGTCGTCCTTTATATTACTTCAGCCTTTACACACCCACCGATTTGTTTTAAGTTAGGTTAGTTTAGGTTAACCTGAGTTAACCTAACCTCGCGTAACCTAACGTCAAAAAGTATGAGTAGGTAGTACAATAAAATCTGACTTGTTTACAAAATCCGACTTAATTAGTAAAAAAGGTGGCTTACTATTAGCGCTACTTGGGGATTTAGGCCAAATTCCTTTTGCATTGAAGTTACATTAGCTCCTAAATGTGATTTCTTTTATTTCCTCAAAATTTTAATGACTTTAAATTAAAAATTTAAAAATTGAGTTTAGAGAATGCGATTTTTTACTATATATAATGGTTATTTTTTACAATTTTATTCGCATTAGGATTTCAATAAAAAAAATCGAAATCAAATTACTAGTACTTCATGCAACCTCAGGATTTTACACACCCACTTTTTATAGGTTAGGTTAACCTAACCTAACCTAACCCCCCCCCCCCCCAAAAATATCCTACAACAAAGTAATAGCTATTTTCCGTGTAGGAAAAAACGTGATACAAAAGATACCACCGAATAGGAGAGAATGTAATTGTTAGCGATATACTGTAAATAATTCAGACATGAGCTTGAAGCCGAAACCCTTAGAAAATCACGAAGCCGAAGCCGGCCATTTAGGAAGTCAGGAAGCCGAAACTGAAGCCGAATCTTATAGAACCAGGACCGGAAGACGAGTTCCATAGTTAACCTATTCTAAATTAGTATAGGTTAACTATTTTTTGGTTATTAGTATTACTAATATCAAAAATATTAAATAGTCAAATAAAAAAACCCTCAAACTATACAAATAACCAAGTCTCGAAGCAGAAGCCGAAGTCGAAGCCGGCCATTTTCAAATTCGAAACCGAACCGAAGGCAAAACCGAAGCCCCATATTTGAATTATTATATACTATATAGTGTATATCCGTTAACCTTTCAATTTCTGTTTTTTTTAAAATGCAATCTAAAATCAATCGTCGAATTTATCACTAACAGCACGACACGCAATACGAGCAACATCTGTCATTTTTCATGTCAAACTTGTAAACGATACTTTCATTGCGCATACAAGCTTCTTACAAAAGGAGATAATTTCATCATGAAGAATACACTTCCTCTCTCTATTTTCGTGACGGAAGATGTCCTGTGCGTAAAACTACAGTTAAATATACATTGCATCCTTGCAGGATCCGACGTCGACTAAACAGATCCACTGAAGGTAGCTATTCCTTTGCGGTGCTAATTTTACGTTATTTCATGCATCGAAGAACTCGTATTTTTTTTGTCTTGTTACTTTAATTTTATGCACACTGAAGTACGCAGCCATTATTTGATCAGCCTACCCAGTCTGAAGTTTCTGTAATTATTAACTTGTCCTGTTGTTTCTCAGCGCGTGAATGCTGATGGCAGTCTTGTATATAACTACGCAAATAAATTTTATATATATACTGTATATGATGAAAATAACCACGAAGGAAAAAGGAAACAGAATGGTGCTCAAGCGCTTTCGTCTAATGACATCCTCAGGAACACTCAACCTCACTGTTCCTGAGGATGTCATTAGACGAAAGCGCTTGAGCACCATTCTGTTTCTTTTTTCTTTCGTGGTTATTTTCATCATAAATATTATTCACGTGTTACTTTCGTGAAATAATTTTCACATATATATATATATATATATAATATATATATATATATATATATATATATATATATATATATATATATATATATATATATATATATATATATATATATAAACGAACTTTTGCATAGGCAAAATTTATCCTTGCCAGGATTCGAACCCGGGCCCTCTGACTCAAAGACACGGTCGTTGACCATTAGGATATGACACGATAAAGTTAATAACATGACATTTCATCTTCCTACGAAACACTTAATGCTTTTTCGTCCAGAGGTCTTTCATGTTACTAACCCTCCTGCATTCGAACCAATGGAAATTTAATTCATTTATCCAGCATAAACGAGGGTACTATATGCATATGCAAAAAATGTTTTGTGATGCGTTTAGATTGCCATTTGTTTGGTCCCCTTGAATTATTAGCTAGATACATTCGAATTAATTGTTGTCCACTGGGTCGAGTGCAGGGGGTTAACAACGTAAAACACCTCTGGACGCGAAAAATTGTTTCCTACGGTGATGCAATGTTGCCAGGTTGTTGTTAACTTTATCCTGTCGTAGCCTAATGGTCAGTCTGCGAGTCAGAGAGCCTGGATTCGATTCCTGGTGAGGAAATTTTGTGTGTGTATATATATATTATATATATATATATATATATATATATATATATATATATATATATATATATATATATAATGTTAGATGGCGGTCAGTCTTTGAAAAGCAAATTATTTGGCCAGACGTTAAAAAAAACTGCACTGGCTTACGAATATATATAAAGCAAAATTGCCTTCTATTATCTTTGTATTGGAATAGTTGATTTAAACCGACCCTTTTGTACTCTATTTCTTAGATTAGGTTAAGAATAAAAAAATTCAGTGAAGTTAGGCTAGGTTATAGGAATAAAAATAAGATTGGCCAGGTTAGGTTAAGTTAGATCAGATCAAGTATAAAAATTGCGAAGTCAAGTTAAGTCAGGTTAAGTTTTAGCGTAGTCGCAGATGTACCATTTACTGGATGAAGGATTCCCTAAAATTTCATTTTACACAAATTTTTTTTTTAACAAATGTTCAGGATCGACCTGCGTTCGACCACTCAGCGCCATCTTGCCTCATTTGAGAGAATTTTTATGGTACCCATTTATCTACCAACCAATAGAAGAATGAATAACTGAGTGAGCTGCGGACCGGTTGTTCTTGCCGGGAGTCGAACTAGGGCCGCTGGAATCGTATTTAGCGATGCTAATCACTATACCACCGAGGCTTATAAAGATAAATAAAGTTCGTAATCAATATGAGTAACATTTACTGAAAATAACGAGTAGAAAATTTTCGTATATACGATTTTAATTGAGCAAAATGCATCTCATTTTGACTTACCTGTAACGTAAGTTTAGTTTTTACAATTTCAGATCACGTGCTAATTGTAGTCTGCTTTAAAGTATTAAAAACAATATATATACAAGAACCATTTAAAAGCGAACGCTTGATTAATCGTAACTTCATCGTTTGCAGACGGCAAACTAGTAGCGGAAGCTATAATGATTGGCTGATTGTTTGCTTTCGTAACAGAGTAAAAATCCATGAAGCAATTAATGGTTCTTTAAATTAAGCCCGTGGTTAATGACGAGCACAATGGCCGTCTGGATTCAGAAAGACAAATTGGAGGCTCGGAGAGAGAGCATTTTAAAGGTGATTTGTCCTACGCCAGTGAGCGTGATTAGATGGATGGTAACCACTGACTACGTATATAAGAGGAGTCCCTCTAGCGTCATATGATGAGAGGACTATTGAGGCCAAATATTAAGCACCGTAAAACTACAGCATCGAGCAAAGGAAAGAGGTTTAAGGTGGTAAATCGAATGAATGAAGGAAAGAGTGAAAAATTAGTAAAAATATAGAACAAGGGTCGGGGAACCGGGGTAAATTACCCAAATGGGGTAAAAATGGAAATCTCGGGGGTAATGAAGGCTCAATAAACATATAAATAAAATTGCACAAAAATTTATTATTTAATAAGCGAGGCTAATTATCAAAGTTATTTTTTTCGAACAAATAATTTCAAGTCTAGGGGGTAATATCGTTGTACACAAATATATTTTGGGGTAATACCCACAAAAGTTCGCCGACCACTGATATAGAAGGACGGTTAAAAGACAGCGACCACAGAAGTGGGAGGAGGCCAGCCTCCACAATAGACGAAACCCCACTCCCCTGAATTCTCGGATAACAGTAATCCGTTCAAAGCAAGATTAGCTTTATGGAAAAATAAATGTTAGATTGATTGTATTCCGTGAAACTGTTCTTCTCTTCTAAATTCTCTTCTTCTAAATTTATATTTAAGGATTTGTTTACCGACTTGTACTCATTCATGTGTTTATTCGAAACTATTTAATAATTAAAACATTCAACACCAATATGCATACTTCACACCATGTAATTCGCCTTTATTGAGTTGAAATTATCATTTACTAATTTATATACAGTATAAATTCGAGAAATCTGAAAGGTCTCTTCAGACATCCATTAATTTCTTGTCGAGTGCTGGAAATTCATAACCGACCCCTGCTGTTTATTCACTTCCATTCTGGCTCTGTTGTTAAAACGTTCTTGTCATTTATTAACGAAAGATATGACACAAATACAAAGCAAAGAATTGATAGTACGAGGGGTGGTCAGAAAATAAGTTTACATGTCATATAATTTCGTAACTAAAGGACCTACATTGATTATGTTTGTACAGGTGAATTCGTTAATCATTGTTGGCAACACTGCACGTTGATTCGGCTGCCATCTACCGTACATTAGTTATATGAGTCAGTTGAACATGGCGGCTCGACTTGAACAGTGCCCTGTCATTTCTGCAACGATATTCAGAGTCTGTCAGTGGTCAAGAATTTCTCTAGCGCATTGTCACAGGAGACAAGACATTGGTTCATCACCGTATTCTGGAAACAAAACATATCACATGGAATGGAAACACCCTGGGTCCCCGCGATCAAAGAAGTTCAAGATTATAAGGTCCGCTGGCAAAGTGATGGTTACCGTGTTTTGGGACCACAAAGGCGTTTTGCTCGCAGACTTCATGCAAAAATGCACAACAATCAATGCAGCTGCATATTGTTCAACACTGGAACGTTTACGAGCGGCCATTAAACGTAAACGTCCTGGACTGCTCCATAGGGCAGGGCACTGTTCCAGTCGAGCCGCCATGTTCAACTGATTCATATAACCAATGTACGGTAGATGGCAGCCGAATCGACGTGCAGTGTTGCCAACAATAATTAACGAATTCACCTGATACAAACATACGGTAATCAATGTAGGTCCTTTAGTTACAAAATTATACGCCGTGTAAACTTATTTTCTGACCGCCCCTCGTATAATACTAGAAATGAGGCGCGTAATGCTGTATATTCAGTACAATATACTGCACACTAAATCATGAATGACATTCATACTAAGGTTTATCCGCATTTATTTATTAAGAGATACTTTTATTTTTAAAAGCAGTTACGTGAGAAATATTTTCAATGGCAGTGCTTAAATCATTCATAGTTTCAATCCATTAAACATAGGTGATCTTTGAGATGAAGGTAATTTAGATTGAGAAATAACATGTCTAGTTTTACTCCTGGTCTGGTATGAGTGAATTTCTTGAGTTAAGAAATACTTATTTATTTACTGCAAGTTAATAATTTTGGTCATTCACTTGTAAATAAATATAAGATGCGCAATTTCGATTGCAGTTTTTATCTTTAACAATTTTAACTCATTAAAGAATGCACTTGTGTATGACCATATGAATCAACATAAGATAATATTCTTGTCGCTCGTTTTTTAATAATAAAGATACCGCTTAAAACGCTGTCGGTAGGATTACCTCGAGCAAGGTTGCAGTACATCATACAAGAAACTACAAAACTTTGAACTATAACAAAGACCATAAGGTCCACTCCAGGTTAGCATGAGGAAACATCTTTTTCTCTCACCAAATTTCTGACAAGAAAAGTGACTCGGAATAGAAACGAACTTTTATACCTTGTTTATACTTATGAATTTGCTACAGAGCTAATAAAAACATTTTTCGGAACTATATGTCTAAACGTTATTGCAACGTTCTCAAAAATCTTTCTAGTGATATAATTTATATGGTCCTTCCAGTGCAAGTTCCTGTCAAGCAGGACTCCAAGAAATTTCGTTACAATACATTCTTTTGATAAGAATGAACATTCAGTTCGTCAAAATGCAAGAAGTTATTTCATTTGTTACTAAACATCACAGCATTCGTTTATTGATATTTAGAAAGAACTTGTTGATGGTTAACTAGTCCACAACTTTGGTAATTTTCTTTTAAATCTGTCTTTCACTGTATTAACGGCTTTGCAAGAAGAAAACACTGTTGTGAAATCTGTTAACATTATGAAGCAAACATGTCAGAAGAACGAAGAAGATCATTTATATTCAACAAACGTAACAGTAGACCCAAGACTAAGCCTTGAGGTGTACCATGTTTTACAATCAATTTAGTTGAACACAAATTATTCAATGCCTTCAGCCTGATGTTTATTTGACAAATAAGTTTTAAACGAATCCCTTACGGCCCCTTTAAAGCCATAGCGGTATATTTTTTTTAATAAAATATAGTATATCGCATCAAAAGCCCAAGTCAAATCTATAAAGATTAAAATCACGATTTCCTTTTTCTCTTGAACGGTATTGGTGCTTTCCATAAGATTTAAGATAGCATTTCATTTGATGTTTCCTTACAGAAGCCATATTGATGAGTGATGATGAGGTAATAAATTATATGATTCTAAATATTGACTTATTCTATCTGCGTCCTAAAGTGCTACAAAGTTTACATACAGTATATTAAAAATATTTTGAGTTTTTAAAGACCTGATTAGCCCTTCCATGTTAAAGGGGACCCTTCTAAGAGTGTGTGGCATTAACCACAACAAAATCTCTAAAATTGATGCTAGACTTAAAAGTGTCAAGTACGTGCCATTTTTATGCCAAAACAAACAATTTAAGTCCCGTGAAATGGAATTAAGTATGAAAATTTCTTCTTCTGACGTTAAAAACTTGACAGTCGCTGCGTCATTGACCATTCTAAGACTTCTAAAAAATAAAAAAAAGTTTAAAGAGTGAAAAATTTAACGTCTAAATGTGAAAAGAAGAAAAATTAAAAGATAAATATATATTTTGAAGGTTATTTATGGCTAAAAAATAAAATCAACTTTTAAACGAAATAAAGTTTTGTTTGACTCTATAATGCCTGTATTAGCTACGTCAACAACTCCAGCATACAAAAGTGAAAAGATTCTTTGTTTAAAAAGCATATGAAGATTCCTTTATCAAATTCTCGAAAAAGATTTGTGTTTAATATCACAAACTCTTCTTTCACTTTCTTTCACGGATAGAAATAGATGTAATTGAAGATAACTTTTAGGAGAAGAGTCACGCGAAACGAAGTTATCATTTCTACTATCGTGTTAACGCAATAAACGGATTTATCATTGCGAGACCCGCAGGAAAAAGTATTTGCAAGTATTGTGCCAGTGAATAACACACTAATATCATCATAATTTTAAAGACAATCAACATTCTTTCTAAAAATTGAACGAAGTGCCACTTGAAGTCATTGTCTGTCACGACAGGAATGTACAGGATATATATATATATATATATATATATATATATATATATATATATATATATATATATATATATATATATATATATATATAATTGTGTCAAGGTAAAACACATCAGACGCTCAATTTCTTATTTTTAAAATTACATGGAATGAATTTTTTTTTTTTTTTTTCGAAATGATTCTCGAAAAAAGTCTTTTCATCAGTGGTCGTTATTGTTAAAAACCTTCAAACATTTTTTTAATGATAATAATTTTTTCATTCACTATTTATAACTATAATCATACCCACAACGTGCCATAAATGTTGAACATTGTTATATTACTAAATTCTATATATAGAAACCACTTTCATGAAAATTAATCATTTTCAGACATACTTTTAAAGACATTTCTACCTGACATATCTATTCTAAAATCGCCTGACCCAAACTAAATTAAACTTGGTAAATAATTATAATTCACATTAAAATTTAAATTCTTTCTTGCTCGAAATTACTGTAATTACTAGAGTGAAGAAATAGTTAAGAATATTATATCTAATGAACTGCCCAATTTGAGTCAATATGAATTGACTTTCATGTTAAAAATCTGAACTAACAAGAAGTCATTTTTTTTATTGGTCAAAATTAATGTTTTCCCACTCAATGTCTTTCCCATTTCATTCAGAATGATTATATATATATATATATATATCTATACTGTATATAATATGGAATGAATTTCACACCCTGACGAGGTGTACTTCTGAATACACGAAAGGCCTTGGAATCATTTTTCTTTTTCCTTGTGAGTTTGCATTATATAATATATATATATATATATATATATATATATATATATACAGGGTGTCCGAGAATTATCTGTACAATTTTTGGCTGTTATTAAAAGTCAACCATGAAGTGTAGAAATTCCAGTGTTGTCCCATTTTACAGAGAATCTCATTAAGTTTTTTCTGATACCAAGTTTTGACAAGTTTTTTAGAAATTCCAGTGTGTCCGAAAATTATCTGTACAATTTCATCTTTTAATAAAATTCTTGATAGCACACGTAAAATTCTTAAACAAGATTATTTAGAATCTGTATTTTCAAAAGTTTCTTTTATTAAAGTAACATTGTTACAAACATTCGATATGTGCACCATTAGTGATTCGCAAAACATCCAATCGATACTCCAAATGTTGCCATGTACGCTGCAGCATATCCACATCAATTCGCTCAATAGCAGCTGTGATTCTTGCTGTTAAATCATCAATGTCTGTCACCCGCGTACATTTCTAAAAAACTTGTCAAAACGTGGTATCAGAAAAAACTTAGAGATTCTCTGTAAAATGGGACAACACTGAAATTTCTACACTTCATGGTTGACTTTTAATAACAGCCAAATATTGTACAGATAATTCTCGGACACCCGGTGTATATATATATATATATATATATATATATATATATATATATATATATATATATATATATATATATATATATATACACGACAGATGATATTACACAAGCTATAGGGAAACTAAAAGCACACTCAGCGGCAGGCCCGGACAAATGGAATGCCACACTGATCAAAAACTGCAAGAATGCAATCGCTGAGCCCCTATATTGGATATGGAGACCATCACTAGACACGGGAGAAATATCGGGCATCCTGAAGAGTGCGAACATAGTCCCAATATATCGTATAAATACAGAGAATGTAAAAGTAAGGTACTTCAATAAGAACAGAATTTCGAGTACTGTATCTAAAGAACTGCGAAATACGAGGTTATATAAAATGGTTTTCATAACAAAAATTACTTATATTCTTTATACCCAATTCTCATTATTTTGGGGTTATGATATACTCATAGATAAGTGGATTGGTTTAAACCATGTATTCGTCTTTTTAATTGTTTTTGTATTTTCATATATATATAGGTTTTTTAAATTATGAAAATTATACAACTCCGGACCAGAAAAATAGAATACCGTCTCAAATGCGCTCATGACCTTCATAATACTTTCAAATTATCATACACACTTTTGCGAGGTATACCCAGTATCTGTGACATCATTATGGTAAAAAGAGAGAGTTTTGAAAAAATAATTAAAATATAGCAACAAATTTATTAAGTAGTGAAAGGTTAATGCATAGCAACTCGCCAAAATATTAATATATCTTCTCAGGTGTTACAAAACACCAATAAATTCATTGTTTATATTCAGTACTGCCAATATACTCGTATTAAACTTTTATCAAAGACTTTTTAACTCTGCCTCTTAGTATTTAGTTGGTCCACCCTTAGCCCTGATTACGGCCTCCAATCGATGTGGCATCGAGTTGACAAGCCTTTTGAATTCTTTTGTAGTTAGCGATTGCCAAGTTGTCATCAAACACCCCTTCATTTCACTTAGTGTTCCTGGCTTACGCTTTCGAACCTTCTGCTGAGTAATATTCCTAAGATTTTCTATCAGATTAAGATCGGGAGAATTAACTGACCAGTGGCCATGGTAATACTTCAATTTCATGAATATCAAACCACGTAGACGTTGCACGAGCCGTATGATCCGGAGCCGGAGTCACAAGTACTCTATATTCTTCACAAAGGTTTATATCTGAAAGGTATTATCAAGGTCATGAACGTATTTGAGACCTTGTTCTATGTTTCTGGTCTGGAGTTGTGTGTGTGTATATATATATATATATATATATATATATATATATATATATATATATTTGTTACGCCCAAAACATCGAAATCGCTCAGTGAGCGAAAAAAACAGCCACAACGAGTTGTGGATGCACCTAAGTGACCAAACGCCGATGTTAGATATTTTTTCGCTTCATGGCCGTTCTCAAACAACCACAACGCGTTGTGAACGATTCGGATATAACCACAACGCGTTGTGGACGATTTGAAAATTATTGAATGCCCGGTTAGGTCAACTGTACGCCCTTGACGATTGGTTAGGTTAAGTCGTGATATTTTCGTTAAAACTAACGGAAATATCACGGCTTAACCTAACCAATCGTCAAGGGCGTACAATTAACCTAACCGGGCATTCAGTTGACCTAACCGGGCATTCAGTTGACTTAACCGGGCATTCAATTAACCTAACCAGTTGGTTAATTTTTACATTTACGTCTCATTCTAAAGTTGCTTAAAATTAATCGAAACCTGCGGGAAAATTATTGATAATCATTTTTAAAGGACTTTATCTTTTTTCTAGCAAATCTGCTTAACTTTGCTTTTTAATCGGTGAATACGTTGATAAATATATGTCGTGTTTATATTATTTCAACATACGTCGTGTTTAAATAGAGTTTGATGAAAGACATCGGTGTGTGGTCGTTTCAAATCGTCCACAACGCGTTGTGGTCATATCCAAATCGTCCACAATGCGTTGCGGTTGTTTGAGAACGGCCATGAAGCGAAAAAATATCTAACATCGGTGTGTGGTCACTTAGGTGCATCCACAACGCGTTGTGGCTGTTTTTTTCGCTCACTGAGCGATTTCGATATTTGGGCGTAACATATATATATATATATATGTATATATATATATATATATATATATATATATATATATATATATATATGTGTGTATACACACACACACACACACACACACACACACACATATTGTTATAGAAATTTTTTTTAATTATATTTTGGAGTAGCAGAAGCGAAGTACCTAGTGAAGTATGTAGGCATTTTATTCTGATATACTGTAATTCTCTGCGAATGCAGTTATGAATAAAAGTAAACCAATTTCTATGTTAATTGCTAAAATAAAAGTTAGCTGAAACCCTGAATCTTTACAAGATATAATAGATTTTTTTACCAGTATTTGTTCAAAATTGCAAGTTACACTCGCAGAATGATCTCCACTTTACTTATCGTATTTATTAATTAATAAAGAAACGAAGGACTGTTGCGTAATTATGTTATAATATACCAAACTACTGTATATATAAAGGTTTTGTGGTGGTGGACCTTAACTGTTCACCGGTGGGAGGTCGAAGCGAACTATTGCGAAAGTACCATTCTGATTATTGCATATTTGGAAAGTATTTTTCATTTTTGTAGTCGGTGTGCAAATTTTTTTTTAAATTAAAACTTAAATTTTCTGCAATTTAGGTGAATTTGTTAAAATTATATATATTTTTTTAAAAATTCCTAAGTGTAAATTTAGGAATAAGACTATTGCGTATTTGAAAACATTAACACAGGCGTTGGAACAGCCTGATCGTCGTACCAGTTTCTGGCCCTCTTGAATGACGATCATTATCACAATTATTGCAATGGAATAATAAAACTAAAATTACAATAAGCATTTCATTTTTAAATCAGTTTTTTATTATAATAGTATATTAGGACGCATAATTAATATATAATATACTCATTCTCTATTTTTAACTAATTTTGATGGTGAAAAGCAATAAAAAAAACCCGTGTTTTAAAAAAAAAGTTTTTATTTTTAAACTTGGTTTTCCCCACCCTGTGACAGATATGCAAAATAATAATTCGCATTTGCTTTTTACCCAAAATATTTTAATATATACTATACTGGTATTTATTTACAAATGAGTCAAACTTAAGTAAATATGTGTTGTACAAACTTAAGGAGTTTCTTATGACTGTATTCTAAATTAAGGAAAATGTCAATTTAAACATATCAAACTGATTTTCTGTAAAGATTTTAGGAGAAATGAAATATAGAGAGAGGTGAATGGAAAAAATATAGCTGGCATCCATCCAGAATTTTTACTCTTTAATCGAGTACGAAAGTTTCTTTGAAGAAGCGTTCGTCTTTAAATTTAGTACTGCATTATTCCAAATGTCAGAGACTTCATATGAGAGACATTTCCTTGATGTTTTAAGTATGGGTTTGGGTTTATGGAAATAATAGCTATTCTTTAAGTTTTTTGAATGGTCTACTTAATTGCTTGATATATTTTACATAATTAATCCACGAGATTCCTTATAAAATATTGTATGAATTATATGAGCAGACATTCACCTTGTTTAAGTTATTTCGTTTCGGTAGTTTGGATGGTTTTGCACCTCTCATATAATTCTTGCAATGTTTTTGCGATACATTTAAGGGATATATTGACCTGGATTTCCCCAAACTGCTATTATACATATAAGATATAAGGTATAATAATTCACTGGGCAACACGTATTTTATTGAATGATATCTGACACTTGATTCTAGTTAATTTGGGTGCGCTGAATACGAATTTCAACTCGGTTTGGCTCTATCAGGTCCTGATTCTTGTCGACAGCCTATGTGCCATTTTCCAGATTTTTCAAATTAGGACTAAAAAATTAAGTCATGTGTTAAATTTTTTTTTCAAGTTTCATGAATACAAGCAGTTCAAACTACAGTAAAATTACATTATAACGATAGAAATGACTTAAAATAAAAAAACAAACAGATATGAAGCTTTCACTGTGGCAAATATTTTCTTTTGTAAGACTTTCTAGCGTATTTGCTTGTTGATGGCAGGTCTCTTTTCAAGCACCAGCAGTAATCAGCCATCATGTGGGAATCCCAGCGGCCTTGGTACCGTTCCTCCATAATTTTGATATCTTGGTGGAATCTCTCCCCTTGTTCGTCACTTACATCACCTAAATTACTTGGAAATTGGTCAAGATGGCTATTCAAAAAATGCATTTTTATGCTCATATTGCAACCTAACTCTTTGTAGTCCCTTAAAAGTTTTTTTTACGATTTCTTCGTAGTTATCTGCCCTATAATTGCCTAAAAAGTTTTCTATCAAGTCCACGAATGAGAACCAGCCATTTTTTTCGCGTTCATTCATGACATTAGGAAAATTGCTGTCTTTAATCATTGTTCTTATTTGTGGACCGTCGAAAATTCCCGCCTTGATTTTTTCATAACTTAAACTTGGAAATTTTGAAGTTATGTATTTGAAACACTCGCCGTTCGTATCTAAAGCTTTTACATATTGTTTAATGAGGCCTAGTTTTATATGCAGAGGAGGAAATATGATTTTATCTCTGCTCACTAAAGGTGGATTAATTACGTTTTTTTCTCCGACAGTAAGTGATGTTCGTGCTGGCCAGATTTGTTTGAAATAATGTTCTTCCTTGGCTCTGCTGTCCCATAAGCAAAGGAAGCAGGGATATTTAGTATACCCTCCTTGTTGTCCTAGCAGAAAATTAACCATTTTTAAGTCAACACAAGTAGTATAGCCGCAAAAGGGGAGAGTGCAGGAATGTTGCAGGTTATTATGTAATGTTGCAAAGGGGTGTGGGGGTTGTTGCAAAGGGGGAAGGGGTTGTTGCAAAGGGGGTGGGGGGAAAACTTGGAGGCGGCGTTATCCCCCAAGAGAAAGGAGGAGGAGGAGGAGGAGAGAAAGGAGGAGAGGTGTTCACCTGGCAGGAGCCAAGTGCACATTAAGACTTCCAGCCGGGCTGGCGTTGTTTTATAGGCTCCTAATCAGCCAGTTGGCGTAATTGGCTTGAGTTGCCAGATACCATTGTATACATTATTATAGACTCCTAATCAGCCAGTTGGCTGTAAATGGTTGTCAGATACCTCTTTTTAGCAGTATTATTGCATACATTATTATTATATACGCCTAATCAGCCAGTTGGCTGAGTTGCCAGATAGCGCCATGTATTCCATTGTATACACTATTATAGACTCCTAATCAGCCAGTTGGCTTAGAAGGCTTAAATATTGCCAGATACCGTTGTATACATTATTAGAATACCGGTAGTAGAAGGCATAACAATAAACAACATTGCATCATTCTTTTTATTATAAATATATGGAAAATAAATATACATTTGAGGAATATGCGTATAACAGAAATATATACACACAATTATATATAAATAAATATACATTTCATATACACTTCAATATGTACATAACAGTACAGGAGAAATATACACACACACACAATTATGGTGATATATAAAATAAAATATACATTTCATATACACTTCAATATGTACATAACAGTACAGGAGAAATATCAAGCAAAATATATATATATATATATATATATATAAACACAAATCAATAGAAATATGCGTATAATCGTCAAGCAAAATATATATATACAATTCACTTTTTTTTCAAAATACTAAACTCGGTCTTAATCGAGTTTACAATTACATCATTATTGCTCTGCATTACGCAGTATATGCGGCTTAATAATATTTCACCGCTTAAAGTATAGGGAAACCTGTATTCGATATGAATGGCTTTCATATCGTTCAGTACTATTTTTGTTCCCACTTTACAACCGGTTGGTAAGTCATCTTTAAACACGTCTAGAATACAATCAAAAGCACGCACAAAGAGTTCATCGTTAGCTACATTATTAAACACAAGTTTATAAGAACGCTTTTCCAATCGAGGGTTTATTTCTACCGACTCGAGCTTTTCAATCGTGAACTCTTCACTCAACATAGCGGCAATTGAAATAATCTTCTAAATCGTTACGCAACTGCGCGTTATATAAAGAAATAGTTCTTCAGGGTGAACGGTGTAGGTGAGCTCAGCCTTGTACCGATCAATTGCTTTGTACCAAAGTTCATGGTATTTCAAAGAGTCTAAACTTTTTAAATAAACATCCAGCACTAGACCATTCTCACCAGCCCTACACTCGGTAAACCCATCGAGCAGAGCAGTGTATGCGTATTCAAGTACTGTATCAAAATAAAACATATCCGTAACACGCGCGTCTAATATAGGTTTCAGTTTACGGAATCCGACGATTTCAAACATTCTGTCGAGGATGAAACGGTTTCGCGTAGGAATAAGAGCGTTATTATCAGAAGCATTCTTCCACATCAGCCTTATATCAATGCACGGCCGATCGTTATTTATACACAACGTACATACAACGGCGTATGAGGGTGCGTCACTAATCTGCTCTCTTCTTGTACCTACGTTAGCAGGTATTTTATAACGATCTTCACACCACTTCTCAACTATCACGAAGATTCTATTCATCTCCTCGATACTTAAATAAACCCGTTTGTTTGTCGGTCTACATTCCGTTTCCAGTACATAGCTAATGGTACCGGAATTACGCCTGAACACGCGCAACGATTTCGTCACGGACACATCGTACGAGGCGTTGAGAATGCTGCTCAAAGGAAGTTCCATCGTATTCGAGGAGCGCACGTCCACTCGGCTCAAGCTCTGAGATAACTATGAGCCGTGTGAGGCACAGGCAGGAACGGTTCGACGGGCGGCTGACTCGATGATACGTGAATGGGCATGTTCGTACGACTCGAATTGTTGCACATATTTGTTTTTCCGTTTCGTCACTACCAGCCTACGCACTTTGGATAAGAACTAGGCGCTAATCATCTCCACACTCCGGCGCACTATTTGAGAGGAACATATGCTCATATTTTTCCTTTCTACCCATCAAACGATACTCGTCTCTAAAATCTGTTAAAAACTCACGCATGGCACTAGCCACAACCTCACTATGAACCTCATCATGATATACGTTAATATAGTGATAAAAACACCTAAGATTGTCCATGATCACGAGATTCACATTTTCAGACGTAGGGTATGAGTAATCGACATGGTGTAGCATGACGTAATACCGCTTGTCACACACCCATCCACAAGGCTCATTATCCATACCTGCTGCTTCTCTTCTGCACGCGTTGTTTCTTTTACTTCACGGTGTATGTGAGACTTTATAAAGTTTAGCCCTGCAGCATACTTCAGCACATCGTCTGTGCAACGAAAGCCTTCAACAGTCTCACCAGAACATCCGTAGAGTATTTGTACATCTTGGAACTTCGCACAATCCAATGTGGTTTTAAAAGAGGCATAGGAGGGGGGAATAGGAAGTTTTTCGGTATCCACCACATCCTCACACTTTACTGAATACCATTTCATAAACGTTGTGCAAGCGATATTAAAGGTAGCCATTTCAATATACGTCTGATCTGATACACGTCTGATCTCTCGGGCTTACTGCGGTCGACTGACCACGCAGGGACTCCCAGAGAGTAGCATGACTCACGCAGTGGGCGGAGCTTAGAACTTTCACCACACACACACACACACACACACACAAAGGAGAAAGTGAAACGCTATTTGATGATTGATATTATATTTAATAACGAGATATTCAAGTTATATATATTTACAAATACGATTTAATAAACGGATATTCAAGTTATATATATATATATATATATATATATATATATATATATATATATATATATATATATTTACAAATAGATACGATTATATACAAGACGTGTGAGTTAGAAGCATCATTGGTATCCAAAGGGTACGGTATCATAGGTGCCAGGTAACTGGTAACGTTTCCTATAGGTGTTACGGCACACCATCGTACCCCTAAGTTCCTTCACGCCTCCCAGCTTCTGCGCCCGAAAATTGTGGGTGCCTACAATTAGTTGGTGAGGTTGCAAACATACTAGATCCTTCAACGACTCAAAGTTAACAACCTCCCGATTCGCATGGTTGAGCGTAATACCCTTTGCCTTCACGATATATTTCATTTCATCCCCTACCCTGACCCGTACCCCATAAGTCTTAGGTCCTGTTGAGATAAAAGAGTCGGCGTATGCGTCGTCCCCATACTCATCCTTGATCTCATCAGTGAGCTCGCCGAGGAACTCCCCAATAGCGGGCATGTAATCACCCTCCCTCTCTGTGAATATCACGCTATCTGTATCGGCATACAATACTCTCCGCCCAAGAGAATGCAATAGACCCCAAAGTTTTATACGGGCGTAGGCTGTTGTGAAGCTCGCCACAGGTATGTTTGTAACCCTTGAGGTATCTGTGGCAAATTCAGTGTTGTTGTACTTTATTACGTAAGTATTACCTACATTCACGATCTCCATGACCTCTTTATCGGGGGCATTGGCATAATCCCAGACATCGCTATAACTTTGTGCCAAATGAATGTTCCCTCTGCCGGTATTCTGCGCAAATTTTCCCCATAGACTGTTTAGACACAATTTTGCACTAAAGCGCTTGCCAGGATTCTTTACAATTTGGACACGATCAAGTTGTATACCTTCGCGGTCGCGGTAACGTTGAATATAGGCAGACTTTTCATCTTCGGTATCAACTCCTCGCGGATACCCTGATGCTTCAACCTTATCCTTCAAAAAGGCGTTTATATATGGTGTGAAAAGGTTGGGGAGCTTCTGAAACCTCCACACCTCGTGTATCTTCAGTATTCTATAACCATGGCGTACGGCTAGGGCCAGCTCAGGACTTGTATATACGCCTCTGATCTTACGCTGGTGGGGTATATGGTTACATTCGCCGTTATCCTCTTCCGCGCACTTCACGCACAGGGGAAACATGAGCTTGTCGTCGATAACGACAGGTAAGATCGGCATCCATAAATTGCGTGGGGGGAGTACGTCTACGAAAGAGAGCCCAAAGTAATGATCATTCAAATTTTTTGAAAATTCATTGATGGAGGGTATGCTAGGTCCCACCAGTTTCTCAGGAGCGCCCACGGGGTACGGATGGCTCTTCATCACGTATGGGTATAAAGAACAGAAATCGTAGTAATGGAGCTTCACGCCCACCGTAGGTGGAAAGTATAGTCTGAATGGATTTGTACGTCCTCCAAACAAGCTATCACCACATTTGAGAGGGTCCAGCACCATTGAACGCTTGATCGTTTTTATTTCCTCACGGTATACACGTCTGTCTCCATCCGTGCATCATATTCATGCTCCCACAAGACTTTGTGAGTGAACTGTGATCCTATAAGTTGATCGCGGGTGCGGGTCCCTGCAAGACAGTCGGCAGGAGATCTACCGTGGATATCTCCGACGATACCGCACTCAGGGCGGGGGCATCCATGCCACCAGCATCCATTAAAGGAATACACAGTCTTCACACCAGTGACACGGTTTTCACTTAACCCATCAACCCAAAAAACACGTCCATTAATCTTAATGGGTACTTCACCCGTGTTGCGGGCGTGCTTTATGTATACACCTGTTTGTTGCTGCAGGTGTATGAGCCAGTAAATAGCCTTGTGTCCGTAACTGCGGGGGTTGTTTCGGTGAATAATGGCTAAGGTGTCTTTAGGCATGAAGTTATTCTTGAACACCGTAAAACATAATGATGCGATGGTGGTTGCGACTTGCAGTGGATCGCATTTGAAACGGGCTATGTACATACTTCTAAAGGCCTGGAAACATACTCTAAGCACGCGCACATCATTCACGCAATAACGCTCACATTCATCAGCTATATTATAAGGGTTACTTTCATTAAAACTGTCGTAGTATCGATCAAAGTCTTCACGTTCATCCATGCAGTCAAAATAATGTTTGGGGGGTGGTGGGCCTACGTAGTTTAAAGTCTCGCTGGTGAGGAAAGTGTATGGGAAGTATCCTTTGGAAACTTCAGCTGCTACTCCCATCACCTTGGGTAGCTTTGCTAATTTACAAGGTGTGAATAATAAAGTATCTTTAAATTGTACATTGCCTCTTATCTGCATCTGTATTAATTTGTTGCCTCTTTTCAATGGATCACCTGTAAATATCTCAGAGGATTCGTGTTCAAGCAACTCCTTATAAAGGAACTGCGTGTCAAACTTTGCCCCGTTATGGGCGAGAATATACACAGTCATTTTTTTGAACTTGTCGGCTAACTTGACAATATAGGACACAAATAGTTTCACAGGACTATCGCTGACATTCGTTTTAAAAACGTTTGTCCGTTTACCGCATTTGGGGCACTCGTCACATTCGATACCCATACACTCATCACAGATGGTCTGGCTCACAAGTAAATGTGGAATTACCTCTTTGGTTTCAGCGTTCGTATATGTTTCTATATCGTAGTACACAGTTATACAAGGGTTATTTTTAGGCTTAGCATCTTTCATATAACACACATGCTTTACTCCATCCGCCTTATATTCCTCCTGGCATGTAGGACAGTGAATTACGTCGCACTTGTGCTTAAATTTTCCCCAATTATCCATTGTGTGAAACATACCACATTCACAGATTCTCATTTTCCTGCACGTACCAATTGATTTATGGAGATCAAAGCAGCTATTATTGAAAAATGTGCGTCTACACACATCACAGTCTCTCTTCTCAACTACACGGCTTTCACATTTGGTGCTTTTACACTGCTCACATACCATGTGACATTCTTTACAATGTCTCACTATATCATCCGCAAACTCGAGGCACCCCTTACACAAATCATGATGTCTCCCATATTTTCGACTTTTGTCATAACTCGCGTAAAGCCCCCTTATATTACGGATGGGGAGATACGTTGTCCCTGACAATCCTAAAATAAGTAGGGGCCTTGTACGATCTCTCACACAGCTTTTAAAAACATACACAGTCCCGCGGCGATCATCCAAACCAATATAACTATGCGCACATTCATTTCCTTTCTACCTTTCTCAGCTCTTCAGGACCCATATTACAGTCAAATTCAAGTCACAGTCTACAGCTAGTTTACGGGCACGCTCAACGATCGTAGGCAGCCAAATTTTTTGAGTCCGTGTATTTTGTACAGTAAACATACGTGTAAGAGTACTGCTATAAAGCCGCAACCACGATCGACGTTTATATGCCTTCGGTAAATAGTTGGAGAATTGAAGTTAAGAGTGTCGTATGCACTATGACCCGCAACACGGAATACACGGTCAATATTTACCGTGAAGTTGTCCATATTGAAGGCTATACTACTTTGGACGGCTTGCATTATACGCCCTAATATATATTCTACATCTTCAGCAGCCAAACGTCTAAACGGTACTATCACCCAATAATCGTCTACATCACCGTCATCTGACCCGAACCCAAAGGACAGACTCGTCCTGACCTCACGCTCGTCGCGATTCTGAAGAGCAAACTCTATAATACGCTCTACCCTGCGTATCCCGCGCTCAATTCCATTGCTATACAGGGCTCTATGGTCGACCCTGACTCTATACCGATTTCTAGTCAAGGCGGGGGTGGGGGCTGCGGCGCGCACCAACTCGAACGTAATAACATCCTCAACAGAACGGGGGGCGGAATTAGTGGCTATATTAGGTGCTGCTGCTGGGGGCCCTGTTGCGTAGGAGGGTTGGGGATCTATTATTGTAGACTTAACAGAACGGGGGGCGGAATAAGGGGGTATATTAGGTGCTGCTGCTGGGGAGGTTGTTGCGTAAGAGGTTGAGGGTTGGGGGTCTGCTGCAACAGGTACGTATTTCGGCCGCTTTATACCTGATGTGGGGTTCTCATACCTCCGCTTTGGACGTGCAACCTGTATCGCTGGTGAGGGTTCAGGGGAGGAGATCACAACTACACTGTCATCGTCATCCGTAATGATAGGGTGCTCTACCTCATCGTCGGTTCTGTGGGAGAAGAAATATAAGGATCAGCACTCAAAATTTGTAATATTTTGTAAATGACCCACTTAGGAGTGTGACGTGTTAGAAATGGACTCTGTAGAAAAATTCAGATTCACGAGCCCATCCACATGTATTATATCTGGACCTACAGGATGTGGTAAAACTGTGTTTATGCTTAAAATCATTAAAGAAAAGGGCGAGATGTTCTCGAAATTTGTGCATAAAGTTATATGGTGCTATTCGACGTATCAATCAGTGTTCAACGAGTACCAAGATGATATTTTGTTCCACAAAGGTGTATATGACGTTAATTCGCTAAAGGGAACTGAACATACAATCATTGTAATTGACGATCTCATGTTGGAGATGGATAAAACGTTTGCCGAGACATTTACAGTATACTCCCACCATCTTAACATAAGCGTGTTCTTCATCAATCAGAATCTATTTTTCAAAAATAGATACATGCGCGATGTGTCGTTAAATACGCAATATCTAGTCTTATTCGCGCAACGTAGAGATGTATCACAAATTGGGGTATTAGCCAATCAAATGTTCCCGAATCAGCGTAAGGAGTTTTTGGAAGTTTATAAAGAAGCTACAAGCATGCGTTACGGATATTTGCTTTGCGACCTTCATCCGCGAAACACGTTTAGAGTGCTTCTGCGAACGAATATATTTCCAAACGAGCCTGAAACGGTGTATATTCCAGAATGACAAAGAGACTAAAGAAATACCATGAATTAATAAAAATCTATCATCGACTGCCCCGGGCAATGCAGCAGATGTTTATTAAAAATATCGACGCCGACTTTTTAAAATGCATCTGTGAAATCTGTCTTAACGTTATAAATTGCAATGTATCAATGAAAACCCATCAGAAGGCTCGCCTACGCCGCTACAAGAACATAATACGTACACTCGCTCGTAAAAGTCAAACTGTAGCGAAGAAAAAACGAGTTATTGTGCAAACAGGAGGGTCATTTCTCCCCATCTTATTTTCAGTTTTGGGCCCTTTACTGACTAGATTAATATAATGAAGAAAGTGGTAGTGATTCCCCACGAGGTGTACGCCTCACTGCAAAGAGACACGGATCTAGATCCCCGTAAAAGCAGACTTAAAAGAATGGAAAGCGAATTGTTAGCCCTATTAAACAGTGAAAAAACACCTGATGAGAAAAGAATCTTATACCAAGAAGCTCTGCAGAAATTTCTTCACGAGTACGAAAATTATAAGAGCCCTACAGAGATTCCTGTGGTTATTAGGCACAGCACGGGGGACGATGGCGACATAGGACCTGTACCCGACGACACAGCTGACCAACCAAAAAGATTAGCCACACAACATATCGAACATGTATTAAAAAATACCCTCCCACTTACATTGAGGAGTAAAGGCTTAAGTCTTTATAATCTATTGAATGAGGATCCCGCCATACAATGGACCGATACAGGGAGATCATTGTGGAAGGATCAAAGGTACAGGGATCGAATATCGTAGACATTGTCCATGATCTGGTGAGAAAGTGGGATAGGCCATCACCATCAGGCTGGAAGCATATTAAAGCAAGACTACAACAAATAAATGTCCCTAAAACGTTGATAGGAAATCTGAACAGGTTAAAAGACTTGGAACAGCAACGTCTGTGACACAATTGAAGGCGCCGTCACCCCCGCGGTAACACCTTTGAAGAGGAGCAAGAAGAGGTTAAACCAACCCTACCCACGTGCCTCTAAAATACGCAAATGGCTAACGTATTAACTAAACGTTATTATGACATTTCTACCCCATCCTCTTACGGGGCGTAGATAGACTGTACAGAAGTGTTTACGGAGTAGGAAAAAAAGATGTTGAAAGATTTTTGAGGGAGCAGGACGCTTATACGCTTCATAAGCCTGTGAGAAAAAGGTTTAAAACAGCCAAGACAACGGCTTCCTCGATTGATTCTATTTGGCAAGCAGATTTAACAGACATGCAAAGATATTCTGTGTATAACGATGGTTACCGCTACATTCTATTCATAATAGACGTGTTCTCTAGATATCTGTGGCTAGTTCCTCTGAAAAATAAATCACCTGAAACAGTTGCTAAAGCCACCAAAACGCTAATGTTAAAAGAAAACAGGGTTCCTGGCTATTTTTGTACGGATATGGGGAAGGAGTTTATAGGCCGTGCTTTTCAGAATATGTTGACAGAGTTTAATATCAGCTATTACACAACCAATTCTATACATAAGGCTTCTTTAGCTGAAAGAGTTCAGCGCACCATAAAGGAACGCATGCACCGTTATTTTACACATAAAAACACATACAGATTTCTAGACATTCTGGAATCATTGGCATCATCCTACAACCGCTCACACCATCGCACGATTGGGGCAACACCTAACGAAGTTTTAGAAAGAGGTACGCTCCCGAGAAGAGATGGATCACCACCACCACCACCACCACCACCACACTCTGTGCGCTTCAAAATCAATGATTATGTAAGGCTGTCGCGTTCGGGGAATAAATTCGCAAAGGGTTTTGAGCAAGGATGGACACGCGAGATTTTTAAAGTTAGGGCTGTGAGACCTAAAGGTGTGATAATGATGTATTACATTGAAGATTTGAATGGGGAAAAATCTCAGGAGGCTTTTACCGCGAGGAATTGCAGAAAGTTGCTTTAATTTAGAAAAAAATGTGTTTAAAATTGAGAAAATTTTAGGAAGCAAAGGTTCAGGAAGGAGAAAAATGTACCTGGTGAAATGGCTAGGGTACCCAGAAAGCTTCAACACCTATATAAAAGCTGATGCAATAATGAAGCTTAAATAGTATGCAACATGGCTCCTAACCATTTCTACGTCACACTCCCGTCCTCCTCGTCCCTGTCTGTACACCCTAACAACACGCTAGCCAACTTTGTAACAGAACTCCATGGGCACATTGAATTGGGTCGTGATTCGTATGAGGTGGGGATATGCGAAATTCAGCTGGACACCGTCTTTTTAAATATTGAACATAAAGAAACCGTTTTTACGATTCTTAGAGACATTGACGAGTGTGAAAAAGCTGGGGTAGCTATGGATGAAACTATGCGCATCGCTTGGACTAAGATTGCACGGTATTACAGTACAGAAGTAAGACTAGGGCCGGGTCAATATGGTTCGGCCGAGGATGTTGTGAGAGGCTTAAACGTAAGTTTAAGAAACTCAAACCTTACGAATGATTTAGTATATGAAATCGTAAACAACCCTGCACATACACTAATCCTAAAATCAAAGACTAACAGATGTCTTAAAGAACATAGAAAGTTCAAAATTCTAACCAACGGCCGATATAGCGCAGCCTTCCAAAGAGACACATTTCACGAGACACAGTATAACTTGTCCAGATTAATGTATCAATTGAAGATGGAGAAATTGGCTGAAAGGTCCCCAGACATGTGCTATATTTACAGTAATATAGTGGAGCACCAGTTTGTTGGGGATACCCAGGCACGCCTGCTGCGCATTGCTCACATCCCCAACCATAGAGGAAGGAGTTTGAGTATTACATATGACAGACCCCATTATGTGAATGTCGCAACTAATTTAATAACCAATATCACAATATATATAAGAACGATTGAGGGCGAAAACTTCCCATTCGGTAACGGGAGCTTAACAGTGAAGCTACACTTTCGACGCACTGAGTTATAATGGATAGAAAGCCTTTCACCGTCTATCGAGGGATGCGATACCAGCGCGGTAGTGGACTTGGATCCATTTTTTCATCCATACTACGTACGGCTGTTCCTTTGCTGAAGAGGGGTGCCAGATACCTTGGAAGGAAAGCGCTACAATCAGGCCTTAACACTGCAGAAGACATATTGGCCGGGGCTAAACCTAAAGAAGCTCTAAAAAAACATTTAAAGCGTACACGGAACGAAATCATCAAAGATGCAAAGAGAAAAATGCGTGGTGGCGGGAAGAAGAAGAGGAGGGCTCCCCGGAAGAAGAAGAAGGGGTCACGTGGTATTAAACGTAAAAGGCTATCAAAAAAGAAATGCTGTAAGCGAATGAAACCTATGGTTGACCACTTTTTTGACTGATATAAGCTAAGGATATTGATCTCATGAATCATAGTTTGTTTACCACTTGTCGAGAGAGGAGTCACTATTTCGCCATGGCACGCTTCATCCACCCATGTAGTTCACAATGCTGTAAATCGGAGCTGTCCTTTTTTGAGCTCCCGCCAACCCAAGTTTCTATTGAGCACAGTGACTTTATTACAATTAACCCTTTAAACACAATTAGTTCACCGAGTGCACCTATAGAATTCGTGATACCCAGCTCAGGTCCTTACTTTTTTGATCCAAGCTGTGTGCACATGTACGCTAAGCTACGTATAGCCCATTCTGATGGAACGGCCTGCGATGACAAATATGCTGTATACCCTGAAACAAACTTTCTGCACGCCATATTCAACCAGTGTGACGTATATTTAAATCAGACCAACATATCGGCAGGCACGGGGTACTATCATCTACGAGCCTATTTGGAAAATGTCCTCAACTTTTCCAAAGAAGCGAAGGCTACCTTTTTAAGTGCGGAGGGATATTATCAAACTAAAGATGAAAATAGTATAAAGGACAAATTTAAAAATTCTAAAAAGAAAATATACGAGTGTTTTGGACGGTTGCACACAGATTTCACTTTCCAGGAGAAGTTGCTTGTGAACGGGGTGGATATGAAAATAAAGCTCACCCGCACGAGTCCTGAGATCTGCTTAAATCTGGATGCGAATCAAGAAGAGGGTGCAAAGTCCGTTGTGGTTCACATTATGGACACATACCTCCGCGTACGGCGAGTGAAATTAAGTTCACCAAAACAACTAGAAATTGAGAAAAATTTACTAAACGCTACAGTGAAATATCCTATTAACAGAGTGCAGATCAAACTATATACGGTTCCTGCAGGGTTGGCATCGAAGCAGATAGAAAACATTGCCCTGGGAAATCTTCCTAAAAGGATATTAATCGGCATGCAGGACCACGCTTCGGTGAATGGAAAATATAAAAAGAGTGCCTTTAAATTCGAGAATTTCGGACTTAAAAATATAACTCTATACGTTAATGGCACTGCTTTGGGTGGAACAATGGGTACGGACTATTCATCAGACGCTGTGTTACCTCTTTGTGCCAGAGCCTATAGTAATCTGACCCATATTGCAGGTGATTGTGATGAGCTTGGTAATGGGGTAACGCAGGAAGAATTCATTGATCAATTTAACCTTTATCCGTTTGACATTACACCTGACTTATCTGCTAGCGTAAATACCCATTTAACACCACAGCAGAGCGGTAACATCTCAGTGCGACTGGAATTCGCCAAGCCTATAGACGCTCCTATTAGTGTACTAGTATATCTCGAATCGCAAGCCCTAATAGAAGTAGATAGATTTAGAAGCGTTATCACTGACTTTTAAAATGGATGCTAATACACTTCAGAAAGTAATGGAGCGAGTCACACGTTCCAAATTTATCGGCGTGTTTGCGAAGAATGAAACATTGAGTTTGCCAAGTACGCGAGAATGCGGTAGTCTTATTGTGAACACAGACATCATCGGTAATGAAGGGATTCACTGGATCGCTGTCTATTTTAAAAATAGACAGCGCCTGTACTATTTTGATTCACTCGGTACTCAACCCTGGAGTGACCCTATTATTGTAAAATTTCTCGCTCAGTTACATATTCCCGAAGTTGTATGGAACCCATTTCGTATGCAGGGATATTTTACTAATGTTTGCGGAATGTACTGTGTCTCATTTCTCATGCATATGTCAAATGATAAAGAATTTATAAATTTTTTAAATTTATTTGACCCGTGTCACACTCACCGAAACGATGAAATGGTATGCAGACAGATAAAAAACCGTTTTCCAATTGTACGTACTCGTTGTATATTATAATGTTTTTGTTCGTATATTTGTATATTCGTTTATTGTACTGATTTCTTTCATTTAATAAATTTATGAAAATATATTGTGTCTTCTTATCCCAAAAAGATCGAAAAACACTTACATTATTTGACATTGTTGACTGATCAGTATATCATCCGTATTCCCTTCAAAAGATTGTATAACTCGTGTCAAATCCTCATCGGACCTTAAAGGAATAATGAAAACATATACAGAGTATACAGACAGACAGATCCCCATTATGTGAAGATATCTTTGGTTCGAGGAGTGAACGCCATAAAAATTTCGATTTTAGCATAATGGGGAAATAACACTGATTGACATTTTTGGCGAGTATCTATTTGACGAGATACTACAACTCTCCATATATATAAAATTCTAATTATATGCACTTACATTTCTATGGTAGTCCCTTGCGTCGGGTTGTAAGGAGCGTCACTGCAAATATCTTCTACGGTCTGCGTTGAAAATAGTTCGCCACAATCAGACGCATTGAAAAGACTAATTGTGGTTAATGCTGCAGTATCACGTTCTTCATACAAGTCTGGGGAGACGTACAGGTCCATGGTGGAGGATGTGTGACACTGCTGACTGATCAGTATATCATCCGTATTCCCTTCAAAAGATTGTATAACACGTGTCAAATCCTCATCGGACCTTAAAGGAATAATGAAAACATATACAGAGTATACAGACAGACAGATCTCCATTATGTGAAGATATCTTTGATTCGATTACCAATTTCGATTTTAGCATGATGGGGAAATAACATTGATTGACATTTTTGACTAGTATCTATTTGACGAAATACTACAACTCTCCGTATATATATATAAAATCGAATTATGGACACTTACATTTCTATGGTAGTCCCTTGCGTCGGATTGTAAGGAGCGTCACTGCAAATATCTTCTACGGTTTGCGTCGAAAATAGTTCGCCACAATCAGCCGCATTGAAAAGACTAATTGTGGTTAATGCTGCAGTATCACGTTCTTCATACAAGTCTGGGGAGACGTACAGGTCCATGGTCGAGGAATGATTATTCACTGATGCGAAAATAGCTACTGTTACTCCCAACTGAAAATATCCCCTTTTATATGCACATTCGCCAAGCTCCGCCCAAAAGACCAGATGTCCGTCGTGATTGGCTGCCGATGTAGCTGGGTGGAGCTATGACGTGTACCATTCCGCTATAACGGGTACGGACGAGTAATTGCATCTTTATATTTTCACTAATAGAATTAATGCTCTTATTCTCCTTTGAAAAGTATTTGGTGATTCGTATAGAACTTTTGATATTGATTCCAAATATGGTTTCAGAAGTTTTCTATCACCCATAGTTTTCGAGAAAATAATATTTCCATTTACTCAATTTCCCGCATCATTAGTCACCATAATTATATATTTTAAAAATAACATTCGGTTTCAACGTTAAACTGTAGGTCTAAGGTGGTCATTACACATAATAAAATAAAGTGGTTGGCAGATAAATGGGCACCCTACGTGTCCTATGGGGTAATCTCTACTGAACTTCATTGCTAATAACTCTCAGTAATCGAATGACATCCCAAGTCGTACCTTTTCATTATAAATTGAATCCTTTATTTGAACAAAACTCTCGCTCTCTTTCTATATATATATATATATATATATATATATATATATATATATAGTGTATGAGAGATAATTGTTATTATTACTAAATTGAGGTTATTGGTAATGGATCTGGGCAAGGTGTAATAATGTAATAGACCATAATATTCTATTGAAATAATTTGTATTGTTATGGTTTTAGATAATTTAAGCTCAGGACCTGCATTGTCTACATCGACTCCATCCGTGATATAAAAATAAATGCATATTTTATTTAATTATTTCATTACATTTATCGAATGTAAATTATCTGCTGCGGTGGATGACTCCCCATCCAACTACCACTCAGATCCAACGTCGCGCTTAGTTGCTCGGCTGAGTTATGATAAAAGAAAATTATGGCAGTGGGTATGAGTAAGTTGTTTGATGTAATAGAACACAACATTCTACTCAATAATTTGTGCTGTTGCGGTATTAGAGGGTCAATCAGTGACTGAATTAAAAGTTATTTGCCCGATAGATATAATATGCATCAGTAAATGAGGCTTGCACCACTAAAGCGTTTGCCAAACATGGTGTACCACGGTAAATTCTATATATATATATATATATATATATATATTGGGGGGGAGATCTCTCACCCGTTCTTCGGCCCGACCCCGTTTCATTGTAGAAATAATAATAATATATATATATATATATATATATATATGGGATGAAATTCACAATAAAACGTGAAATGAATGAATGCTGAAACAAGGAGTGAGGCGAGGTTTTGGTTGATTTGACTCGTAGAAAGGTAAAATAAGGCCGACCGAGTTGGGCAGATTCTCGGAAATCCTTTCCTCTATCGGATTATGTTTTGGGTATAAAAAGGTCTCTAGGGACACGAATCGAACGAAAAAGGTCTCTAGGGACTCGATTCGAACTGATTTAGTTTCTGCCTTTCATCGTGTGTGTGTGTGTGTGTGTGTGTGTGTGTGCATGAGTTGTTTATTATATATATATATATATATATATATATATATAGCGGGGTCGGACGTTTTTCCCACTGTTATTCGTGACTTAAATATTTATAATAAAAATCAAGTGTCTAAAAAGTTATTTAATAAGCAGAAATAAGATGTTTAAAAGAACAGATAATCTCCGTCCGACCCCGCTATAGTGGCTTGGGCAATTCCAAATGAATAATTTCTTTATTTTTCGTCATTTTTTCATTTTTTCGTCGCAGGAATGAGGCTATATGTTTCATAAGTTTTCATCTCGTTTGGTGGAATTGTATCGTAAATTATTTAAATGAAGTTTCATAATTAAATTAATTGGTTTTACTGTTATTTAGGAAAATTTATATTGGGAGCAAACGTTACAATAATAAGCTTATGTCGATATAGTTACCCATTGAATTGGAACTCTTTATTCACGTTTGCTATTATTTATTGAATGGTGGATAATTATTTGGGTATCCCTTATAAAAATCATTTCTGTCTAACGATTTATTTATTGGGTAACTTTACTAATTCTATTAACGCGTAAATCTTTCTGAAACATGAAATCATTGTTCAAAGGCTTTATTTGCTGGATCTATTTAAACTCCTTCGCGTGCAGTTTAGGTAATTACATTTATTCAAGTAGAGTTTGCAACCTCTCCTTTCTTCAAGCGAGTACTGCAACGTTATACACTATCGGATTATGTTTTGGGTAACTTTTGGACAGAAATAAGATGTTTAAAAAACAGACCCCGCTATAGTGGCTTGGGCAATTCCAAATGAATAATTTCTTTATTTTTCGTCATTTTTTCATTTTTTCGTCGCAGGAATGAGGCTATATGTTTCATAAGTTTTCATCTCGTTTGGGGGAATTGTATCGTAAATTATTTAAATGAAGTTTCATAATTAAATTAATTGGTTTTACTGTTATTTAGGAAAATTTATATTGGGAGCAAACGTTACAATAATATGCTTATGTCGATATAGTTACCCATTGAATTGGAACTCTTTATTCACGTTTGCTATTATTTATTGATTGGTGGATAATTAGTTGGGTATCCCTTATAAAAATTCGTTTTCTGTCTAACGAAATAGGGTAACTTTGTTAATTCTATTAAAGCGTAATGAAAGAGGCGCTTGTGTTATTTTATACGGTTGAATCTTGAATAACCATATAAATATATATTGTGGTATTTTATATGGTTCATTAGTTTATTATATATACAAGTACATTTGGAATAACAGCCGTATATATGTGTTACACGATTAATGGGACACATGGCGCTATCTGGATTACCTTGCGCTATCTGGCAACTCAGCCAGAATAGAGGATTATAAAAGATCGCGAAGCTGGTGAAGAACCATTCCCCCCTCGGCTCCGGCCGAGTAAGGAGCTCTGCTCCTTCTATTTCTGGCCCTTTGGTAAACCCCATAGTGGCCTCTTAGGTTAGGGAAACGAAAATAAATTGGGGGAGAACTCCACTCTGTCCTTCAGGTGTCTCTCCCTCCTTCAGGTCTCTCTCTCTCTCTCTCCTGCATGTATCTTCCTCCTTCAGGTGTCTCTCTCTCTCTCCTGCATGTTTGCCTCCAGCATGTGTACTGCATGTGTACATCCAGCATGTGTACTCCTGCATGTGTGCGTATGTGTGTACCTCCAGCATGTGTACCTACTGCATGTGTACTCCTGCATGTATACGTATGTGTGTACCTCCAGCATGTGTACTCCTGCATGTGTACCTATCCTCTCTCCTTCAGGCGTCTCTCCCTCCTACAGGCATCTCTCTCTTCTTCAGCTCTCTCTCCTTCAGCTGTCTCTCTCTCTCCTTCAGGCGTCTCTCTCACCTTGGCTCAGCCAACTGGCTGATTCTGGCTGATTCTGGCTGATTAGGAGCCTATAAAACAACGCCAGCCCGGCTGGAAGTCTTAATGTGCACTTGGCTCCTGCCAGGTGAACACCTCTCCTCCTTTCTCTCCTCCTCCTCCTCCTTTCTCTTGGGGGATAACGCCGCCTCCAAGTTTTCCCCCCACCCCCCTTTGCAACAACCCCCCTTTGCAACAACCCCCCTTCCCCCTTTGCAACAACCCCTTCCCCCATTTGCAACAACCCCTTTGCAACAACCCCCTTCCCCCCTTTGCAACATTGCATAATAACCTGCAACATTCCTGCACTCTCCCCTTTTGCGGCTATACTACTAACACATATGATCCACTCGTGCTCCCTATATTTGATAAGATTTAAAACCTTTTCTATATGTTCATACTTTTCTTTTAATTTTGTTGAGTGCCCAATCGGTATCGAGCCGTATAGATTGCCATTATGCAACAACACACACTTAAGACTTCTTTTCGAACTGTCTAAAAACAAGCGCCAATCATTTGCATCGTAAGACTCAACCCCCATCTTCTTTAACAAACCAACTATGTCGCAGCAATATACTAAACTATCCTCTGTTCTAAAATATTTAACAAGTTCTTCTTCTCTTTTTCTGTAAAATGAAATGTATGTGTTTGAAGTAAGCAAGTTTTTCTCTTTAAGTCTTGAAGCTAAATTTCCGCAGCCTTTTTTGGCAAATTTAGATCCCTTACAAGATCATTCAACTCGGCCTGGTTAAACTTTTGCGGATCGTTTTGACTTTCAAATACGCTGGGGTCAAAATCGGTGTCTGACTCCTCAAAGTGCATAACAATATTTTCAGGAACATCTTCAACTAATTCTTGAGTTGGCAGACCCTTAAATTTTGGAATGGGGATCTCATTTGAATGTAGCACAGGTCGTATCGCGGTGTCGAAATTTGGGTACTCGATACAATGTTTATTTTTCTTAGTGAAGCCCGAAGTCTTGACAAAGCAAAGGTAGCAATCGGTCTCGTGGTTAGTAGGCTCTCGCCACACCTGATATGGAAAAAAAATTGTAAAGCGTTAACAAAAGCGACGAGAGACTTGTTTTTATGAATTTTATCAAAAGTTATCACCCAAACATTTAACATTTCTATGTGTTTCAACCTTATGCAATATTTGAGATTCTTATAAACATTTTCTGTAAATTTTTGTTTATGTACCTAAGTTACAATTACATTTAGGTAAGTTACAGTATACTAGTGATTAAATTACGTAGTTTTATGAAATCATAAACTTACCATCGGAACTCCAAAAGGTATTTTTGAATCCGAACCCTTCGTCCAATGTCGCAGTCTTTCAATGCATATAGTGCAGGCTTTATGTGGAGCCCACGATTTATCTTGGTCCCCCAGTTTTATGCCAAAATAAGCTAAGTAAGCTCTTTTTACGAAGTCAGTTATATTTGCTCGTTGATGTGGAAGTGTAAAATTTCCACATATATAACAGAAGGAATCAGGGTTGTTTTTGCATTTGAACTTTCTAGTGCTTGATGACATATTGCTTGATTGTTCTGCCAATTTGTAAAGGTATTTAAAGCCCTTAATTCATATAAATTTAAGAAAATCTGAAATATAAACACAAAAATTAGTTTAAATAGGTACTTATTATGAAATAGGTACTTACAATCTATGAAATTAAACTAGAAACACGGATGAGTAGGTACAATATAAATTACGTCTAATTAAATCAACTATATTAAATCACGATGACAAAATTACTCACTAAATCATATGCCAATTCAAAATTATGTTAATGCCCAAACTTAATTAACTAACTCAACTGACTAACTGACTGACTGACTGATTGAATTGACTGATTAACTCTGGAAACGAGTCGCTTTTATATATTTTAGTTGTCCCTCTAGAATACTCTACAGAGAACAGGAACGCTCGAGAAAATTTTAGAATTCTATGATATTTTTAGCTTAATTTACTAATATTAAAATGGGTTAAAATTACAAAATTAAAAATATTTTTAGGGTGTTACATATAAAAATATACATAATACAACAATACCATAACAATAGGTACAAATACCTAGATAAAAACCTAGTTGCATAATGTGTAACTGCAAAAAGACTTAGCGAGTATTGAGAAAAAAACCTTTTTATGAATACGACGAAAGAGGAGGGGTGTTGAGCAAAATCAGGACCTGATAGAGCAAAACCGAGTAAAAATTCGTGCTCAGCGCACCCAAATTACCTAGAACTAACTGTCAAATCTAATTCAATAGACAAAAAGTTGAAATTTGTTCCCCAGTGAATTATATCAGTCACGAAGGCCAGAAACTGGCACAGCGCTCAGGACAACTAATGCTGCCCATTGATCTACTGCATTATTATGACCAGTAGTATCATTGGGATTCGAACCCTCGACTTCAGTATCTTCACTTCACTTCGCTTACCGACCCTGGCGTGTAAGAGAATAATATAGATTTAGCAATATGTGGAATGGAATGCGATACTTTAGCTCATGTAATTTATAAAGTGATTTTGAGTTTATTTAATATGTGTTCGTTGTGCCCTTTGAAAGTTAGTTTTGCAATCTAAAAATTTTAATTCAGTTTTCCCCTTAAGTTTTGCATTATCTATATGAATTCCCTCTTTGCTCGTCCTTATATACAACAGCCAAGTAGTTATCAGATATAAAAAGTGTTTTGCCATCAGCATACTGGATACTGATTAAGTTATGGCAACTATTAAAATTATTTACACATTAAAGAAATTGAATGGGTCCTAATATTGAACCTTGTGGTACTCCGATCGTGACTGATTGAAAGTCAGATTCATGTTCGTTTACCAGATCTGACGTTTTGTAATGACACGTTCCTCGTTTCTTATAGTATTTAGTTGACTAATTTTGGGGTTGGGATTGTGGTTTCCATTGAGTAAAAAATATTTAGACAGGTCCAAGAAAGTTGTAATTCGGGATTTTTGTAAAGCCATAAATCTTCATTGAGTTTCTCAATCGATGGAATAATTGCATCTTCCATAGAGTTTTTTGCCTTAAAGCTGAATGATTATAGGTGCTATTATATTTTTCTCTTTGAGAAAATTTATTAATTTATTAATGTTATATGATTTTCTCAAAGATTAATGCTGAACGGTAGTTTGAAGAGATTTCTGGATTACGGTTTGGGTAGAATAATTATATAGGGTAGCAAGCGGCCCAGAAATAATATCGGGAAATGGTTTATATACAGGGTGTTTCTAAAGTAACCATCTATTTTGCGAAATAATCTGAATTATAAAAAAAACACCTTTAAAACATGAAAATATATATATATATATTTGTAAGCTCAGCACACATTGTTGCTCTTCGTGGATAATCATCTTCTTCTAAGTTGTGGAACACTTGAATGTGGTATGGCTTTTTCTTTAAATCATAACGTAGAATTCTGTAAACCGTTGTTTGTGGAATTTCTAATCTGTGGGATGCCCTCTGAATCGATAATTGTGGATCCTCTTCGAATGCTTCTTGAACAGATTCGATTCTTTCGTAAGATCTTCTTGGCCGTCCAGATCTACGCTCGTCATGCACAGATCCAGTCCTCATAAATTTGTTTACTAATTCGCGAATACCTGGTCTCTAGGACCTGTTTTACGAAACCTTCTCTCAAACTTTTCTCTAATTTTATTGCACTTCATGCCTTTTATCCTGCATGTTACTACATAAACCCGTTCTTCCACATTCATCATCAATGATATGGGTCTGAAAATAAAATAAAATAATTAACAAAAAATCGTGTAAAGCAATTGAAATATTATAAATACATGACTTTTGTATAACAATGCACATACCATTATGCCAATATAACAATTGTTTAAAATCCCCCTATTTCACCAAAATAGATGGTTACTTTAGAAACACCCTGTATTTTGTTTGACGTGGAATCTATCGCGCAACTTTTATTTTTGGAACTGTTTATCACTGTTTTCTATAGATGTTAATAAGCTAATAATAACTAATAATAATAATAATAGATTTTAAACTTTTTATTTCATGTACAAAGAAGTAATATATACTTTAAAGACGTGTAAAATGACTTCTAAATTAACATGAAGAATATTCAGCATTGTCAGCATTCTTGCGGCATATAAATTCGCAGATGCTCTTGCAGATGTGTAATACATATAAATGTTTTCTACGGCTGATTAAGAAGATTCTTTTTATAGCTTTTCATAAATAAATACTTTATAGTGAGGAGGAATTTTTAAGTATGGAGGGCAACTCACTCTACTGTAAATTAAGACATTCTTACTTAGAAAAGAGATTGATCCGCCAGGGTTCTATAGAAATAAAATCTAAATTCAAGTACATTACGGGTTTGACAGTGTTCATTTCTTGTTATATAAGACAAGAACTTAATCAACAATATATATTTCCCATTTACAGCATTATACAGGAATTCACTTTCATTTTATATATTTGTTCGGTTTTTAGGATACTCTATTGTTTATATATATATATATATATTATATATATATATATATATAATATATATAATATATATATATATATATATACAGGGTGGGCGGAAAGTAGCTCCCTATTTTGGATTGGTAAAAAAATACGTATATTATCCATTTATTTCAGAAGAAATAATATGAAAAGGTAGGCATACATGGTAGGTTTTCTCTAAAATTCAATGTGGGCTCCAACTCTTTCCACCAGCTTCTGGAGCCGCCCAGGAATGGCGTCCACTGACTTTAGCAGGAACTCCGGCGGGATGGAGGACATGACTTCCCGAATTCGGTCCTCCAGTTCTTCCAATGTCCTCGGTTTGGTGCGGTAGACTTCTTCCTTTACCCACCCCCAAAGAAAGAAGTCGCACGGTGTCAAGTCGGGGCTCCTGGCTGGCCATTGATGTGGACCACGACGACCCATCCAACGCCCAGGGAAGTGGGCATCCAGCCACTCACGGACAACAAGAGCGAAGTGCGGAGGGGCGCCATCTTGCATAAATATCAGATCTTTCGGGGTGGGTAAAGGAAGAAGTCTACCGCACCAAACCGAGGACATTGGAAGAACTGGAAGACCGAATTCGGGAAGTCATGTCCTCCATCCCGCCGGAGTTCCTGCTAAAGTCAGTGGACGCCATTCCTGGGCGGCTCCAGAAGCTGGTGGAAAGAGTTGGAGCCCACATTGAATTTTAGAGAAAACCTACCATGTATGCCTACCTTTTCATATTATTTCTTCTGAATTAAATGGATAATATACATGTTTTTTTACCAATCCAAAATAGGGAGCTACTTTCCGCCCACCCTGTATATTATATATATATATATAAGCAAACAACCACAAGGAAAAGGAAACACAAAGTCCGAGCGCTTTCGTGATATATTCACATTATCAAGGAAGAACAGAAAATAGACGGAGATTACAAAGTATTTGAGTTAAATAGACAAGCAAAAAATTCACAATTGGCACCTCAAATTAAAGGCCTTAAAGCCCTCTAAAGATTTTTTTCAAATTGAAACATAATCTGTGGCAGCTAAATAACTGAATAAAAAATATATACTGTATAGATGAAATTAGACAAAAAGAAAACCAATACAGAGAACAAAAATTATTATAATGGTTATTAACATTTAATTAAAACAGGCAATTAATAGGCAAGAATTTAATGAAAAACAAATAGATGACGTAGATAACAAATAGAAAACATAATCTGTAGGCTGATTAATTACTATACAGATGAAATTAGACAAAACACCAGTAAAAAAAAAAAAAAAAATAATTATTATAATGGTTATTAACACTAATATTTAATTGAAATAGGAAAAATTAAGAGGCCCGAAATTAATGAAAACAAAGGGAAAGTTGCCATCGTCTTACAGATTATTACAAAATTTCAACAAACAATCTGGAAAAAATTGTTATCCCAACAGCCACCCACTTCAAATATCCAATAAACCACCCAGCAACCAAAGATTATACACGAAAGAATATTACAATTAAAATAGACACATAAGAATGTTAACAGTTCTTACAATAATATTTATTTATTTAACCACAAACCATTAAGAGGCAAAAAATGCAATTAAGAAAACAGTAGGCCCATCGCCAACTTACTGACAATGTACGAATCTAATTTGTACAACCCAGGGCTAATATTAAAGACCAAATCCGCATTATTCTTGATCACACTTGATTCCAATATATTTCTGCTAACAATAGATTTACTAAACCTTAATTTGGAAGCATTTTTCCAATCAATGGGATGATTAGAATCTCTTACGTGAATGAAAATGGCGTTAGATTCCTGGCCACTTCTTATACTGTATTGATGCTGTTTAATACGTAACTCAAGAGTCTTACCAGTTTGGCCAATGTAAAATTTATTACATATTGTGCAAGGGATTTTATATACACAACCATGTTCACTTAAAGGGGAGTTCTTAATCAATGAATTCTTAATGACATCAAATTTTTGAACGCAATATTTACGTTAAAAGTCCTCAGCAGTTCGGAGCTCAAGAAATTTTCTCTGAATGGTAACACTAAAACATTTTTTGTGTTATAAGGAATCTTATCCTTTACTTCGCAGAAGCATATAGAAATTACTAAGATTGAAGTCGAAGAAACTTTTAAAGTTACTAGGGCGAGTAGATATAGTTTTGATATGGCAATTCCACCTGAATGGAAACAACGGTTACTGGACTATTGTTATAACAAACTTAGAAGAGAATGCAGTGTAGTGGAAAGGAAACTGGATATTAAATTACAAATTCTTATTGAAAGAAGTGATTGGACTAAGGATGCTAACCCTGGTTTTGTGATAAATCTATCAGATAAAGTGTTAAATAAAAATATGGTTACGGCTCTTGGATATGGAATAAATTTTTCAGCAGCTAAAAAGGAGGTGGACTATGTAGAAATTGCTAAGGCTTTCTGTAATCTAGAAAAATATAATGATTTACCTATAGAGGATGTGAATATTTGTAAAGGTATAGTATATAGTGCTATGTCTAAACCCTCTATTCCAAATTGTCCACAGAGGTTTTTCGACTCTTATGTAGCTTTAAGAAAAGATCAGAATCTACATATAACCAAAGCTGATAAATCAAATGCCTTAGTGATCCTCAATAAAGACGTTTATCTAGAAAAATGTATGATCTGTTGAATGATGCTGACACTTATGTGAAATTAAGGAACAATCCCCTTGAAACTGTGAACAGTGCATTCAACAAGAAAATTAAACAACTTTTGAAGGGGAATGAAATGTTACTTAAACAGTTTCTGAGTACTTCACCGTCATTACCTTATATGTATGGCCTGATTAAAACTCATAAGCCAGATAATCCGGCAAGGCCTATTGTTAGTTCTATAGGATCTATTTCATATAAGGTATCCAAATGGCTTGTCTCCATTCTTAATCCTCTCCTTGGCACAATTTCACAATCACACATAAAAAAATGTAGACCTTGTGGAAAAATTAAATAGTATAGTGTCAATTACAATTTTAAATTGGTAAGCTTTGATGTTACCGCTTTATTTACAAGAGTCCCGGTGGAGGATCTTTTAGTGTTTCTTTCGGAAGAATTGGTTAAGCATAATTTGCCTTTACCTGTGGCCACAATTATAGAATTAATTAAGCTGTGCATAGTAGACTCAAAATTTGTGTTCAATAATGAATATTTTAGACAGAAATTTGGTATGGCGATGGGAAACCCTCTCTCCCCCATTTTGAGTAACTTATATATGGAGTTTTTTGAAAGTAAGTTATTAAGGAAGATTCTGCCAAATTATGTTCCATGGTTTAGATATGTAGATGATGTTCTGTCTTTGGCCAGTGACTTTAAATCTCAATGAATTCCTACCCAAACTTAATAATTTAATTCCCTCTATCAATTTTACAGTTGAAATAGAAAAAGATTCTTCGATCCCTTTTTTAGATGTTTTAATATATAGTCTGGAAAAAAGTTTAAGTACAATGTTTACAGAAAACCCACTAATAATTGTTCCTATATACATTATTATTCTGATCACCACATTAATGTAAAACGATCCGCTCTTTCTACTTTGTTTCTAAGAGGCCTACGAATTTGTAACCCTGAGTTTATTGATGATGAAATTAGTATAATATAAAAATTGCTTTTGATTTAAAATACCCAAAGAACTGCATAGATAAGTCCTTAAAAATGGCAAAGAAAACCTTCTACGAAGTAAAGGATAAGATTCCTTATAACACAAAAAATGTTTTAGTGTTACCATTCAGAGAAAATTTCTGAGCTCCGAATCTGCTGAGGACTTTTAACGTAAATATTGCGTTCAAAAATTTAGATGTCATTAAGAATTCATTGATTAAGAACTCCCCTTTAAGTGAACATGGTTGTGTATATAAAATCCCTTGCACAATATGTAATAAATTTTACATTGGCCAAACTGGTAAGACTCTTGAGTTACGTATTAAACAGCATCAATACAGTATAAGAAGTGGCCAGGAATCTAACGCCATTTTCATTCACGTAAGAGATTCTAATCATCCCATTGATTGGAAAAATGCTTCCAAATTAAGGTTTAGTAAATCTATTGTTAGCAGAAATATATTGGAATCAAGTGTGATCAAGAATAATGCGGATTTGGTCTTTAATATTAGCCCTGGGTTGTACAAATTAGATTCGTATATTGTCAGTAAGTTGGCGATGGGCCTATGTTTTCTTAATTGCATTTTTTGCCTCTTAATGGTTTGCCCTGGTTAAATAAATAAATATTATTGTAAGAACTGTTAACATTCTTATGTGTATTTTAATTGTAATATTCTTTCGTGTATAATCTTTGGTTGCTGGGTGGTTTATTGGATATTTGAAGTGGGTGCTGTTGGGATAACTTTTTTTCCAGATTGCTTGTTGAAATTTTGTAATAATCTGTAAGACGATGGCAACTTTCCCTTTGTTTTCATTAATTTCGGGCCTTGTAATTTTTCCTATTTCAATTAAATATTAGTGTTAATAACCATTATAATAATTTTTTTTTTTTTTTTTTTTTGTTTTTTGTCTAATTTCATCTGTATAGTAATTAATCAGCCTACAGATTATGTTTTCTATTTGTTATCTACGTCATCTATTTGTTTTTCATTAAATTCTTGCCTATTAATTGCCTGTTTTAATTAAATGTTAATAACCATTATAATAATTTTTGTTCTCTGTATTGGTTTGCTTTTTGTTAATTTCATCTATACAGTATATATTTTTTATTCAGTTATTTAGCTGCCTACAGATTATGTTTTCAATTTGAAAAAATCTTTAGAGGGCTTTAAGGCCTTTAATTTGAGGTGCCAATTGTGAATTTTTTGCTTGTCTATTTAACTCAAATACTTTGTAATCTCCGTCTATTTTCTGTTCTTCCTTGATAATGTGAATATATCACGAAAGCGCTCGGACTTTGTGTTTCCTTTTCCTTGTGGTTGTTTGCTTATTAATAAGGTCACGTGTTGTTTTGTGATTCTAGTGCATCTATATATATATATATATATATATATATATATATTATTTTCGTATTTGTGCCATCCTTAAATTGCACACTCTTTTTAATATGATTTTGTGATATTTGCACTCCAGCTACCACTGAAGAAGGTGCACCCTTACCACCACGAAAGTATATGAAGACTAAAGCATAATGTATTAGAAGCTAAAGCAGCTTTGTGCTAAGGCATAATTTATAGACAGGAGAACTGATTGGGGTGAAACAGCTTTGTGCAAAAATAATACCACAAACCCGTCCATGCTTTGTACATAATTCACCGATGTATTCTGAAAACTTAAAGCTATCTTCAATTGTAAGATCCAAATATTTAAAAAAGGACATATTTCCGAGTGGTAAATTGTCTGAAGAAATATGTATCGAGAGATATTTGATGGATTTGGACTAAATATCACTACCTTGGCTTTATCTTTATTAATAAATAATTAATAGCAGAGGAGTGGCGAGCCGGCTGCCATATTTCGCCATTGAAACCCTATGATGTAGTCAACTTCGGCGTTAAATTCACCATAGTGGACAGGGTGGTGGATGCGCAGAGGAGATGGTACGGCCATGTGGAGAGGATGGGGGAGGACCGACTTCTGAGAAGGCTGATGTACGGAAGAATAGTGGGATCGAGGCCCCGGGGACGCCCAAAGACGACGTGGCTCAAGACGGTAGAAAGCGAGAATCCGGGTTTAACCTGGCGCCAGAGAACATATCTGGCCAGAGACTGGGCGCAGTGGCGAGCTTACCGACGGGGGAGACGCATCGCACGGGACCCAACCTGGAGACCTCCAGATGGGAACTAAGTCAAAGTAAAAAATAATAATAATAATAATAATTAACTTGCTCATTATAATCCATCGACTAACGGAGGTCAATTGATCATTTATTAATGAGACTATAGTAAATAAAATAACCAGGGCGTCAGCATACAACATTTATATAAATGAGAAAAAGAAGAGGACCCAGTACTGACCCTTGAGACACACCTATTTTAATTCCTGAAGATCCGAATAAATCTTATTGCAGCAAACTCTTTGCTGACGATTTTCTTGGCAGCTTTTAAAAATTATAGTGAAATTCCACGTACGTCATATCTTGATAACTTTTCTATCAGAATTTTATGATGAATTCTATCATGTTTTTTCGAAATCTATAAAAGTTGCGCCAAAGTATGTTTTTTCCTGAAAAGCTTTGTTGACTTCATAAAGTAAGTCCAATGCTGTATCTTGTATACTTCTATTCTTAACCGTGACCCGACAATTCAGCGCAGGACAATTCAGCGCAGGACAATTCAGCGCAAAGACAATTCAGCGCAAAGACAATTCAGCGCAAAGACAATTCAGCGCAAAGGCAATTCAGCGCAAAGACAATTCAGCGCAAAGACAATTCAGCGCAAAGACAATTCAGCGCAAGACAATTCAGCGCGAAAATACCAACAAAGAAGAAGAAAGAACAAATCCAGAGGGAAGAGAGGCTTGCAACGGCTAGGTTAGGTTAGGTTAGGTTAGGTTTCTAGTTTTTGAAATAAAATCTTAATTTTAACAATTCTAACAAATTTTGTTTTTTTAAATAAAATTTTAATAATTATACTCCTTTGAATTTTATCTCCGATTTGTCACTCCTTCGTTATGTCACTCCTTCGTTACGGTATTTTTGTCACTCCTTTGTTATGTCACTCCTTTGAAATGTCACTCCTTCGATACAGACCCAATTTAGCATATATATAAATATACAAATTTTTCTCTCTTTTATTTATTGCGATTTATTTTTATTATTTTTAACTAAACTTTTAACTGTACTGACTTGCGCTGAATTGTCTTGCGCTGAATTGTCTTGCGCTGAATTGTCTTGCGCTGAATTGTCTTGCGCTGAATTGTCTTGCGCTGAATTGTCTTGCGCTGAATTGTCTTGCGCTGAATTGTCTTGCGCTGAATTGTCTTGCGCTGAATTGTCTTTGCGCTGAATTGTCGGCGCTGAATTGTCCTGCGCTGAATTGTCGGTGCTCCATTCTTAACATATCCAAACTGGTACTTTGTAAACAAAGAATTGATGTGAAAAAAGTTGTACAGTTTTGGAAATTGATTTTTCAAAAATCTTTGTTTTCGCAGGTAGAAACGAAATGGATCTGTATTTACTAAATACTGCTGTGGACTTACCCTTGTGCAAAGGAATTACTCGTGCCATTTTTATAAATGCAGGAAACACACCATGACTAAAGCAAAGATTAAAGAGGTACTTTAACAACAAGGCACTTTAAAGAGGTACTTTAACAACAAGGCACATTAAAGAGGTACTTTAACAACAAGGCACTTTAAAGAGGTACTTTAACTTCGGCAGAGTACTTTAACAACAGGAATGGAATTTTTTTCGGAATAGAAATTCTCATATTTTATTTCTTTTATAATGCGACTAACTTCAAAAGCAATGAATACATCGGTTGAAAGAGAGAGAATTCAGGTTTTTCTCAGTATCACCATCATAACTAAGAGAGAAACTAGTTTGCAACTAATAAACCTGTTTGCAATTTTATTACAGTGCTGGGCACTTGCGTTTTTTTGCGCGTTTTTTTGCGGTACTGCGGTACTACTACCGCACTACCAAACCGGTACCGCATAACGCAGTACCGCAAAGGATCGCTGAAAGTACAGCAGTACCGCTACCGCATTCAAATTTCCCGCGGTACTTTCCGCGGTACCGACCAACACGGTAGTACCGCAGTACCGCAAAAAAAAAACGCAAGTGCCCAGCTCTGTTTGCAAAGAAGGAAAATTAGCGAAAAAGTTGTTAAATTAACTTGATATATTATCTGATTCAGTCATTACATTACCATTGCTACCGATTAACCCACCCCTTGAGTACACATTTTTGTTAATCAAATCATTCATTATAGTCCAAGTTTTTTTCTGTCATTCTTACGTAGTTCGGAAAACTTTTTGCTAAGACTTTTTTTTTTTAGCAAAAGTTAAGGAAGCATTAAGCATATTCCTATAATTTTTAAAAGATAAGCAAGTTATAATTCGTTGTAATTTATGTAATTTAAAGAGTCTGTGCCCCTTTCTAACACAGTGCAATAAATACTTGGTGATCCACGGATTCCCATATCTTTTTTCTGTTCACATATTTGATCTAAATGCGTAGCAATTCTGAGATCAAATCTCCCAGTGAAGAAACGTAAGACTCGTATGTCTCATTACGATCATTGACAGATCTATCAGTCAGCTGCTTAGGCAAACTGTATTACCTGAGACTGAATGCCTTTAGCAAATATACGTTACATCTTCGAATTTTAAAACAAGATGCACTTAAGTCGTGACCACTGGAAAGTGCAGGCATAAAATAATGCCGTTATAGAACAAGAAATAACAGTTGAGTCATTAACATACATAATGAGCTATCAGTGTAGAGGAAATATCAGTAACTCTCGTAGGATGTGAAACCAAGCCTTTATAATTTTGACTAAGAACGTTATTGACATATAATCCAAACGTCCATAGTCGCATAGTCTAACAAAGTAATATTAAAATCTTCCGCTGCGATACCAAGTCGATGCGGAACGATCTTTCACATGTACTTTATTTACAAAATGTACAGGGTGGGCAAAAAGTTTGGGCACCCTCTCAAAATATTTACATATCTAATTTTTATATATCTCATATTTACATATCTAATTTTTCGCATTTTAGTAATTTTTTGTTAAATTAAATTAAATGTTAAAAATGTGAATATACAATAAATTCTTTCTGCCATGTACACTAACTTATTTTTTTTTGGAGGGGGGGGGGGGGAGCCCAGACTTTATGCCCACCTTGTACATTAAATTCATCAATGCAAAACACTAGAGAAGAGCGACTATAAACTGTGACAGTTGTTACACTCGCTTCAGGACATAATGTCACTTTCATACGAACCGTTTCGTAAGATCGCCTAAAATTAGAGAGGGAATCAACTTTTCTAACACTTAAATTCTTATAAAAAATATAGGTCAATACCATCGCTACACCCATTACTACACCGATGAATCGAATTATAACTCAGAATATTTGAATTAACGCTTGAATCAATAGTCAACCAAGTCTATTTAAGTGATGTCTAAAAAGAATAATAATAATAATAAAAAATCCTTAGACTTCAAATATTCAACATTAATTCGTTAAATATTTCCTCATTAATATTACCCCTCAATTTTCGTTCAAATTCAGACATATTTGCGAAAGAGAGACATGTTTGCGAAAGAGAAGTTTGACTCTAAAAGGGACACACTTTCTTTATGATTTAAATTAAAAAGTAATAATAATAATAATAATAATAATAATAAAACTTTGATTTTCAATTTACTCATGATTTTGCATTTTTTTCAATGAATGTAAAGAACGTAAAAGCTGAATATCTTTTTTATATTCGTAGCTAGATACTTCAATATCGAATTCACGATTATTTTCCATTCACATTCTAATCACACACACACACACACACACACACATATTATATATATATATAATATATATATATGTGTGTGTGGGATGATGTCTGTCTGCTTGTTCGTTCGTTCGTTCGTTTGTTTATACACGCCCTAAATAGTTGAGGTAATCTGCACTAAATTTAATATACATAGTAACTCTTTAATGCCGGAATTTTTTGTACGGTTAAATTATGAATGCATGTATTTAAAATGATACCAATTTGTATCAGTCGTCCTTCTAGGGTTAAGGAAGAACAAGGTATAGTTTTTAGTAACACACTCGTCCCTTCCAGTCCCCCAGGTTGTGTTTCGGGGGGTTTTGCTACGCAAGCCGCAGCGGGCATTCTGGTATATATATATATATATATATATATATATATATATATGTGTGTGTGTGTGTGTTTGATATGTTTACTAGGTTTGTCCTTGTTCCGCCACATCTGTCATCAAATCGGATGATTAAGACTCTCCTTACGTCTTAATGGTAATCTCGTAATTTTTACGGACTTTTAGACCTCTAAGCTGCAAGGTCGTGTTCGCTCACTCTTCTCTTTGATCAAGTTCTCGTTACTGTTCTCTTTTATTTCATATTCTCGGACTGCGCGTTCTCGAATCTCTGCAGCAGAAATGTCGAGACTTATAATTTGGTCAGAGGGTTACGTTTAAAATCTCTTCATTGGAGTTACTTGGCTAGATTCGATCTTTGCCCATCTCACTCACTCATTCCCATTTCACTCTTCGCTCAAAAGTGAAAAATCCGCGAGTGAGGAGGCAATTTTCAAATCTATTCGTTCTTTCACTGTAGTATTTTTCATAGAAGATAACCCTCGGGCCCGCAGTTGCATCAAGGTTCTTTTGATCCTTTCTTAAATCGGGGAAATCTTTTCTCAGATTCTGATTTCTCACCTCGAACATTCTCACTTGGCAGGCCTCGGATGAAAATGAGGATGACATTGAGTAAGAAGTAATCGTTATATTCTGTTACAGGGTCATATATGATTAACCCTTTTCCGTCGTAATGTTTTTCTAATATTTTATATTTAGTCTGTTTTAAATATTCGACGTGTTTCGTTGAGCGAGAAATTGTACGAGAGATTATTAATAAATAAATAATTGAAAGTTACGAAGAGTCCATACACTCGAGGGTGAGAATGCAGTTTTGCGCCCAACTACTACTACGTTTCACTGAAACGTGTGGGCAGTACTACGCAACAGAATTAACACACTTTCTTGTATTCGCTTACGGCCTTACAATTCCTTGCCGTGCCATATTTGGTTCTCTTTCTAATCGTGGTCACTCCCATTTCAATTTTCGTCCGAGAATGAGAAGTCCCAAATTGGGAATCGCAAAGAAGCAGTTTCATATCAATCCATTATTATTCTAACAGTATAGGATTTCCCACTTTAAGTTAGATTTTCATATAAAATACTTCTCGGGACGTAACAGGCGTCAAAACTCTTTCCCAAATCATGGAACAATTTCCCCAAATCTAGAATTTCCATTTCGAGCATTCCTATTTCCGGATTACGGATGGAAATGAGAATGTCACCAATTGAGAAGTAATTTGTTTTTTGTTTCCCCGTTAGGCTGATTGTACTTGTACACAAATACTATAAACTGCATAGGATTTATAACTGATTACCATAATAAATTAACAGTAACAAGTAATCGAACGACGGCCCGAATGTTCTTCTGAGGAGACTTCATTGCTTCCAGTGAAAATGACAAACACTAAAATTCTTTATGAAATCCGGAAATGATGATCACCAACCATGAATTTTTACTTTTATTTTCATTGAAAGCGGAAGTATTACAGACGAATATATATATATATATATATATATGCTTTGTGCTCGTTTGTACGTGCTTGTTCCTGGAGGTTTCACGTGCGCCCTCCCGGCCCTAGCACCCAAGGATGATGGGGCTCGACCCTGCAGTCCTTGTCATCCTTGGTCTTTTCCACTTCGACTGTCCCCTCCACCCTTTCTTTTTCCTCTGTCTTTCCTCTCACTTTTTCTTTGTTTTTCCGCTGAGATATGCCCTTTTAAATAGAGGCGAATCGGTTCTTCCCGAACTTAAAAAAAATATATATATATATATATATATATATACAGGGTGGGCGGAAAGTAGCACCCTATTTTGGATTGGTAAAAAAATACGTATATTATCCATTTATTCAGAAGAAATAATATGAAAAGGTAGGCATACATGGTAGGTTTTCTCTAAAATTCAATGTGGGCTCCAACTCTTTCACCAGCTTCTGGAGCCGCCCAGGAATGGCGTCCACTGACTTTAGCAGGAACTCCGGCGGGATGGAGGACATGACTTCCCGAATTCGGTCCTCCAGTTCTTCCAATGTCCTCGGTTTGGTGCGGTAGACTTCTTCCTTACCCACCCCCAAAGAAAGAAGTCGCACGGTGTCAAGTCGGGCTCCTGGCTGGCCATTGATGTGGACCACGACGACCCATCCAACGCCCAGTTCAGCTCCTTCTTCAGCACAGTTCGCACTGAGTAGCGGGAGAGTCCACTTTCCCGAGCTGCCTGGCGAGTTGACTTTCGTGGACTCCGTGCGAACATTTCCTGAACTGCCTGCACCGTCTCCTGGGCCCTGGATGTCGAAGGGCGACACATCTTCGAACATCTGCCACAGACCCCGTGGTCATGAGCTTCGAGTGGCAGTTCTTGATTGTTTTCGGGTCCACTTGGGCACGTGGTCCGTGAATGGCCCGCCACCATCTTTGAACTCGAACGACAGATTGCCAAACTTCGTACCGTGCCGCCAACTGGGCACGCTCCTGCAGTGTTAAACGCTCAGCCATGTTACCCTTCAATCTGAAATGAAAAAAAAAATGAACGTTACAATTGTACCACTTTAGAGAACACAAAGAGAACACTTTAGAGAAAAAAAGATTACCGTTACAATTGTACCACTTTAGAGAACACACCATAACAATATAACAATACAATCACAATTTATACATAATTTATATGTAATTTAAATTAGGGAGCTACTTTCCGCCCACCCTGTGTATATATATATATATAATTATATATATATATATATATATATATATACACACACTGTATATATATAATACTGTGTATATATATATATATATATATATATATACATCGAAACCGAAAACATTTGTTATTTCTGTGTTTTAACTACACTGTTATTAACTTATTAAGCCTTAACGATGCAATGATAATGGTTACCTACTCTGTCAAGGAACAAAACGCAAAAAAATACCTATGTAATTATAATAAATTTCTTAAAGGATTTATTATTTATGATTTTGAAATAGACATAAAAATAGAAATAAAGGACATATGCCGTCCTTTGACGCTTCAATAAAGGACAAGTACAAGAGATCGAAATAAAGGACTGTCCTTTGAAATAAAGGACGTCTGGCAGCCCTAGACTTTTAAGTGACGCTTGGTCTGATCCGTAGTTTTATGGGTGATCGCTGCGCGTTCAGATGATGTAGCGACCAGTGGTTCGGATCCCACGTAAAATTGTAGGTCTCCTTCGTCATATAACGTTTGTTGTTAAGAAGGAGATTAAAAAATCCAAATATTATTACCGAAATTATACAAATACTCTCTATGGAGAGTGGGTACTACAGAGTCTCTACATGGGCACGAATACCCGAGCCGAATGGTGATTTAAGTTTAATATTGTTTAATGTGGACTCTTCCTCTCCTAAAACGTTTACACCTTCTTCCTTTCAGACCATACTTTCATTTCTTTCTTACGCCTTTCGTCTGAAACCGAAGGAAGGTTGTATCGAAAACATCATCAATGATAATAAATATCTCGAAACATGGAACATATTTTGTATTTTTGATGAAAATGCATTTTTGTACATTTTTTGAAGTACGAATAAAATGTAAACATAAGAAAATGTTGTATATACAGGATGTTTCAGGTCGACCCTAGAAATATGGAAGTTGGCGGAATTTGTAGTTTGTATTTGGTATTTGGTATTTGGTATTTGGTATTTGAAGTTGTACCTACAATAAAAAGAAACGTCATATTAGCTACGGAATTACTATGACAAACTTTAAATACCAAATACAAACGACAAATTCCGCCAATTTCCATATTTCTAGGGTCAATCTGAAACACCCTGTATATACAGGGTATCCGAGAATTATCTGTACAATTTTTGGCTGTTATTAAAAGTCAACCATGAAGTGTAGAAATTAGTGTTGTCCCATTTTACAGAGAATCTCATTAAGTTTTTTCTGATACCAAGTTTTGACAAGTTTTTTAGAAATTCCAGTGTGTCCGAACATTATCTGTACAATTTCATCTTTTAATAAAATTCTTGATAACACACGTAAAATTCTTAAACAAGATTATTTGGAATCTGTATTTTCAAAAGTTTCTTTTATTAAAGTAACGTTGTTACAAACATTCGATATGTGCACCATTAGTGATTCGCAAAACATCCAATCGATACTCCAAATGTTGCCATGTACGCTGCAGCATATCCACATCAATTCGCTCAATAGCAGCTGTGATTCTTGCTTTTAAATCATCAATGTCTGTCACCCGCGTACAAAAAAGAAAAAACTTGTCAAAACGTGGTATCAGAAAAAACTTAATGAGATTCTCTGTAAAATGGGACAACACTGGAATTTCTAAACTTCATGGTTGACTTTTAATAACAGCCAAAAATTGTACAGATAATTCTCGGACACCCGGTATATACTTCATGATACTTTATGAGGGTTTGAACGACGGTTCAGGGTCGACCCGTCTGCAGCATCCCACCTCATTTGCAGAATTTGGTGGAGAAGGAAATTGCTTTCCGATCACCTCTGTCCTCGTAGCTAGCCACGCATAACTGGTCAGGGACTTTGCACAGGAACCTGTCCAGCTGATTCTTGAAATTATTCAGGTTGGTGTGTTGGAGGTTCTTCAGTTCTTTGGGCAGGACATTAAACTGTTTTGGGCCTCGTTTCCATGGCCTCCTACCCTACCACACACACACACATGTACTGTGTGTGTGTGTGTGTGTGTGTGTGTGTGTGTGTAGGGCAAAATTTAATTTCTTTCATATATTATTTTACACATCTTTTCATATTAACCCAAAAAATAGAATTTTAAAGAGTACGAAAATTTTTTAAGCGTTGAGCATTTGTGAGTATTACCAGTAATTTAAAATGTTAATGAATATATATAAGTTCGTTAATAGTGGGCTTCATCTCTTAAGTAATTTAGCAAATACATGCCAAAGTGAAATTGCTGAACTTTTAAAGTCATGCAAATTAATAACGACGCCCGGCGTTTCGTCACTTTAAAGGCCGTTGGAGTGAAATGGTTTCAAAATTCGAATTTGTTCTTCACCTGAAGTTAAAAGTAAAACCAAATTATTCGAAAAATTACAAATTCACTTAAGTTTAAATTCTCTGAATTACGATTTTTTCTTAAATTCTTTATTGGCAGTTCGAATTTATACTGAATTGCAAGTGAATATTCCTGAAACAGTTGGTAACCTTTAAAATCCAAGTACAGTTAATTAATTAATTCATTTTAAATTTAAATTTTTGCTTACGAGTTTCTTCACATAAGATTAGAAACGATATATATATATATATATAGTGTGGGCCAAAAAACTATTACCCTGATTTTGAACAATATAATTTTACCTTTATCAAATGTTATTTGTACAATCAATATATGTGTCCTGTATAGAATTTCATGGTCTTTCTCGTAGTGAAGTTGGATTTTTGCTAACTGTAACCATTATTTTGTAATTCGCTGCTATACAGACACGAGTAGAAAAACTTTGTTTCAAGACAGTTACCTAATTGAGTCCAAGATTATGCGGAATGTGCCCTCCTCCATTATCAATGCACGCTTGTAACTTTGACTTCTCCCTTATCGGCGGCAGTACCGCATCAAGGATTTTTTCTTGGTAATAAACAGCAGTGATTTTGGCATTTTGATCAACAAAAACAATCTCTGGCTTCCCTAACTTTGAAATAAAGATGGAAACCATGAGTCTTTGAGAAAAATGCGGACGTTCCCTGCAAGGTCGATCTAGAATGATAGATTTTTGCTCTCTCTTCCATAAACTCGGTCATTTTGTGTTTATTGTTGAAGCAACCGTAAAGGTCTTCTCGTCGCTGAACCATATTTTCAACACTTCTCTGTCTGGGAATCGATCTAACACAGCACGACATTTTTCAACTCTTGCTTGCTTATTTGATGCAGAGAGCTTATGAACTTCGACTCTTTTAAAACATTTAAGACCCAGATCATCTTTTACTCTACGACGAACACTAGAGCGAGAAATACCAGTTGTTTTTGAAATTTCTCTAACGGACTTGTGGGTGTTGGGGGCCGTTCTTCTTGACTGCATATCATGGATGAAACCGTGTCAATATTTTCCTCAGTACGTGATGTTTTTGGCCTTCCACTGCCTTCTTTTCGTTTGGTCGACCCCGTGGTATCGATTTTCTTTGAGATATTGAAGTCCAGGCATCGTCCATCGTTTATTTGGAGACTCTTTCTTCATTCGTTTTGCACCCCAATGTTTCTCCATACGCAGGTTCAATATCACTGCTTCATCTTCCAAAGAGTATTTCATTAAGTTATAACTTATTCACCAACTATAGCAGAATGATGGTCTGAAATGAAAAAGGAAATAAATTAATCATTTTGTGTAAAAATTAGGAAAATTAATTATTTATGGAGAAACTGACTGTCATCTGAAAGTATTAGTTGCTGACTTTGACCGCCTTTCAATTGAGCACCATATTCTGATACCTCCCTCCAGTTGTGAGCATGTACAGTGCTTACAATAAGTCTCGCGCCTCTGTCTCGTCCCAAGCTAGTCTGTTAGGTATAAAATGGGCGGTCCTTATGGCAGCGGAGGTGTGTTCGGATTGGTGCACATAATTGCTCTAACCCCATCAATGACGTCCATTATTACGTCACTTCTGCTACATTTTAGTGTTTAAAATGCAAATGATTAAGAAGCAGAATGACCAAGTTTCGGGATGTTGGGATGGTTATGGAGCAATCCTAGTCATCATAATATTAGCTGGGCATTACATTATACCGTCTCAATATATACTGTAGAGTGTAGACTATAGAGAACGACTAATTCGACAAATATCCCAAATCATGGCATGATACCTAAGTTTATTTTGACGCAGGTCTAAATTATTTGCTCAAATGCAATGATTGATATTAAGTAATTGTTGGGAATTGTTGTCAATATTGTTGTTTGTGATACATATCCTACGTGAAGAATCTAATGATCAAGTTCCTCAGTGAACCTCTCACGCGCTCGCATTTCGAGGAAGTCACGGTCGTCTCACTAATAGATAGTTTATCCATTAAGTGGTAACCTATTCCATCTTATGAAAGTCATTAGTCTAAAGCAAGACTGGTGGGCCGTGAATCAGAGAAATTTGCATTTGATTTGTTCATCGTAATTATTACGTAATATAGTATACTGTATATAGTAGTATATAAGAGTTTATTGGTAGCATATCATATGACAATTCCCATAAACATGTGATGGCCTCGATGTTGCCAGTTTTTATTTTTTTCCTGAAACTATTCCCTTTTCATAGTTTGTTTCAACAATGCATATATTATCATCATCACGAGCGTAGACATTGCAAGAAAAGATTCTAACTAAGGATAAGTAAAGTTCTTTCATGGTCACAATATATACTTTTATAGATGTCAAACATAAAAATATAATAAAATTCTATATTAACATAAATATATATTCGATACACATTTACGTCATGGCTTTAACATCAGTATTTCGTATAGCTTCCTCCGGCATCAATAATTTCTTACAATCGTTGCGGCATAGAAGAGGCCAGATTGTAGGGAATGTTTAGTGTTCGACGTAAGCTCTCGCAACTATTCCTCGCGTGAGCTAAAAGTGCTTCAAATGTTCTTTCATTGCGTTGCTCCCATTCGTTAATCATTATTGCCCAAAGGTTTTCAATCGGATTCATCAGGAGAACGTGGTGGCAGAATTAGATTAATAATAATCTCTGGCTCCCTTTCCTCCTCCCTTCGTAATTCCCCACCCAACCTCGTTTCCTTCGACATAGCAACGCTTACCTCCATCCTCATTCCACTTCCTTCATTAAACCTATTATCGCTTTTACTGTCCCTTCCTTCCATCCTTCAATGCCAGCGTTCTTAAACCTAGCACATAAATTATATAATATGGAATCTAACACCTTAGATCTCTACGCATTCATGTTACTTGAAGACGCCTGTGTCTTAGGGGAATCTAAGTGTTGAGAGTGGGCTTGAGGGGGTAGTCTATAGATTACTACAGATGACCTTGAACGCTCCAACTATTTAAAAATGATTATTTATTACGCACATCATATGGCATAATACACACATGAATTTAAGTATCTTACACTATAGGAATGGAATTGAATCCTATCAGAGTTAAAAAGCCGCAAAATATGATAGATTAGTTTGTATTAAGAGGTTACTAAGAGAAAAGGATTTGGGATAGAGCGGAAGGCAGAGAGTATATTTTCTCGAGTTTCGGTTATTATTAACGTTATATGGATGCATTGCCATGCGGTGTGATCAGAGAGAGAGAGAGAGTTACAAGGAAAAGAAGTACCTCAAAAGGCCTTGCGGCCCATACCGAGGAGGTACCAATGGCAACGGGTGCCACGGAAAATTTTGTACACACTCAAATAGTGTGCAAGATTTGGTGGATCTTTTCCGTTTGACTGTCGCCATTGAAACATAAGAGGTGAGTGCCCATAGCCCTCTTTACTTAGCCTTATAAGGCTAACTAACGAAAATATCACGACCTAACCTAACCAATCGTTAGGTCAACTGTACGACCTTGACGATTGGTTAGGTTAGGTCGTGATATTTTTGTTAGTTAGCCTTATAAAGCTAACTAAAGAAGGCTGGAGGCCCTGATCTTCAGGTGATCCCCTTATTTTTCTGAGTACACGATTAAAACTTAAAAATTAAGCATGGATCTTGAAAGTAATTAAAATTGTTTATAAGAAACAAAATTTGAAGGGGAAATTAAGAAAAGCTTTTTATAAAGTAACTTATTTTGTATCATCAAGACATTTCAGTTAAAATACAAAATACAAAAAGTTTAATTATGTTTCAATGGCGGCAGTCAAACGGAAAAGATCCGATTTGGTCTAACCTTTTCTTGAACTGATCCACAGAGGAACTGTTCACAACTTCCGAAGGTAAACTGTTCCATGTGTCGCAGATCTTATACGTAAAGTAATTCCCACACACACTAGTCCTAAACCGTTTCAAATCCAACTTCCAACCATTGTTGCGAGTTGGGTTATCATTTAAACTAAACATACTTCTAAAATCGACATCGTTGAACCCGCGTAAGAGCTTGAAAACCTCGATCAGTTGACTGCGCAGCCTCCGAGTTCCAAGCGAAAACAAGTTCAGGGCGCGTAACCGTCGATTGTAGCCCATATGCCTAACGGAAGGGATTAACTTTGTGGCTCTCGCCTGCACTCTCTCTCTCTCTCTCTCTCTCTCTCTCTCTCTCTCTCTCTCTCTCTCTCTCTCTCTCTCTCTCTCTCTCTATCTGTGAGCAAGGTAAATATAGAGCTATTTATATATTCTCCACTTTCCTGTAAAATTTCCTTGGCTACTTTTCCAGGGTCAATGTATTTTCTTCAACCTTTTTCCGTACCTGCCTCTGGCAGGGAGGGTGGGGAGAGAGCCTTCTACTTTTCTGTCCAGTTTTCTACTACTGCTAGGATAGTTGAAAGAAAAATAAACTTTTAATAACAGGAACAGTTCCTCGGTGGATCAGTTCAAGAAAAGGTTAGACCAAATCTTGCACACTATTTGAGTGTGTAGAAAATTTTCCCTGGCACCCGTTGCCATTGGTACCTCCTCGGTATGGGCCGCAAGGCCTTTTGAGGTACTTCTTTTCATTGTAACTCTCTCTCTCTCTCTCTCTCTCTCTCTCTCTCTCTCTCTCTGGTAGTGAGACACGTTATCCCCTGCATACTCTATATATATCTATATACAGTATGTCTCTATATATAAATAGATAGAGTGATCGACACAATGATAATGTGGACGTCATTGATGGGGTTAGAGCAATTATGTGCACCAATCCGAACACACCTCCGCTGCCATAAGGACCGCCCATTTTATACCTAACAGACTAGCTTGGGACGAGACAGAGGCGCTAGACTTATTGTAAGCACTGTACCTCTACTCCTGGGACGTTGAATCTAGATTCAAAGCCAGCGTTTGAAAGAGTAAAAGTATGGGTACAACATACGGCCTCAGCAGCAAAATCAATATACAGGGTGAGCCACAATATTTTTTCAAAAGTTGTGTAATAGTTTTTTTTGGCCCACCCGGTATATATGGTGGCGCAAAAGTCGGAAACATAGGAACTATGATTTTTTCAATGCAAATATGTACGTATATTTGCACCGAAAAGCATAGTTCGTATGTGTCCTGACTTTTGCGCCACCCTATATAACGGGTGCGGCAAAAGTAACGCCCTTTTAATAATTGTATCTTTATAGTTTTATAACAGTATAACCAACCACAAAATTAATTAAATTCCAGTTATTTTTAGTTTTTACTGAGAAAGTACTTATTATTTTTCATAAAATGCTGTATTTTTCTTAAAAACCTTATTATTTCTCTTAAAATGCTGTAATTGATTTATTTCCTTAATAAAAGAGAATAAACTAAAAAAGGCGTTATTTTTGCCACACCCGTTATATATTAATTTATTTTTTCATTGTGGTCTTTAACCAAATCTGATTTTTACAAATTTTCTTTCTTAAGCTTAGCAGTGTTTTATCAGATAACAATAATAATATTGGTGAAAGTGTCTTTTACAGGAATGAACAAGTCATTGCTCTGTAAAAATGCAAATTTACACCAATATTAGATTACAGAGCTGAACTAAATCATAAAAAATAACATAAAATACATTAATGAAGAAGGTAATATATTACTGTTGAAATATGAAAAAAATAATTATTGCTGACTTTAACTTCAAGAACCAACGCTGGAACATCATTATTCACTCAACAGTGGTTTTGTAATTTTTCAAATAAATGTCATACTTCAAGTATAATTTATAATATATTATCTAAATTTCTACATACGTTCCCGACCAAATAACAGCTGTGTAATATGTTTGCAATATAATGGATGACAGATGAGGGAGGGGATGCGTACTTTCGAGATTTTTGCTTGAACCATAGCAAGGACGACTCAGCCAAATGTGGAATATCTACTTTACTGAGAGACAAAAAATCACTTCTTCCCAATACTGGACTTAAGCCTTTAATACAGTCAGTAGTAATGATAACATTTTCTTCATAAGAAAATCTATTAACTGAAACAGCATTAATCTAATTCCTCGGAAACTCTTGCATGAGATGTTCTTCAATCACATCACAACATGTATTTAAGTGTAAAATATAGTGATATTTCCAGTGAAACATAACCTCTTCTCTCCCAAAATTACCCGGCAGACATCTGCAACAAGCTATGTAACTGCACAGTGGTTAGTAGTGTGTAGGACCTCCGTTGGCTTGTATAGTATAACCGCCTCTACAGGCCTCCACTAGGTTTCTGCAGATATCGTGTAATCCGTTCCCACTTCTCTTTTGCAGCATCGGTCAGTTGCCTCCAGGGCCGGATTAAGCCTTAGTAGGCCTGGTAGGCTAATCGTAAAAATGGCCTGTCATGTCTAGGCTCACGCTAATATCTGCCTAGCCACTCAGGTTTGGTAATTCTACAAAATAACCTATGGTATGTACACTCAGTATTGGCAGCTACAACACTTGTTCACAACATAGTATTGTTCAAAAGACAATGAAACGAACAAATTTACTACTGTAGTCTGTACATGTGAGACGAAAAAGTGGCCTGGTAGGCTATAGCCTACTTCAGCCTATTGGTTAATTCGGCCCTGGTTTCCTCAAGAAACTGGACTTTGTAGTTCTTTTACGAAGTTCCCTCTCCAGATTGTTCCATCACAACCTTCTATGCATAGAAATATTATCTTCTGTTGTCTCAGATCACTCGCAAAAGAAGTTATGCTTCATTAAGGGGAAGTTATTATATTTGACAAGAAACTTTGATACCCCAAAACAAGGAAACACTTCCCCTAGAATGCTCTTGCTCCCTCAAAAAGAAGTTACAAGTTTTAAATTTATAAGGTTTTATTTTGAGTGAAAGATGTTCAATGGGACTGAGGTTTCGGGCAGTGGGCAGCCCATGTTGAAATGTTGATGTCACTATCCTTAAACCAGATCAGTCATTACATCAATCATCAATCATGCTGTATGGTTGATGGAAGAATGTTGTATACTATAGTCGTAAAACTGCATAAGACAACCAGGACATGATTCCTGACGATGTTAAAATACCTAATGACATTAAGTCTTTGGAATATATCATAGATTGGTCTAACACTGCACAGACCATCATGCACCACAATTCTTAACAGCGAGTCTTTTGGTCAACAAGACTTTTTCTTCTCTTCTCACTCACCTTCTTGCATTAAATGTTGACTTGTATTTCATCTTCCATAATTTGTATGCCACTATGCCAACACTGAAGCTTTCTTACCTTCTTTCCCACATCTTCCTCTTCTCTCTTTATGTATTCACCTTTTATTTTTAAAACTACTTTTAATTTTTAAAGTTTTTACATTTTTAATTCATTGAATTATTTTGCATCTTCTTTGTTACCTACTTGCCCATGGCCTTTTTCTTTAACATTTCTGCATTCTCACTCTGTTATGTAATTGCCTCGTTGTTCTCTACTCCTTACAGACAGAATGACAAGAGTCAGGTGTCATATCGACGGCCTTCTTTCCCTCCATTAAATACAGAGCCCCCGCAGTAATAAAATAAGCACATAACAAATATTGGACCGTATAACGAAAAGACGGAAGTAGTGTTTGTTGAAGGACTTCTAAATTTCAGGAAATATGTATCCATCTTTGAAAACTATCGTATTCTATTCCTCTGTTATATCAAGGAAAACTTCAGTTTAACACGCACGTGTTGCAAGTAGACCGTAGAACCTGTCAGCCTCAAAAAGGCTTTGAAGCTCCTCCTTAGGATCTGCGAAGCCCATATATGAATCTTACTGAACACATCTGGTAGCATTTTGATCACCAATTGAGGAAAACAAGGCCTCCTCCCACATCTGCATCAAATCGAAAGGAAATACTGACTAAACTTTGGCAAAATTTGAACCACAGTGTTATCTCATCGCATCGGTGCCTTGCACAATGTGTCCAACCCTTTCATGAAGCACATAAAAAAGCTATAAGATAATGACTGCATGTGTTTATTTATTTATCATATCTCCAAGAAATATATATACATATGGGATGAATTTCACACTTAAACACATGAAATAAATAAATGATGCACACCCACAAAGAAAAATTAAGAGCGATTCCAAGGCCTTTCGTGTATTCTTAATTCTTTGAAAAGGTGTAATGTTGAATCTACGAAAGGCTTTGGAATCGCTTTTCCTTTTCCTTGTGGGTGTGCATCACACACACACACACACACACACACACACATTTCATTTCATATATATATATATATATATAAGTGAAACTATATTATATTCATGCGGTGTTCCAAACCTGTATTTATTCTGTTTTACTAAGATCATTCCTCTTCTGAGTTGTTGTATATTAACTCTTTTTTCACTTCGAGTGAACCCTCTTCAATTATACTTAATTTATGCAGATAGGTCATTCACCATGTTGCCGTGAGGTGGTCGTACGACTTTCGGGTCACCACACCAACTTCTCATCAATTTACACATTCCAAATCAAAACAAAGAACTTTTTCTTATATACAATTTGGAATTACAGCATTTGGAGAATTTCAAACTACAGGCGCAAAGGTTTACAGTTGTAAACTTGTTTTATCTAAAAATAAATGTTGAATTATAATCTATTTTCAAAATTCAAAATCCGAATTAAAAATTTATATATATATATATATATATATATATATATATGTTTCCTCCATAAGGATTCGAACCCGGGAGCTCTGACTCAGAAGTGCGGGTGCTGACCACTGCACTGGGTTGTGTGAGTGTGCGTAGGCAACTGGACACAAGTGAGGTCAAGTGTGTGATTATTCACATGTGTAGTGCGATAATGTTTTGAGAGTTAACGTTTGTGGTACCTCAGAACATTTAAAAATGTGTGTAAAAATCTAGAAACATTTTTATTGCCGGAAAAAACATGTTGGTCCTGATTAGGTTAGGTTGCACTAGGTTAGGTTAGTTAAGATTTGGTTTGGTTAAGCTAGGCTAGATTATCGAGTACCTCACTATTTAATGACTTAAGAGAGACCAACTACAACACAGACCCAATATCGCTTAACTTTGCTGATCGATGGGAAGCGGTGTTGCAACATGACTACGACGTAGCAGTGGCCACTACTCAACCTGCTGCATATTTGTGTATTATTTCCATTTGTATGGCACCCTCATGTTATCCAGATAGATTTTAATTAAATGTCATTATTGGCTTGAGTGAAGGGGGTTAATACGTAAAATTACTTATAGGGGTGAAAGCGGTAGTTTCTCTAGGGTGATGAAATATGTGCCAGGTTGTTTTAACTTTTATTCTGTCATAGCCCAGTCGTCAGCGATCGCGTCTCCGAGTCAGATTCCTGGTGGGGGATATTTTGCATATGCAAAAAGTGCGCGTGCCCATTCGTATTATTTCCATACTTTTCAACCTTTCAAATGTTCCGCGCGATGATTCCTCATTTCACGAAGGTCAAGCTTGTCGCCTCTCCTCTCGAGTTGGCCTGGTGAAGTAGTGAGTTGATTTCTTGTACTCTCCACCTCACATAGCCAGGCACGCCCGGCTCATCGGGGACTGTTCTGAGCCAGGCGTCTAATCTTCTTTTGAAGATGCCCACTGCAACACCATTCTTGTTCTTTAGGTCTTTGGGCTGCTGATTAAAGTTTTGGTCCTCTCACAACAAAACTATTTTCTTTCAGGGTTAAGGATGTTCCCCCTCTAGCCTTTAATTTGGGAACACGACACAGTCTTCCTTTTCTACTTTCCACTGTTGTTTGGGGAGTTACAGGGTTCAGAGTAGGATTAGGGATTAGTCTCCCCATTATTTTCCAAGTGTAAATAATGGTGTATCTCTCTCTCTCCTCCTTTCCAGTGAATATAGGTTTAATTCGCGTAACCTTTCCCGGTAGTTTAGTTCTTTGCACCCATTGATCTTGGCTGTGAAGCTTCTCTGAATCCCTTCTAGTTGTCTAATGTCTTCTTTTTTATATGGGGATGTTAGGACCGAGCAGTATTCCAATTTGGGTATGATCAGTGTTTTCAGTAGAGGAATCATTATATTCCTATCCCTTCGTTTAAAGGTTCTCAGTATCTGCTCTGTTTACTGCTATTTTATTTTGTGTTTCAAATTTCGCATCATCAGTCATTACAACCCCTAAATCTTTTGCTTTAGTATTTCTCTGAATTTCCTGTCCATTTGGAGTATAATATTCCATGGATTTTAGGTGTATATATTTATATATATATATATGATGAATCTAAAATCTTGTATTGATATTTGAAATTAAGGTATATTAAAGCCCGTAGTCAAAGGTATTGCAGATTCGTGCAAGTGCTAATCAGGTTTGTATCCTTCGTGATCTCTATTTTACGAGTATGAGCATAATAATTACCTTTCTATACAATTTTTTTTCTCTTTTATTCCGTACTGAGATGTAGCAGAGACCATGAGTACTAAAATAGAGGAATGAAGTTCAGTTAAAGTGCTCACTGCCGAAATTCCAACCTGCGCCCAAAGGATAAAAAAACATCCGTTGTTCATAGGGCTGACAAAAATAAATGGACACTTCAGTTTTTTTCCAGTTTTTGATTTGATGATAAAAGTCAATAAATAAATAACAGCTTTATTGAGTCAGTATATTTAGAATCGTGTTTCTTTCCCTTTTGCATTACGTAAAAGTGACACACGTTCTGGGTTCCATAGTTGCGCTTTGCCATTTGTTCTTGATGACAGTCGTCGTGGTGTCTATTTACTTTTCTTAACTCTCTGTAGAAATACTAGCAAAGCCATTCATCCATGCACCCAAAATGTCTTTTAAGAAAGTGAAAGTAAAAGCCTTTAAGGGATTTAAAACTGGAATCCCCCAAATGCATAAACATTTACTCATTTCTCACAATTTTACACTTCATAATGTCCATCATTTTATATATATTCTATATTCAGTATATTACAGTATTTTTGATCATCTACTTATTTTTTAGAAAGAGAAAGAGAGAGAGGGAGTTTAAGTGTAAATGTATTTACCTTTTTATTTACTTATTTATTGGCTTCTAAAGAATATGAGTAATTTATTACATGTGATAATATTTTCTATTTAAAAGTTGTCACATTTGTTTTTAAACACGCATGAATTTGAAAAGCAATTTCGGAGAACCTTATAAGATTTAACTGCAAAATTCAGCAGTATATATATATATATATATATATATATGAATAGAAACGACATAATATTAAGGAACGTTTCTGCACACGCGGAAGAGAAATAACGAATAAATGAAAAATGAGGCGAACCGCCCAAGAATCGAACCCAAGGCCTTCCAATTGCCGGTTGGATGCGCTACCATTACACCACGGACCTCAATCATTCAGAAATCGAAATTCTCCTTTTCATTTATTCGTTATTTCTCTTCCGCGTGTGCAGAAACGTTCCTTAATATTATGTCGCTTCTATTCATTTATATACTGCGTGGTCATTGCAGTTAAATGCATATATATTATATATATATATATATATATATATATATATATATATATATATAAATTATTCTGAGTTAATTTTGACTTGTGTCATTAAAATTTAAATTTATTAACTGTATCTTATTTTAAAGAGTTTTGGAGTTGCGAGATGCAGTCCAAATTGTTCTTTAAAAGATGTAATCATTGTATCTTCATTCAGGAACTGCTTGCTTTCGAAAGGAAAAGGAAGGCGTAGTAATTTTAGAACGAAACGTAGTCATTATTTTCGTACTCTTCCTCATAAATTTTACTAATGTGTTATTTTTTAACTTTTAGAAAGCTGTTTTCTTGATCAGCGAATTCTTCCGAGTGAAATTTTATTTCTTAAATTTCATTTTAGAGTTATATTGAGTGATTCCCAAACTTTTTTTTTCTGTATCAATTTCCTCGACAATTTATACGTACATTAGATCTCTATGTATTTAAGTAAGCTCTTCCTATTAAGAATTATTATCGAAAATAGAGAATACACTGTTCCAGTTGAACGCTGTATATATTCACCCACCGCTGACCAGCCATTCTTCGGCAGATTTACCATGCGCAAACAAGTTAAGAAGAGTCACAGTCCTTGTTTCGTGACGCCAGTAATTCCTGTAATTATGACGGGATCATTTTAACATGCAGTCAGCAAGTAGCTTTTTAGGGTAAGAACACACATATGCGTTAAAGCGTCGTCTTAAAGCGTCTCATTATCGCGTCAGTTTTCGTTAGCATGGACGTGAACGAGAATAAACAAACATACGCAATGAGTCTCTATGGCGTTAACTTTGCGTCCTGGCAGTGCGTTTGCTTTGGCTCATGCAGTTACATGATTTCGCCGTGCAGACGCATTTCAAGCTTGTGGATCTTTGAATGACGCTTTGGTTTATTAAGGAAAGGCACTATCTTCACATAATGACGTGACGCCAAAACTTAACGCAACTGTGCGCGAGTGTCCTTGGCTTAATGATGTCATTAAAGAAGAAATATGTTTTAAATGCTTGCTGATCAAAATAAATAAACTTTATTGCCTCATTTATGATATATCGCAGATCATAAATGAGTCCCCACGCAGCTTTGAACAGAAAGGTAAAGAAGCATCAGAAAATGAAGATCACTGTGTATATTTCCAGTTTGATACACAACTGAGATTATAGAATAGAGACGCAGTGCAAATAATTACGGCAAATGATTAATAATTTACAGAAAGAGGCCAGTATTCAATATTTAGTGCAACCTTCTCGCTCATGAACGATGGTTTCATATCTCGAAGGCACCTAATCAACCAGAACCTTTAGATTTTCCGTAGGAACTGCTTGCCATTTCGAATGGACAATAAACCAGAGGTCCTGTATATGTACTGGGTGTCAGGAAATGATTGCCCCCCCCTGTAGAGCAAAAACTAGAAGAGATAGATAAAAACCGGCGAGACCACTTGAAAGAGCGTTAAAATCTGAATAAAAACCATTATATTCTATTCCTGTGATTTTAATTCTTACCATTTTTTTCCCCACAGAAACCATGGCATCATCTATTTTGAACGATTCAGAGAAAAAGCGAGTTCTTGACCGCATTCGAGCTGTCACATTTCGTGAAGCAAAGGAAGCTGGTGCAACTTTCATAACTCGACACTGGGTGGCTGAGAGATTAAAAAGATCAGAGACTTTGTCAAAAGGAATTGGAATAAGAATCCTGAAGACTGTGAAACAGAATTTCGAGGAGGAAGACCGAAGAAATTATCTCAAGAATCGAAAGACATTGTGCTTGCTGCATCACGGCGCCGAAAGAAGAGCTGCTCTGAGGTAGCGAAAGAGATACTTATCCGTCGTGTAAGATAGTCAATCGGCAACTTGTGCATCAATTTCGAGTTCGCCAAGGCTTGAGTGCTTGGCATGAAATAGCTAAGCCACGGAAGAGTGATCTTAATATTGAAGATCGGCTATGGTTTTGTGATTATCTTGAGGAATGGACGGAAGACGATTTCCTTCACTTGGTTGTCAGCGATGAATTCTTCGTTTATGTCTCCAGAAAACCAAATTTTCAGAATGATCGGGTTTGGGCAACAACTCCTGATGAAGTCCCAGACGACCAGAAGTATCGAGAAATAGTAAAAAATCCAGCATGTGTGGGTGTTTTCATTATGTTCTCTATTCGGAAGCTCATCTGGGTTATCAAACCAAGAGGAACCAGTTGGGATGGGCCTTATTTTCGAAATGTAATTTTAGCCCAACATGTAATTCCGTTTTTGAAAGACCCCGAGTGTGTTTTGGATGTTGAACAGGCAACCTTTCTTCACGACAAAGCCCCCTGTATGAAAGCACTTGCGACTCAACAACTGCTTAAGGACAATAACATTGATTTTTTCGGAAATAATGAATGGCCTGGCAATTCTCCCGATCTTAATGTCTGTGAACATGTCGGATCCATCATGAAGGATCGGGTGGAGTCCTTAATGCTGGAACAACCCATTCAGAATCGGTATTCAACAGAAATTATGACTGCAAAGATCAACGAAGTCCTTGAAGAAATGAGTCATGATACCGATCTCTTTGAGACACTTCTGGGATCATACCCCCGTCGATTAATGGCCGTCAGAGCTGCAAATGGGGGCAACACCCGATATTAAAACAAGTGTTTTTTATTCAAAATTAAACGCTCTTTCGCGTGGTTTTGTCTGTTTTTTCTATTCCTTTCAGTTTCTTCTGTACAGGGGGTAATCATTTCCTGACACCCTTATAGTCTTTTGGCTTCACTTTTGGACATCATTGTTTTTAATTGTTTCCATAAGTACTCAGTGAGGTTTAAATAAGGATTATTTGGTCGAAACTTCAGCACTTCGACTCTTCCAATCTCCCCCACCAAGTAAACCTTCCTCAGTACTGCAGTACATTTTACGACTTGTGTCTTACTGGAAAATGAATCCCTTCCCAGTTGAACGAACTCTGGTCGATAGTGCATACTGAATCAAAATTCTGTGGTAGCGCGTTTTATTCATATTTTCATCGATTTGCGCGAGATCATTCACTCGGGCTGAAATGAAATATTAAACAATCCCACACCATAAATGGACCACCACCCTGTTTCATAATCTTACTGATACAGTTCCTGTGCCAGTGTCTATGAGAACTTGATACAATATGAATTCCACTACTGAAGTTTTTCATGGCTACATTGTCTTACAATCCTACACCTCTCATTTCTAAATGGCTCAGTTTCGGTTTCATCATTCCACAACATTCACGCCAGTTTGGATATTCCTTTGCAAACTCAATCCTCTTTTCTTGTTAGCATCTCTATAATATACTACTTCCTGACAGCACCTTTTTCTTGCAGCCCACGTTCTTGAAGTCTACTACTTTTCACAGCAATTCGATGGTCCTCCTGAATGGTTGTACATATTTCTGGAGTTGTCTCAAAGCAATTTGCTGAGGAGAATCTTCGAATAATACGATCCTATTTTGCAGTAAAATTATTCTAGTCCGAACTTGGTTGCTACGAGTAGCTAAACTGCTATTTTCCTGCTTCCGCTGTAAGGTTCTTTGCACTGCTCATTTGGATATTTTGAGCTATTTTGCAGTTTCTCTTCGGCTATCGCCATGTTCATGGAGAGTGAACATTTGGGCTTTTAAGTCACCTGTTAACTCTCTATTCATTTTGTTGTGCAGAGAATTATCTAACATCTTCCTAGAATATCTGAGAAAGATAAGAAAACCCTGAAGCAAATAATGCTTTATTATCTTTAACTGCATCTGACCTCGAATAAGTATTAAAACAAAAAGTAGCAATAATAAATTCTATGCAGATGCGCAGTTGATGAAATTATAAGCTGCGCAAGAGACATCTGACTATGTGAATGTTAATGTGCAAATATAATTAGTCGTTCTGGCATGAAAGGTTTCTGCTCAGAAGATTTGTATACTGAATATAAATCATATTATATTCGGTTGGTTTGTCACACGCATCTGGCTTGGCTATATAGGTTTAGATTTCTTTCCATGAAAGAGAGGCTGGACTGGACTCTGTGTATTTATGTAGAATAGAAATTATATTTAGTATACACTATAAAATATTGTACCTATAGAGACATATTTATCTAACTTGAGGTCTACTCTGAAGGGTAAGACACCGTTATGATTGCCCGGTTAGGCAAACCAGAAATGAGAACAAGAAGTGTATAAATAATATGATCGTGAGAAGAGAAGCAAAACAAAACTCACATCTGATCTATTCGCGATAATCGGAGTAAGATCTGCATTTCTTCGTTAACTCTCACTTTACCCCTACACCTAGTGAGTATCGCCAGTGTCCCGAAGGTACGAGTTAGGTTAGGTTAGGTTGAAGATTGGAAGTATGTAGCATTCAAGAGAAAGACAGTAACGGGAACCAGAGAAACAGATACGTTCTTGACGAAGTGCACATTATCCGAAGTAGGTTATCACTCGAAAGAATACCCGAATTATTATAATTCAAATCTGTATCGACCTGGGTTTGTTATAGCTACAATTCAAACTGAACTAAATGAACACATGTATTTCACTGAAAATTTAGTCGTTGATATAAAATAACTTGGGAGTTTTACAATATTTCACATAATCCTCAGTATCAGAATTGTGTAGGTTAAAAAAAAAGGAAAATTTAACGTAGCCATTTCGGATTTCGTGAGTATTGCGTACCTAATAATTTTCACCATTCAGTGACGTTCGGTAGATAAAATCCGTAGAATTAATTTGCTCGTTAAATTTTAATTTAATTTATAATTTTCTAATTAAATGATTCGTAAGTAATTTAGTTTGAATTTTATACGAATTTAACATCCTTTCTATTTTTTTTTATAAAATTATTCATTATATTTGTAATAACAAATGAATTTGAATAGTTTTACAAAGTATCAAGCGCTGAATAAAAAAGGCAATGTGACTATCTCGACATTATATAGCCAAGATAAAGTATGCGTGAAATACAGGGTGCTTCAAAAAAATTTTACCACTTATATGGCGCTAATATGTCATTGCCTACCATTTATAGTTTGTGGTGTTGTTTTTCTTTGTTTATGTAAGTATATGTGTGTTTATTTGCTTTTTTTTAATAATAATGTCGTTTTTTTCAGAGATTGTGTAAATAATTAATGGGTGAACCCAAGTAAACACAAATACTTGCATAAACAAAAAACAACACAAACTGTAAGTGGTAAGCAATGACATATTAGCGCCATATAAGTGGTAACATTTTTTTTGAAGCACCCTGTATAAGCAATTTTGTTTGTTCATTAATGAAAGGAAAATGAATGAAAAAATAATATATATACTGTGTATATATATATATATTAATTAATGTAATTAATTTATTCGTTTTATCTTTTCTGCTTCGCCCTGACGTCCACTTGAAAACGAAACGCGATTCCAATCTTCTTCAAACTAAAACCATTTATCATCTCTGGATGACAAAAGGTCATTGAATCGCTTCAGGTTGGGTCAAATGAGGTCAGGACACTCTTACAATAAAGTCTAAAAAGCAGAATCTTTAAAATTAAAAAATTTGAACAAAAATATCTCAAATTATTTTTCAGATTTTTTTCGCTTTTCCGTTCTTTCCATAACACAATCTGAGCATTTTTTTTTTTTTTTTTTTTTTTTTTTTTTTTTCAGAAAAACAGTTTATATAGTTTTTTCTTTTCTGATTATCGCATGCATTAAAGTCGTTCTCGTTACTCCGTGTAAAAGTTCCGCAATGAATTTAACAGCGATGATGACAATAATAATGATAATAATAATATTAAAAAAAAAAAGGTTCGTTCAAGGCGAAAAGCACCCCCCCCACTGCGCTTATCTCGTCTGGTGCACTTTCTAACGGCCTTCGCGTCAAAATTGCCTGCTGCATTACGAAGCAAAACAAGGGCCGATCGGGAGAGCAAAGGAAAGAGGTTCCTCCATTAAGGAATCGCCGATGAATGGACACTTCGGGTCACAAAATAAAGTAAAAGGTTTACTCGTTCATTGTTAGCGGCTTTACTTTGCTGTTCTTTAATTAAGCGCTTTACTTTATATATATATATATTATATATATATATATATATATATATATATATATATATACACATACACTGCAGATAGATAGATATATCTTATTTCATTCTGCACTAGATAAGTGCGCGCATGGTGCGAATGAACTCTGAAGCTATTCTATTCATTACTTTTTCCTACTTTCCTATAAATCTTCTCTCACTACAGTTTTCTGTCAGCAGTGGCTGGTGGAAGAGGGAGAGAGCCTTGCCTGTTCTATACTTTACTATTAATACTATTCCTGTGTGAAAGCTTTACACGTCTATAAGTGTAAGTATGGTGTAAGTTTTCAGTATTCTTTTTTCCATTGTTATTTCTAACTTTTCTACTTCCTTCTTGGGCTAGCCTAGAGTGGAGCGTTGAGTTTTTGTTTGCTCGTAACACACACACACACACACTCTCTCTCTCTCTCTCTCTCTCTCTCTCTCTCTCTCTCTCTCTCTCTCTCTCTCTCTCTCATTAAACTACTATTACTAGGTTATACTAAATGATGGTTCCAATTTAGAAATACTGAGATTGTAATATCTCTTTACACTTCACTAGTTAGACCTCGACTCGAGTATTGTTTGCAGCTTTGATCTCCGTCCCTTAGGAAGGATATAGAAAGGTTGGAAAGGGTACAAGCAAGGGCCACAAAATTGATCCCTTCAGTGAGACTGTTATTTGCATTTAATACCAGTCCGACAAGAAATAATGGTTTTAAATTGGAACTGGAAACATTTAGTACCTCCATCTGTGGTAACGTTATAATACTATTTTCTTAAGTAATACTATTTTCATTCATTCACATCACCCTACACTTAATTCTCCCCCACTTTAGAGACGTCTTTGGTTGACTGTGACCCATCATTGATCAACCATGGAATAACTCATTTTTTTCTACCACTTGCCTCATAAACACCTCGAAATGAAAGACTCTTGGATTTGCCGTAGCAACAACTGCTAATCACTCACAAAGCACTTTCATTCTCCATGAGGGACAAGTACACGGGGATTAGATATACTGTAGGGACCTCCCACTGATATTTCTCGCCGGAAAGATTTTCTCTACTCCCGTGAGTGGCTGGATACATGTGACGGGTGAGGGCATGGTGTGGAAAATTTGATTTCTGTTCTTAATTCCTGTTTCCACCCCTTTACTTTAGAAGCATTTCATCACTTTGCCGGCGTGATGGCTTTGCGCGTACATCGGTGTAAACATGGAGAGTTTAATCCAGTGGCGTACTAAGGGGGGTGCGAGGGGGGCGGTCCGCCCGGGTGACAGCCAGGAGGGGGGTGCCATCGGGAGAGTTGAAATACCAGTACAAGTTTTCAAACCAAATGAAAAATTCGCCAAAGTAAGAAAAAAAAATTTTAAATGTTCAAACTATTACAACAGCTTAATGTTAATTTCCACTATAAAATAAATTTTTATTTTTATTGGCAATACAAAATTTACAAACGAAAAATTAAATGTTTGATAAAAGTTACATCGAAAGGCGAACGTTGCTGGCTGCAACTGACATTCCAAGTCTTGTTCACTTGACACTGTGACTCCACATACATGAGGTATGTTTCATTAAATAATTATGATAAAGCATAAAGTGCTGGTGTTTATAACAATATCATGGTACTTACACCAGTGTCCAGTAATTTTTGATAATGTGGTATCATAGTGATGTTTAAGTGTTTATAAATGATAATTAATGATAATTAATAATGATAATAATAATAATTAATTGTCTCTGCTTGTCTGGGTTGATAATCTGATAACTCAATGGGTATCTGGTTGGAAAAAGTTTGAGAACCACTTGTTTGAAGCTTTTCTGTTGTAATAAATTTTTTTACTTCTTTATTTACTGGATATACTGTTAATTTTCATTTTGTCAGTGGTCTAGTTATCTGTGAGTAATGCTCATAGTTTTCTGCTTTTTTAGGAGACGTGTTTGCACTTAACCCCCCCCCCCCCAAATAATAATAATCACAGGCAATTTGTTCAGTTAATGTATTTCAAGTCATAATAGTTCATGCTTGTTATGCATGTTCATGCTTTATACCTTTTGATTTTAAAATTTTGCAGAAAACTTTGTTTCTGGCTCACCAGAATCTTCCTTTTCGTTTTCACAAAGAGGACATGTCATCAGCAAACGAAGGAAACTTCATGGAATTGGTAGAGTTGCTGTCAAATTATGATCCAGTTTTGAAAGAACACTTTGTAAGGATTAAGCATCCTATTCCATCTGGGAGGAGAGTGGCTTCGTATTTATCTCCAAAGATTCAGAATGAGTTCATTTGCCTTTTGGGGAATTACGTCAAAGAAAAAGTGGCTAATATCAAGAAAGAAGTATTTTGGGATTCTTTTGACAGCACTCCTGATGTGTCCCACACTGATCAGATGTGTGAAGTGATCAGATACGTCCATATTGAATGTGACAAAGTTGAAGTAAAGGAATCATTCTTGGGCTTCTTCCAATTGTCGGAAAGACTGCTGCTGAGCTCACAAGGGATATCCTGAGACATCTGGAAAGAGATGGACTGGACATAAACCTGTGCCGTGGTCAAGGATATGACAACGCTGCAACTATGGCTGGGATTCATGGTGGTGTTCAGTCAAAGATCAGAGAGATTAATCCCAAGGCTTTGTTTGTGCCTTGTGCAAATCATTCTCTGAACCTTTGCGGAGTGCACTCATTTGGAAGCATTTCTTCATGTGACTTTTTTTGGAACCTTGGAGAGAGTCTATTCCTTCTTTTCAGTCTCAACTCATCGATGGGAAGTGCTGATGGAGAATGTAGGCATGACAGTCAAAAGACTTTCCCAGACAAGATGGAGTGCTCATTATGACGATGTGAAACCAGTGAAGGCAAATTTTGAAAAGCTGACCTCAACCCTTGAAGTACTGTGCGATCCCAAAGAAAATGTGGACACAAGAGGATCAGCTCAGATTTTGCTGTCTGCTGTATGTGATTTCTCTTTTTTAAGTTGCTTTTCTTTCTGTTGTGAAGTCCTGAAAGAAATTAATCTCACACAAAAGTATTTGCAAACAGTTGGAATCAGCCTTGAAAAGTGCAATGTGAAGCTCCAAGCTCTAAAACTGTTTCTTGAAGATCAGCGCAATGAAATTGTGGAGAGGGCCATTCATTATGCAACTACAAAGTGTGAGGAAATAGAAGTAAAAAGGGCTATGTTTGAATGTCTTGATCGCTTTCATCAAGAATTGGAGATTCGTTCTAAGGCACTGGATCAAATTCTGTCAATCTTCGCTGTTATTCAGCCAAACACTTTGGTTGTTGCAACAGAAGAAGAACTTCGGAAGTACAGTATATTCTAAATTTGACTCATATTTTCGATGAATTCTCTGACGAAGATATCAATGTGGAAATTGGACGACTTCGGAGGCATTTGGAAGCTGTCAAAATCAGCGTTGAAGAGGCAAAGAAATGGACAGCATTGCAGTTTCTGGAGTTTATTGTGAAATGGGAATTTTGTGAATCTTTGCCAATCTTGTCACTGTGTTTGAGATTCTTTTTGACTGTCTGTGTGTCTATTGCTTCATGTGAAAGAAGTTTTTCCAAATTGAAATTGATAAAATATTTCTTTCGCTCGACCATGAGTCAGACAAGATTGACAAATGTGGCTTTACTTTCAATTGAACATGAATATGCAAAGAAGGTGAATTTTGATGAGGTCATTGATCAATTTGCAGAAATTAAGGCTCGAAAGCATCAAGAATTGAATCCTCTCTATTTACCTTTGAAGAATAGGCTGAGCGTTGAGACTGGATTTCCTGTGTTTTTTGTATAAAATAAACTGCAGTATTACCTGTTCACTGAATTTTTAATGTCCTGCATTTTTCTTATTTCCAATTTGCTTATGACAGTACTGTACTGTTTAAAAATCTACTTGCAAACATAATATATTTTTGTGTGTGTTTAAATTTTAAAATTATTTATGGGGGGTGCCAAAGGAAGGATCCGCCCCGGGTGCCAAATACTTTAGGTGCGCCCCTGGTTTAACCTTTACCTCTCTCTTAATCCTTTTTGTTTTGGGGCTAGCCTGAAGTGGATCACAGGGTCTTTGTTGGATGGATACCTCGGTAAATAGAGCTGTAAATATTTTTTTTTAAATCAGAGCCATATGTTCGAGGTTTATGTGACGTCGTGACGATACCAAATGGTTGTTTGGCGATCGGCACAAGTATATTATTGGTTAGTTTAAACAGCGGTGCTATCTAGTGCACGATATCTGTGTGCGCATAGCATAATTGTAGAGTTAGCTTATATATTTTCTTCTTTCCTGTAAAATTTCCCTGGCTACTTTTCCAGAGTCAAGGTATTTTTTCAACTTTTTTCCGTACCTGCCTCTGGCGGGGAGGGAGCAGATGATCGGCAGAGTGGTCCGAAAGGTCTTTGAGGCTTCCTCTTGTCTTCGTACTCTCTCTCTCTCTCTATATATATATATATATATATATATATATATATAATATATATATATATTATTAAACAATGAAGTGCAATGGATTTGCACTCGTTTAATCAGGTTATTTACGCGGGAGACTAGTTTAGAATACCTAACAATATACTCTTTAGGGGAATAAAGCGCAGTAAGTAATTAACTTATTAGAAGCATAAGGTTTCTGTCTATTCTAAGGTGTCTGTCAGGTGCGAGTTAAAAGAAGTCGAAAGCTTCTGCTTCTATTAAATCCATTACTTATTGTGTTTCATATACTCTTCATTAAGAATATTCGTATACTCTCAATTCATCTTGTATTTCGAATTAATTGAATCGCATAGCAAGTGATGAAATATTTGAAGAATTTTTTATTTATTTAAAAAAAAATATATATATATATATATCATTTAAAGTCTTGGAAACAGAAACTAAAAATTCGACTTTTCTCTTTTGTCAAATTAATTAAAAAAAAAAAAAAAATTAAAAATTGTTAAAAAATCGCCGTAAAACTTTTTTCCATCTGGAATTTGTTTGAGAAATATTTCCGACATATTTTTTAAAAAAATAGAGGAAATTAAAATAAATGTAGGAGTAGCAGGCAATGAACAATTCGGGCAGAAGCAAAACCAAGGTGTGTGTATATATATATATATATGGGATGAATTTCACAATAAAACACGTGAAATATATATATATATATATTGTTAAATTTGTTTACATATAAATATTCATATGAAATTAGAAAGTGTAAATTTGGTAAAGCTAAAAATAAAAATTAAACAACGGTAACATCTAAGAATCTCCTTTCCCCACTACGTAGGGGTGTGTGTGCCCCAAGGGTCACCTGAGCCAGAGTGGAAACGGAGTAAGCGGCCAACTAAACACCACCCGATGCCAGGAGCTTGGAGCGGACCAGCGCCACACCGCTCGGAGTCCACCACCGTTACGACTAAGCTACCGAGCGTTCATGTAGAGCTGAAATGTACAGGGTGTCCACAATGTTTTGTCACCAGTAAAATACTAACTGATTTTCGTTTTTCTTTCAGACCCATTTGAAATGTGTGATATCACCAACTATACGATTGAACAACGCATATTGGCTAGTACCTGGGTCTATGAGCGACGAGTAATGGCAAAACCATTAGAAATATTCGTGCAGACTTCTAGGACTTATTCAATCGTGCAGCTCCTTTTCGGAAGAGCTGCAATACACACACACACACACACACCTGTATTTTTTTTCAAGTTTTTGGCTTAAGTGTTTTGGGTTTCTATCCTTATTACGAAGTGAAAGGAAATTCATTTACTTGAATTCATTGTTGACAAGACTCAGAATTTGGTATCTCGACCACTTTTTTTGCCGTCTTGATTGTTTAAACAGAGGAAATGTATTTTTAAAATATAAATTTATTTCCTCGTGGAATTTTATTTGGAATGAATGTACCGTTTTAAAATTAATTTTATCCATTTATTCTTGATAAAATTAACATATTTTTCCTGTCTTAAATTTAAGTTCATATTTATTAATTTAAAAGTGGTAAATTTTAACTGTTCAATTGCAGCTGTTTTTAGTTCTGTTTTAGGCAAAGAGCGCAAAAAAAGTATAAAATAAGGAATACTTTTGAGGCAACATTGACGTTATATCTTATCTAATTGAATTTAAAGATAAAACATTTGGTGTACTTCAAGGTTGGACTCCCCTAAATTTTTGTGGTATCATTTTAGAAAATGCATTAACTTAAACTTTTCTAATATGCAACATCAACTAATAACCTTCATTTGACCTCGTAATTTTTATGTGGGGAAATGTAAGACGAATATACGCACACCTCGGTGCATACATTGTGTGTGTGTGTGTGTGTGTGATTTATGCATGCATAATGATATTTTATTTTTAAACATCAGCAAAAAAAACAAGTTTTTTATTATATTTATTTAATAAATATTTGCAATTTATTTCTTTTTATTATTATTAAGTTTAAGTTCAAAGTGATGTTCAAACGGATTTATTTCACCAACAAATGACAAATCCGCCAATTTACTCACTTTATAAGACTATATAAATTTAATTAAAATAATAAATCCAAAGGAATTTTTCTATTTTTTTTTAATCTCAAACTTAAAAAAAAAATGTAGTTCCTAAATTTTGAGATTTTAAATTGCTAATTTTAATGGAACGAATAAATTGGTGATTAATTAACTTAGTTATGATAATTTTATCCTAAAATGATGATCGAAAGTAATCATAAACGTGTAATTTCAACAATTTTTAGGAGCTAATAATTTTTTTTTCTTCTGATCCATTACCGAAGCCCAATATCTTTATTTTTAAACATTTAATAATATAGAAAAAAGCTCAAGACTATTTTCAGAAGCCCAAAATAAATAGGAAAATATAAAAGAGCGGTAAATTATCAATATATAATTTTTTATAGGAAACACAAAATTACGAAAAACAATACATCAGTACGTATATACGTAATAATAATAATTATTCAGGAATGCTAGACACTGGCACAGTGCTCAGGCCAACTAATTATGCCCATTGCGCTAACTCCTGGATTAATTTAGTAGCATCTTCAGGAGTCGAACCCTCAACCTCAGTGTCTTCAATTGCTTATAGGGAAGAAACGGTGTTGCCCACTGAGTGCTGGCATGTAGGTATGTATGTATGTATGTATGTATATGACAAGTCATAGAAACTAAATTACTTCCATTTCTAAAGATATTCGGGCACAAACTTTGATTTTATAACTTTGATAACTTTTTCTCTGTTTCACTCCTCAAACGAAATGCTGCTTCTTTTTCATAGTATTGTCTCTTCTTGAGAAGCTCTTGGTTCGCTCCCAGCCGCCGGCACCGGGTTGGGTTGAGCCGGTCCTTTACCTCGTCACATCACCTCCGCAAAGTAGGGGAAATGAGTTCCAGATCCTTTTCATATCGTTTGATTTCCACGTTCACGTGAACGTTAAGTAAAATTATGCATTTTTCAGTGATCTCTCGAATCCTCTTTGTTTAAGATCTTCATTTAAACAAAAAATGATGATAATTTTTATTTTGTTAATTAATTTTTTTATCTTTTTTATCTACCTATTCCTGACTGTGACACATGTTAAAAAACGGTTGGGCACGATGCCAAAATTAACAGTCACGCGTTTAAGTCCATAGAAAGGGTGTTGATCGAGAAACTTGACTCCAGCTCCGATTCAGGTCAAACCGACTTGATGTCTGTCTACTGCAAATGGACTTAAGTGTTCACTGACTTATGCAAGAAATTTTTCCTCAAACTTTAACCTCCTCCTATACAAGCAACTTCATTAACTTTCAGCGATTGGAGAATCTCTTCGACAAACACAGTTTGCATCCGAATTCTGTCATCGTAAAATAATTTGATTTTTCAATCTGTGCCAAAGGCAGCGTTCCTCTTAAGATAAGAGAAAGGTGAAGTAGACCTTAACCACAATTTAGCCTCTTCTCTGTAGGACCAAAAACATAAATCCCCAGAAACAAAAGTTTGAAGTTGAAGAGAGAATGTGGTACGATGAAAACATGGAATGAAACTCCTCTTCACTCGAAACTTTGGCCAATATTTATCATAATTACCTTTAACTACAAGTGCGGTCACGAAATTTCGAAACTACGATCGATCGAAATCTCGAAGTTTCGAAATTCCGATCCGATTTTTGTTTTAAGTTAAATTAGATTCATAATGTTAATGTTAGGTAATTTTCCGTGTTTATGAATTTAGAATTAAGTTTAATGTTCTTATTGTATGCTCTTAGGAATTGTTTCTCGATAAAAGCAATTGTTTTACGTATGTTATTTTAAATGGGTGGGATCAGATCTATGATGGTGTTGCATTCACATGTTTAAGCGATTCCCAGGGGTAACTGTCAGGGGGGAGGGGGCGGAAATTGCTAATCGTACATCTGCGTTCGGCTGACTCGTACGAAATCCACACAGAGAAGCCAGTTCCGGTCTTCGTATGTCATCTCAAAGCCTACAAGAACCCTCATGTATGTTGATTATAAATTAACATTATGTAACATTGCATTGTTTTAATTTAATTTACATATTAAAGCTTTTTCTATCTAATGCATCATTCTATTGTCAACAGCATTCCATAAGTTCGGTCGGTATTCAAACATACACTTTCGGTACAGTATCGTACACAGTACATATTATGTTTCCTACAATTTATAAAGGTTATTTATGTAAAATGATGGTTACAAATGCAATATTGTATCCTATGTTGACCGGGTATTAATGCTGCATTAGTTATTTAGGGCTTATTTTAGTCTTTTTGAAGGTTGCTTATGAACTTGTTTATGACCGTATGTACATATTACGGTGACCGGATCCAGTAGTCACGAGTTCCGGACGGCGCAACTGCCCCATTATTTTGAAATTTCGTGATCGCTCTGTATTTGGATTTAAAACTGGTCTATTGTATATTCTTGACCAGAAATGAAACGGTGAAGCCGCAAGTAATTCTAACTTTTCAAATGGAAAGGAACATTGACAGAAATTTAACAGTCATTGGATGTATTTTTTTACAATTATTACTGTGACCCAGTAAACATTTGCGTTATAGGTAAAAAAATACATGCGTGAAATCAATAGTTCAAAACAAAATTACACACACACACACACACACATATATATATATATATACAGGGTGGGCCGTAAGTTTCCATACATAGGAAAAATTAAACGTTTGTTTTTATGTTTCAGATACCCTAAGAATATGCGTTTGACGTAAGATCTTGTTTACTGATGAAGCAAATTTTTACGTCAATGGAGAGGTTAATCGGCAAAACATACGTTATTGGAGTAATGCTAACCCTAACTGGCTGAGTCCGACGAAGATGCAAGGTGCCGGTAAAGTGATGGTGTGGGCCGGGATATGGGGTGACAGAATTATTGGACCAATTTTGGCCAGTGGAAATCTTAATGCCGAAAGGTATCTTAACATGTTGCAAGAAGAGATTTTCCCATCCCTGCTAAACGAGGAAGGTAACTTCCCAGTTTACTTCCAGCAAGATGGAGCTCCACCTCATTATGGTCTTCACGTGCGTCGGTATTTGGATCAGCAGCAGTTTCCGGATGCTTGGATTGGTCGGCGTGGTCCTGTGGAGTGGCCTCCCAGATCCCCAGATCTCACCCCCTTGATTTCTATCTTTGGGGGCACTTGAAGGCCATGGTGTATCAGGAAAAGATACGAGACATAAATCATCTAAAGGAACGTATCACCAACGCCATTACAAGCATAACGTCAACTGTGCTAATGCGTGTTCATCAACAGTGGGAACACGTATTGAAATGTGTTTTCAAAAACAATGGCAACCATGTAGAGCATATTATATAAATAAAAATGGTTGTCCATAAAAAAATGTTATTTTTCCTATGTATGGAAACTTACGGCCCACCCTGTACGTATATATATATATATATATGGGGTGTAACAAAAGTCCATATCCATATGAATTTACTTTATTGAATTTACAAGTAACGTGTCAAAATTAATGAGAATGTGTTCTCCAATGATGAATCTAGCATGCAGTAGATACCAAAATCCATACGTGCAAACAGCTTTCTGGTATGCAGCTCGAACATTTAATTTCATAAGCAAATATCGCATGGATACGGACTTTTGTTACCCGCAAACAAATTTCTGTTATACAATTTTAATATTTAATTCAATAAAATTATTATCTTGTGAATAAGGACTTTTGTTACAATGCGATAATTTCTAACTCAGAACTGATGGAGGTCAGAACCAAATGTCTCGCAATAAGTCTTTAATTTTAATTTGAGCTGTAAAGGAAGGCAAAACATGGCATTAATTGTGATTAATGAACAAGACGAAGTAAATAATCGAGGTTTTGGCCTTCGTTTCACCGCAGGACGACATCGGGGAAAGAAAGTTAACGCAATTGCTTCTGATCCGGCTCATCAGGGAACACCCACAACCCTGAGACCGATGAAAGACATCGGAGTGGATGTCTCGAGGCTCTGAGCGGCGTTCATTTAGCCTCCTCTTTTACGTGAGAAACGATTTGGATATTCATCGAAACTAATCGGGCGACGATTGCCTTCATAACGCTGCAATTCATTCCCTATTTGACATTCGCCATTCAATTACTCGCAAATGAACGCATCTAGATAGATTTTCACAAACGGTATTACATTTTTTATCTGAAAACATTTTATATATATATATATTATATATATATATATATATATATTATATATATATACACACACACACATATATATATATATATATAATATATATATATATATATATATATATATATATACATATATATATATATATATAAACAGGGTTGAAAAAATAGACACCTTTGTTTTTCCTCAAAAAAAAAAAAAAAAAAAAATTGGATCAATATATTTAAAATCATCTGTTCCTTTTCCCCTTTGCATTTATTGATCTAATAAATTTGCTATTATTTATTGACTTTATAATCAAATTAAAAAAAAACAAAGGTGTCTATTTACTTTTGTAAACCCTATGTATGTATGTATGTATGTATGTATGTATGTATGTATGTGTAAAATCAGATATAAATAAATGTATACATGAAATGAAAATTAGGTTGAAGTAAAAGGATTAAATTTATTCTTGGACCTGAGGGAATTCGCGGTTCATCAGTACAAAAATTCAATAAGTTTGCATTCAGTAAAAGTGAAATTATATGTATACGAGGGTCGGTATGAAAGTAATGCCCCTTATTTTTCAGTTCGTAATTACAATAAAAGGCATTACTTTCATACTGCCCCTCGTATATATATACACACACATATATAATGCGGAAAAATCTTTTATTCTTTACCAAACGATAATTGAATAATAAGTAATAAAATACTTGGACGTTAGGTTAGGCTAGGCTAGGCTAGGTTATGTTATGTTATGTTATGTTATGTTATGGTATGGTATGGTAGAATAGCATAAAGAAATTTCTTTTGAATTAAATTAATAAATATTGTCATAATTATGATGTGATAAAAAAAAGTTTAGTAACAATTTTGAATTCAGGAAAGCTTTTTTATGGTACACGCCTTTGTTGATTCTGTTGCTCTTTTAACAGCTCTCACATGGTACAAAAATTGCGATCGTGTTGATAGAAATTCAAAATCCATTTGGAGAAATGTATTTTCAGAATGTTAGACAAGACGGCTTCATGCTTTCACCTCTATTCTTTAATATGTATATTAATGTATTAATTGCTTTGTTTAACGAAGCCAAATAAGTTGTTGCACAGATGATACAAAGATAATTAGTTTATGTTGATGATAGGGTAGCAATATGCTTGGGTCATGTCGTTAGAATTTTTCTAAACTGTGTGCGGAAGCAAAGCATTGACCGCGCTGTTATAAAAACTGAAGTTATTAATTTCCATCCCAAAATTCATAAGTTAGCTTATATTATTTTCAAAATGAGAAGCGAACCAATACAGTAGAGCAAACACAAAATTTAAATATTTTGGTCAAATAATTATCACCAGCTCCATGAATGACGACTCAGACATAAGAAAACAATATGGAAGCTACTGTGCTAAACCATATATGGTAATAAGGAACCTCAGATTTTATTCAAGTAATGATAAATTTAACCTTTCTCATACTTCACAGATATTTATGGACAGCATCTTCGGGCTAATTATTATAATAAATGCTGTATAACAAAGGTTCTGTCAGAACCCTAAATTTACTTTATAACAGATTCTTTAGAATTATACAGAAGTTACCTCCTAGATGCTCAGCTTCGCGAATGTTTGTTGACCACAGTGTCCAGAGACTCTCTAAGGTAATTAAACATGCTCAGCGCAGTCTAATGCAAAGCATTATAAAGTCTGATAATTCCCAATTATTCATGCTATTCAAAAAACTCGCCATATGTCGATTAAAATTTTGACATCATTTGACATGGAAATGTTTGTCTTTAGTTCCACTAAGGCCTCATAAACACCGCCAATATTTTTTTAATTATTAGCATAATAGTATTTTTTTCCCTCTCCTGAAAGATTTTTTTTTTTTTAAATATCATCACGAGTGCCCAACCAATGGAAGCCTAATCGGAGTGAAGAAAAACATAAGCAATACAATGATCTCTCTATATTTCGACAATAAAAAAAGCATTAACGTTTGCATATCGGTTGAAGTTTATAATGAAATTCGAGTATAATATTCATAAAGGTTTGTAAATTTATTATTATTATTATTATTATTATATTATTATTATTATTATTGACAGGCTTGTAAGTCACGGAAAACAACGAATATCAAGTACATCTCATGAAACTCATTTCGTTAACTGATTATTATCCATTTAATTGTATTTCCTCTCTTTATTATGTAAGTTAATTACCTGCCAATAAAGCTTTATACACACACACACACACACACACACACACACACACACACACACACACACACACACTTTAGCTCTGGTGTATTTTCAGGTATTGTTTAATGCAACTAATCACACATTAAAATTGTATATTTATATAATACTGTATTACGTGCTAATGTTCACAATGAGACTTCCATAAGTGGAATTTCACAAAAAGTAAATGTGTTACAGCAGGTTGAGGCTTCTCCTTGGATTAAAACGTGTGTGTGTGTGTGTGTGTGTGTGTGTGTGTGTGTGTACACACGAACGAAAAATCATATCCGGAGCTTCTTAAGCATTTTATAGCCTGTGTCAGGGTTTTATATGCCTGTACATAATAAAAGACAAGATTTGCGAGTCGAAAGCATATAGAAATCGAAAACTACATAAAGTAGATACCCACATTGACAGTTAATTCTTTTTTCGTGCTTGGGTATGCATACTGGATATGGTAGGAACGGTGGATTGAACATCATCTTTTCTTATGCTTCTCATATAAGAGAGATTCATGGTACTGAATGCAAATAAACGATTGGTAAAGTGAACGCCGGGAGGAATCGGATCCTCTCTAGGGCTTTTTGTCTTTCATAATATCTGATAAAAAAAAAAAGACCCTAGCCATGGAGTCCTTTCGAGGAAGCTCAACGGCTTACATATACATACGCTTCAGGTGGTACCTCTTGGTTACTTTGATTCGTCATTTGTACTCGCGTAACGCGACAAGTCAACGAAGATCACGCAGGATAATTTTTCCATAATTTTTCTGCAGTATCATTCGATAAGTTTGCGTAAATATGCAAATGAAAACGTTTATTTCAAATTAAATTAAATATCTTAAGATGTTATTCAACTAACCAGCGATGGTAATAATGTTGTTGAAAAATCTTTTTCACGTACATCAAGTTGTTGTTATTAGCTAAAATATCTACAACTTAATTTGGACTCGGAAAAAGTTCTTTACAGTTTAGAGCAGGTTTGCGAAAGAGAAGGTGAAAGGCGAAAAGAGGATAAATTACTGTATTTCTATTAGGTAATCGTCCCATTGTGTCCTTCATTCAAATAAAGAGTTTACGCAGTAATTATAACAATGACGTAACAACTTTTATGCTATTCTTCATTTTAAAATTATCAAAATAGTTAGATCTTACATGCGTAACATTGAGCATTGAGAAAAAAATAATAAATAAATAAATTATATATATATATATATATATATATATATATATATATATATATATATATATATATGTTATAAGTATGTTCTATTAATACAGTGTTAAAGACTTAGGTTTATAAGAATGATACTGAAGCCTGCTTTATACCAATTAGGTACTCTTGATATAATATCGTAAATACGATATAGAGTATATTGCGTGTTAATTATCACATATAAAAGTCGACTTATCGTAATAAGAATAAAAAAAATTGCGTTACTAAGAAGAAAATACTTTCACTCGCGTTGCTTATTAATATCACAAAATGGTTTTGGATTGAGTAACTTTTTTTATAAAGCTTTTAAAAATGTATTTCCTTTTCGGCTGAGTCATGTCTGGTGCGCCTCTTTATTTCCATGAACAAACTTTCCATTAAAACACAA